>CAIGQV010017532.1:21076678-21095676 GCA_903798115.1 Danio jaintianensis | reverse complement strand
ATATACCACACACACACATATGTATGTGGGTGTGTGTGTGTGTGTGTGTGTGTTGTTGTGCTCTCCCACTATCCAGGACAAAAGTAACGGCATTCTTGCTCTTACTTTCCACACAGTCATAGTTTCTGTGATTTAGCATCTCGTCTTCAGAGGTCATTATAATGTACAGTCAACACTACACTCGCGCTCAGCCCTGAGGGAAAGCAAAGCAGGCCATCTCTGCACTCGGGCTTTTAGTGCTGTCACAATTCAGAGACATTTTTTTCTGTTTGTTAAGGAGAAACTTAGTGGCCTCATTTTCCCCATGGTCATTTGTCTTCTGTTCCGGGCAATGAAGGCGTATTGTCTTTTCCTATAAATATCCCCGTGCATGCTCTCTGAGGACCTGAACTATATACGTCACCTGGTTGATGTTTGCTTCAATAGACCTTCAAAGTATTGCAAAATCATTTATGTATGATTATGTAAAAACATTGTAAACTGCCAAAGGGGAAATATTCCGTTTGCTTGAGTAACTGCTAAAATGAATCGTTAACACATGAGAACATTTAAATGTGGCTGTTGTCCTCAAAAAAGCAGCAGTGTGGAAAAAACAGAATCATTTGGAGCCTCTTCTTGCATCTCCCAATCCTCTTTTGTACATTTAAAGGTGCACTAATCCAATTTTAAAAATGTTCTATAATTTTGCAATGTTGATATGTGAAAGCTTCAGAACAAACGTACCCATTCCCCAATAGGACCTTGTGAATCGTCCCTTTTTAAAATCTCCACTATCAATATTAGACATGCCCCTAGACTCAACCCACTAGTGGCTAAATGTCTGATGCATATGACACACTTTTCTGGACACACTTCAGCACATTTGAAGTCGTCATCTGATTGGTTTAAATGACATAACATTTCTGAGAGCCCAATGTTCAGCAATCTTAACTAGCCCACATGGAAACAAGTTTGATTAAAAAAAAATCGGGTTAAAAAACATCTGTGATGTTTATATCGATGACAATATCCAGTAATAGATTTATATTAAATGCAGCATTCTTAACTATGCAAGACTCATAAGATCATATTTTAAAAGGTGTTCAAAAGACTGCTTAAGGCACTTAAATGAAACCTAAAAGAGATATCTTTATCAGAAATGGTAAAGAAAATGAAATAAGGGCATAGGGCACTAGAACCACATGACTTACACAGCATACACGTGGGATGTTGAGGTTAACGCTTGACGGAGGGCATATCTGAAGCTACATGCTGATCACTTCCTGCAAATCACATACCATCGTATACACAGCATATTTACCAACTGCCTCTGACACCTCCTTCCTGGCTTAGTCCCTCCAGGTAACATGTATATAAAGCACTGGGTGATTACCAACCATGAATAAGCAGGGTTCCCACTCTAAGCCAAATGTCAAATTCACTGACTTTTTCCTGACTTAAAGCTGAATTACCATGACCCACCCACCTTATTATTCACATAATGAGATAAGTTGCCTTTGTAACTTTTTAGGGGCCATTCACATATCACTTCTAAAATCACATGGAAAGCGTGAGCGTGTCGCTTTCTTCACCATTTTCAATGGGCTTTGCACTCGCGCTCCTTTGTCATTGCTAGGCGACTATCAAACGTTTTTACAGAGGATGACAAACAAAACATTTCTGCAGCTCTGAAACAAGTTTTATTTATGGAGTAAATTACTGCACTGCAGTGTTTGGGAGCTCTGCGTTTGTCTGAAGTAAGTAGTTTACCGAAATGTGTATATTCCATACAAACTATGAAGCTGATCAGTCAGTTCTTGTCATGTGACTCGCAGTGCACTTGCGGCATTCTGAAAAGTTGAGATGTTTTTAACTAGGTGGGCCTGGAAAGTGCGAGCGCGTTGCACCGCTTATGCGTTGCTCCCAATATGCGTGCGCAAGCCGCGCGCCTCCATTGGAAATAACAAACTTGCGCACACAAAAGACGCGATATGTGAACGGCCCCTTAGCCATCAAAACAACTTATACTGCTTAATGATGTAAAAAAAAAAATCAAAAAAATTTTGTCATCACATAAATATATTTTATTGCTGGTTGACAAGTGGTAAAGCAATACAATGGCATGAAAAAAATGACTAACTATAATAATAGCTATGTTTCCATGCAAAGAAGCAAAAGAAGCAATTTATGTGCAAAACTGGATAAAATATTTATATATCTTAAAAAAGATATAATGCAGAATAATGCAGCCTTTCCATCCAACGAGTCAAAACTGAAAGCCAAATATTAAAAAGAAAAATGGAATTTGCTGCAGTAGGAGAAGCTGCGTGAGTCTTTTTCTTACATAATAATTGACTTGTGCCTCAAAAGACATGCCGACAAGCAAAGAACGTGTGGTGGCGTTTGGAGGCGTGAGAGGCTCCTTGGGAGCACAGATGCTCAAGACTCAAGTTTTGAAGGTATTATAATAATAATACTGAACCACTGTGATGACTGGTTAAGGTCTTGCCTTGCCTTTGGCTAAAATACCCTGACTTTTAATGTCTGGAATGGACCTTTTAAAATTCCATGACCTGTAGAAACCCTGAATAAGTTTTTCCTCCATTTTTTCCTCCTATTCAAAATGCTGCTATTCCCTGGTGTTGCATATGCGTGATTGGTTAGTATCTGTACTACATATGCACATTTGATCTGATTGACTGAAGCCTGCGTTGACGCTTGAAAAGTTGAAAGTTTTTAAAATTCCGCCATGAGCAACGGACAGAAAGTAACACGACAGACGCACAACTCAGTTTCAGCAATGCTTGACGTCCCTCCATTCAACGTAAATGAGAAGCATTAATGTCGATGCCCCATGTGAACAGGGCATTATAGTGAACACATGAATATTTAACTGTTTCAGCGTTTTGTTGAACTCGCCATTACAATACCCATAAAATAATTGAAATATCTACAAATTCATCATTAAGCAATGTAAATCACAGAATAGAGCCACCATAAGAAAATTTAGACCATTTTCCTTGCTAATGAACAAGCTAGTTTTTCACTGCCAATGTCAAACAATCATGTTCCTTTACAGAAATCAAGGGGAAATCCTTTGGTTTCAGTTAGAGAAGGCATTAAAAGTACAAATGCTGCGTCACAAATGGCACACTATACACTTTGCACTTATGCACTTACACATTCGACAGCATAGTATATGAATGTAGTCGTCCCAAATGGAACACTAATATTTTTTTTTACTAAGCGGAAATTCAAACCGTTTCCCTGATGACATTTGATGGTTGCCAAATTAGTGAAATAAATGACCAAACTACCAAATAATCCCTGCAATGAGTATAACCGCATTCACCATCGGGAGGCGGTATAATCACTCTCGTATGAGAATTTTGCTTTCACAATCCAAAATAAATAAAGTTATCCAGCATGTGCACCCGATAGCTCCGCCCCTTCCGCTACCTAAGCAAAGCAGCGATTGTTGAGTGCGTGAAGTGTCTATCATTTCACACTTCATTTTACCGGTTGAATAAGTGCATCATCCGGGTAATTAAAGTGCACTTATTTTTTTTTTTTTTAGAGTTTTCAGTGTGAACGCACTACTTACACTGTTTATACTACAAAATGGCGTAGAATAGTGCATAAGTATGTGATTTGGGATGCACCTAAAGAGTACATTAGTGGTGAAGTTCTCAGTAAACTCACTGACACTATGCCTGAGACATGTGCAGCTCTACTTGCTGCAAAAAGTAGAAATATTAAAGTTAAAAGTGAATGAAAACTGTATGACTCACTTCATCTGATATTTGTTGTGCTCAGAGCAGCCATCTGCATGTTTCATGAACTAATTTTTGGTTCCTATTGTAAATGCCAATTTTGGGTGATCTATCCAATAAACGTTCCTTACCTGCTCTCGGAGGTGTTCTGTTTCTTCTTGATACTCGGCTAATTGTTTTTTCCATTGTTCAATGTTGCTGTTAGCGTCATGAAGAGCAGCTACCAGCTTAGCATTGCTGTCCCGAAGAGAAAACAGCTCGGCCTCTGAGTTTATCTGACAAATTGACCTGTGAAAAAAAAATAAAAAATAAAAAATAATAATAATAAAAACAGCATCTGGGTTTCAGTTATATTGGGATTCTTCCTTCTGGAACCTGAGGCAATAACAAATTTCTTGAAAGAGTTTTAGTCCAACGGCAGCAGATGGCAAACATGGCACACATGGCTGAGTTTTAAAATGTCATTTCTTTTGTGTTACCTTTACATTTCATGAACAGATTGTGCAAGTGATTACTCATGTTCCCTGTTAGATTTGAGATTTGAACACGTTTTAATTGTAACAGCTCGTCTTGATTTACAACGACACTGTAGGTAAGCCATTTTGCAGGTTGACTTCCTGAACAATGTGGCTTTTAGATGCCTTAAACATTCAGCATATTGAATGTTGTGATTATATGGTGAAGTACATTATGCTTGAGTCCATAAAATGTTTGACGTTAAACTCTGTGGCGATTACCCCAGATAACTACTGAGGAGGAAGAGTACGTCAAGCGGATTGAGAAAACACACGTGCATCTGTGTAGGCAGTGTGGTTCTGTATCAAGGGAAAACAAACGTGAAGCGACTATACTCTATTTTTCAAAATAAGAGTCAAATCTCAAAATATAGTCGATTATAGTATATAAACCGAATAACTATTTTAAACAGCTTTCTCCAGTTAATATTTTAATTAGACAATATGAAAGAGAAGCAAAAAAGTTAACATATACCTTGCAAAATTAGTAAAATGTTAATTATTTTGACAAAACTAAAGGGTTGATATAATGCATCTTTTTTTTTTTTTTTTACTACTGACCTGAATAAGATAGTTTACATAAAATATGTTTACATACATAGATACGATCTACAAAAGAAAATAATAGTTACACTTATAAAAAAAATTACCCAGTTCATAGATTTACATACACTGTTGTTGTTTTTTTAGATCTTCCCACTCCTTATTCACTGGTATCATTCAAACGAAACCTAAAAACCCATCTCTTTCGCGAACACTTGAGTACTTCATTAAAAAAAAAAATCCCCTCCTTACTTTAGCTCTTATTTCTGAGCCCGAACAATTCCTTTGTATAAGTAGCACTTCTTGTGTGTATTGCGTTGAATCGCTTAATGCCACTTCATTTGTAAGTTGCTTTGGACAAAAACAGCTGTTAAATTTTGCGTTCCTCAACCTCTAGGTACCAGCAGTGCCCAAAACTGATGAAAATAATTACTCGCTCTCAATTAGTTCCAAACCCCTGAGAACTTTGTTAGTCTTTCTTAGTTAGAAGACAACGTATATTTTAGGTGAAATCTGAGAGCTCCCTCATCCTCCCTAGACAGCAAGGTTCCTGACCCATTCAGAAAAGAACCAAAAATCACCCTCAAAACAGACCATATGCCTTCAGTGATTTAATCGGAATATTATCAAGCAACTATTTTGTTTGCATATGAAACGAAAAAACAACTTTTACTCAACAATTTCTTCCCCTCTGTGTCAGTATATTTGTGTGCGTTCACGAGCACTGTGCAGTGACGTATACCGCATTTTGGGGTGAACTAACACTAAGACAAAATAAGAAAAATGTACACATTCTTTCTGGACCCTCTCTTTTTTTGGTAAAACAATTAACATTTGGCTGATTCTGCAAGGTGTACAGTATATAAACTCTTGACTTCAACTGTAAAAAAATCCATGTACCATGTAGATATGAATGTTTTACCCTTCAGAGAGCATTTTTCTCATCTGTTCTTTTTCCGTGGTCTGCTCCATATCAGCACTCTTACTGCGAAACAGCTTATCCTCACTAGAGCCATTGACACCAAGCAGCGGTGGAGACTGACGATCCACAGATAGTGCCTGGAAAACACAGAAAGTGACAATATAATGGCATAAAAATAAAAATAAATAAACCGTTTTAAATTTCTTGCCAATGTGTGTGTATGTGTGTGAGAGAGTTTTGAATTTATTGCCATATCAGCTTCTCTAGCTATTTCATGGCAAAACCAGATCAAATTTACAAAATTAATTTATAAATCACTTTTCTATAATAACAAAAAGACATCAACAGCACTAAATCATACACAAGATAAAATACACAAATATGAATAATACAAGAAAAAAAATCTAAAACAGTTTAAGGTTTACTTAAATTTTTAATAAAAATTTTACCATTTTTGAATAATTCATATTTAAAAATATTTCCTTTACAGAGTTTCTGAAACAAAATATTCAAATTTCAAATATTCAAATGCGGGTAGATTTCAAACTAGCCACTTTGGCTGGTTGAAAATAATTTTTAAATGGTAGTTTTCTTAAAAGCAGGGTTCGACAATAAGGATGGCCCAATATGCATGCAAATGTGATCTTAGAATAAAGAAGCAGCACGACTGACAAAAATAGTGTTGCGCGAGCAAAAGAAAGCAGGTGAATACCGAATAAGAGGATGATCACATGTGTGCACAGGTGATGTGATGCGCAAACACAACTGCTGCGATTGCTTCTCTTTGAAATAGACTGGACAAAAAGCGATGCTCGTGCACCCACAGTCCTGCTGCTCTCAAGAGCTCCAGATGTTTTTAAAAATGTCTTTTTGCAACCAACAGCAGTTGCCACTTTTGCTTTAACCATTCTTTGAACAGATTATTAATTGGCCTAACCATATGCACGCGATCATATGTTCATTATCACACACGGTAGGCCTATGTTTTTTACCTGCTTTCTTTTGCTTACAGTTATTTTTGTTAATGGTTTAATTAGTATTTTTTACGATAACATTGCTTTAATAGGAGATTAGCTCTCCATTTATGTGTAGTAAACTGGTGATCTGAGAGACCTAGCCATTATTTTAGATACATGGCAATAATTTTTTTTTAAATGTCAATTGTTTGTTTTTTAAGAAAAAAATTGTTGAATGAAAAAGTGCATGTATACAGCTATATTTTGCTTGTTTTGACAAATTATTAAAAAATTGTGGCTAAGAAATATTTATTTATTTTTGGTGTGGTCAGAGATAATTGTGATAAAATTTGAGAAAATAAATCTTTAGTGGTGAGCCCTGAAAAGTCATAAGAAATAAAACTAATTGCAATGCGACACTATGAAACCACAACCCATTTGCTCATGCTCATTGAGCAAGCTTATACACAACACAAAACAATTAAATGAATGAGGACTCATGTAGAAATAACACAAAATTAAATCAAGTAATTTTAGCATGCCAAAGTCAAATTTATGCATATAAATATATATTTTCCCAACAACAAAATTGTGGCTAGTAAAAATAGTGAGTGACTAGTAATGTTGAAAAACTACTAGCCACAGTGGCTGGTGATCAAAAAAGTTAATGTCAAGCCCTGCCTATATTAATTATATTTGAAATTTTTGAGACTTACACGGGTTCAACAACAGTTTGTTTCATATGGGTTGATCTCTGCCAAAAAACGTATCCTTTTGTTTTGGAAGAAAAAAGAAGTTCCAACTCTTAAATTATGGCTGACAGAGTTAACTGGTACATTACATCTAGAAAAAAATCAGGTATACCATAATAGACAAGATTTTGTTATTTGAAAAAATTTTGTCCCCTTTTATTTTCTTTCTACAAACTTGTGATTAATATGTTTACTATGCCTTTAGTACCTACTTTTACTGTACTATTGGATAGCACTGTTGGGTGGTTGGTTGGGGGAAAGTATGTTTAATATTTGTTTAATTATAATTTTTATGACTGTTGGTTGTTTTTTTATTTTCTCTTTTTTTTTTATATGTCTAATTATTAAAATGTCCCAGTGATGGGTTGCAGCTGGAAGGGCATCCGCTGTGTAAAACATATGCTGGATAAGTTGGCGGTTCATTCCGCTGTGGCAACCTCAGATTAATAAAGGGACTAAGCCGAAAAGAAAATGAATGAATGAATGAATAATTATTAAAATGTAAGTTTTATGTTTGTATTTAAAACAAAAAAAGTGTATTTACAAGTGAATGTTTGCTAAAATTTCTAATAATAAAAATATTTAAACCACAAAAATATTTCCTTTAAAGTCTCTCCAGATAAAAATCGTTGTCTTATAGCATTAAAAATAGGGCATTCCAAAAGTATATGTTTGACACTTTGGTTTCTGTTACAATATTGACATTTTGGGGGAACGTCTCCTTTTAGTAAATGTCTCATGTGTCCGATACGGCATCTTGTGTAAACAATCACATCATGAAAATTGATTTTCTTCCTACAACTGGCTGGATTTCAAAAAGTAAATTTTCTAAGCACTAATCCCATTCTTTTGCCAATGTGAGCTTTTCAGCATCAGTAAACTATTCTGAAAAGTTTAGAAATGTACATTTTTGTGTTTCTGAAGACAAAGTTGATGAAAAAAGAAACCATCAGATTGTCTCTCAAAATTCACATTGAAAAAAAGTTACATTTTATTTTTTATAAACTTAAAACCTGTTTACAAAAGTGCTTGCAAACTTCCAGATATCTAATGATTAGGGATGCATCGATGTATCAGCCACCAATATTTATCAGCCTGGATTAATTTAAAGCTATTGGCATATCGGCAATAATATGAAAAAGGCTGATACAGATAGTTAATAATTACGTTGCTGCACGTTGCACGTATTTGGAATAATCCAACATTTTTCTCAGAGCGAAATCATTAAATACTTGCAAAAAACTAAATATCAGATGTGCTCCAGGAAGGCAGCTAGTGTGCAACATGCTTAAGTGCTCAACTCACTTACATTTGAGTGAATATTTTTCTCTGGAGCACCAAAATGTATAATTTACATATAGTACCGGCATTTACTATTCAATATTCAATCATATTTTTGGGGGGACAGTGCTTCAGAAAAGTCCAAAGACCATCAAGCTTCAGTTTATGCACAGTATAGGTATCAAAATCTGTGCCAATATGTCCTAATAATTAAATGCCATGGTGTCCTTCATACAGTTAAGATTTCCACTTCCTGCAAGATCCAAGCATTGTTAAAACAAGACTGCACACCTCCATGTCTGACTTTTGGTAATGTTGTTCTTCTGCACCTAAGCATCCAGGTAACTGGTCCAAAAAGTACTAATTTGGACACATTGATCCATAAAGTATTCTTCTGGAACTTTTCTGGTCTTTACTAATTAATTTTAGCATATTCAACTGGACTAAATTGATCTTCATGGTCCAGATGGTTGTTTCATGAGATGAAGGCCATGTTTGTTCAGTGTTGTTCTTATACAGATCATTGAAGATTCTTTCCCCCTCTAATCAGGTAATATTAAAAAGTATGCAGTAGTAAATTCAAGGTTTTTCACCATTGTTTTGATCAAACATTTTATTCCCCTTGATGATATTGTGCATTTTCTTCACCATCCTCAAAGGTTTTCTGGCTAAACTAATTTCAGACATAGATATGTATTTCTTTAAGTATCCAATATGCACAGACATTCAATGTTCTTCTTTGTAGCTTTTGTCAGATCTTAATTTGGCAACATCTGTTACCCAGCTTTAATAAATGCATGGGCTAAGTTTATTTATGAATGCTGTAGCAGCTCAAACTTAAAGGCACAGTATGTCATTTTGCCACAGTATGTTAGTCATATTCAAAACAAACAAAGGTGTTGTTTGGCGGCGCTGTGAGTGTGGAATGGCAGTTGTCATCTTCATTACATCTACAGTACATCCTGCAGAAATCATGTTTATGGATGATCTAATGTATTCAACACTTATTATTATGGTAGTATGAAGCTGCGTAAAGGTTATTGCTCACTGAATCCGAAATATTCGCACATTAAAAAAATTTATTTGACCTAATGTTGTGTCAATCGTATTGACATACTGTCTCCGAAACTTTTGTCCATCATAAAATTTTTTTAACTGGGTTTAATTTTTTCTGTTTTTAGCATCCGAAAAAGCACTTTGAGAGGTGTTTTGACAGTTCAGAGCCACCATACAAGCGAAAGGCAAAATACAGAATGCCGTCATTTGAGCCACAGATAACTTTATGACAAACACAGGCTGTTTCTCAATTCCAAGAACGCAGAGAACGGACTTGCGTTGTCGTAGAGAGCGGTCTTGCCAGGTTACCTCGGAAGAACGAACTCGAGACTGCGAGAACAGAGAACGTCCTGTGAGAAATGAGATGCTGCATTCTTCCTGATGGTCACATGACCTTCCTGTATTTTTAACAGAAAATAATTTAAACATTACAGCATTCATACAACGATTTATTGTTTTCCCCCTTTTCAATATATGTAACATGCACAAAAACCTCACAAATATACTTTGCACAATACAAATAAAACAGATTTTAATACGAATTTCAGCATATAAACACCCTTAATATGTTTATGCCTTTATTAAGATTTTCATGTTAATGTTTACTTTCACCGCCTCATTTAGGGAAACTCCTGAGATAAATAAGTTATATCTCTGAGCTTTTATAATAAACAGGTATAGAATGCCACGCTTCCCACCTCCTTTATTCAGCCGCAATGACTTCTGGGGCTTCTCGAGCGAGTTTGGCGCTCAAGTCCATCCTCGATATCAAGAACACATCCGGGAACTTTCACGCGTCCTACGTTCTTGCGGTCATGAGTTTTGGAACTGAACTTTGACGGTTAATGATGACGTTACACGTGAACACAAGGACGCTGAAGAACGCATATTGAGAAACAGCCACAGTGCATAAAATAAAGTCAGAATGTGGCAGACAGTTGAGAACACCTATGCTGGATTCAGTGACTGGCACAATCTCCCCTGCTGCTCTTTGGGGTGTGTGTGTGTGTGTGTGTGTGTGTGTGTGTGTGTGTGTGTGTGTGTGTGTGTGTGTGTGTGTGTGTGTGTGTGTGTGTGTGTGTGTGTGTGTGTGTGTGTGTGTGTGTCCTTACATTTTACGTACTACTCATAGACATTATAACAAATCCAATATGTCAACGCGGCCGCCATCTATTATAATGTCTCTGTTCAGGATTTGTTTACGTACGTAATATGTGAAGAATCACAAGCAATGTATCAAAATTCCACTGATTTCCTGAAATAAACTTTGCATTTGGGGATAATCCAGCACAGCACATTAATAATGAGCTGAACTCTCCTTCCTCTCTATGCAGTATTGGATGAACACAATATGTAGCCTATTCCTCTTTCTTTTTCTACTTTGGAGAAGAAAGGAGAACAAAGCATAACTGCTTAAATTGACTGAAATGTTTTGCATTTTTTAAAAATGGATTAATAAATACGCATCAGTCTCAGTGTGTGTCAGGTTTGTGTATTTGACGAATTTTTCAGATATGAATACGAAAATTGCGGACTTCAGTGTGCAAAGACCTTAAGGCTGAACATCAGCAAAACATATTATTGTAGTATGAAGCCGAATAGGGCTGAATGTCAGCAAAATATATAACCACTGTTCTAGTGTTTTTCAGAAATTTTAATGAAAAAAGACTTGTACGCGCTGTGCCTTTAACAAGTTTTCAAAGGCTTAATTTAGTGTTTTAACACAATTCTCTGCCCTTTATACAAATGAATGGCTTTAAAAGGCATTGTTGAATAGGAGTTGGATAATTATGACATAGTTGTACTACAAAAACATTCTGTGCTCAAATATTTAATTACATTGTAAAGTTATTCCTTTTCCCAGTGATGGGTTGCAGCTGGAAGGGCATCCGCTGCGTAAAACATATGCTGGATAAGTTGGCGGTTAATTCCGCTGTGGCGACCCCAGATTAATAAAGGGACTAAGCCTAAAAGAAAATGAATGAATGAAGTTATTCCTTTTAATACGCCACTAAACTGTTACAGATGCCATAAAAACCTACGAATCTCACCAAAAAAAAGTTGATACCAAAATTATTCAAGCTTTTGTTTGAAGAACCAGAGTTTTTCTTTTCTTTGTTTCTTGCTCCGCTTCCTTTGACATGGAAATCTTCACCAACTAAATAAGTTCTATTTAGCCCATTGAGGTCAGATGAGTAAAACAGTAATACTGGCTAATTTAATGTATAAAATGTGTATTTAAGTCTTAATTCTAACTGAAAGCAACCATATCATAATACTTAATAGAACTGCACGATATTAGAAAAATCTGACATTGCGATATTTTGTTTTGGTGCGATATATATTGCGATATGAATACCATTTCACCAGATGACTTGAATAGCTCTATTTGTGAAAAAAAAATAAAATCATTAAATTTAGATTGGTTGGGTTGATTTTGTAAGGGTGTGAATCATGTAAATTTAATTGCAAGAATAATTACAGTAGAGCAAAGACAAATGTAAAATAAGTTCTTTATGGTTTTCCGGAGAGTCAAACAGTAAAATGACTAAATGTAAAATAACACTGTATAGTCTTCATTGCATTAATAAATCAGTAAAATTTATCTTCATTAAAGTTACAAATGTTTTACGTCTTTGTGCTCGAATGCTCTACACTTTCTTGAAATGCCTTTAAAGCACATGTAAATGATAAAGTTTCCCTCTGTTATGGTTATCCGTTGTAATGACTCCACAAATCTCATGTATTCTCAATTGTTGATCGACTATAATCCTAATATACTGTAACATTGCATCTCCTGCGATGTGAATATTGCGGACACACACATTGAAATATCGATGCTGAAACGATATATTGTGCAGCCCTAATACTTAACTTCATAGATTTGGGCGATAAACAATCTCAACCATAGCATTAAAATAACCAGTTTTCATACTTCACAGAATTGTTACATCACTGCTATACACCCGAGTAGCTACTTACAAGTTACATGCAATATTTATGAAACCCCTCTCTCTCTCTCCACTTAAATGCCAACCCTGATTTGGTGCTTTAAAGGGAATACCCGCATTTAAAACGAAAGAGAGTCCCAGTGAGTTCACATTTTCTATACTATGGTGAGAGTTAAATAATTCAAAAACCGAACCTCTTCAACACACCACTTGTTTTAGTCTATTTGTTTGATCCAGAAAGTCTTTTAACTCTCTCTCTTCACGTGACTAAGCATGGCATGAGGCAGCATATGGCGTTGTTCTTTGATTCAGATTAGAAAGGACATCAGTTTATTTCAACCTGCAGTTCGAGAAAACCAGAGCAGTCCTTCTAAAAGAACTCTCGGCTCTTTTGCTCGCACTGTATTACACGCGGAGCCTTGGGTTTTCAAACATGTACAGTATTTCAGAGGAGCAATGCTTCTTGCTCTCGATGCTTGTATAATTCAGCAATTTAAAATTCAGCATTGCCCCCCAAAGGAAGACGTTCTATTTCTACTCCAACCATTATGACTTGTTTGCCTTCTTTATAGTGGCTCATTGTAGGCACGGGGAGTTGGAGACGGAGTTCTTTGTGTTTAATATATTTAAGGGTAGAGTGAGAGGAATCAAAGACATGACAATTCCACAGTCAACGACTTGAGAGCTCCATTTTCTTCAATAATGTAGATTGTGGATTTCTACATATTTAATAAGGGATCATGGGTTCCCGGCACATTCTTCTCTTATCATTAGCCGATAAATACGAGTAGAAAGAGCTGAAATTAAGCAACCATCACTCGAGAGGTCAAGCTTGATGATGTGGCTTGTTTCCTACTGAAAAAATATAGTTTGTACTGGACATGCACTGTAAAAGATGCTGGGTTCCACACCATTCCTTCATGTTGTCCAAACATAAACTGATTACGTTAACATAATCGTTTTAACAAATTTAAGTTGATTGAACATAAAAGAGGTGGCACGGTGGCTCAGTGGTTAGCACTGTCACCTCACAGCAAGAAGGTTGAGTCAAGTCCCGCTGGCCAGTTGGTATTTCTGTGTGGAGTTTGCATGTTCTCCCTGTGTTGGTGTGGGTTTTTTCCGGGTGCTCCGGTTTCCCCCACAGTCCAAAGACATGTGATATAGGTCAATTGATTAAACTAAATTGGCCATAGTGCATGTGTGTGAATGAGTGTGTATGGATGATTCCCAGTACTGGGTTGCAGCTGGAAGGGCATCCGCTGTGTAAAACATATGCTGGATAAGTTGGCGGTTCATTCCGCTGTGGCGACCACTGATGAATAAAGGAACTAAGCAGAAAGAAAATGAATGAATAAATGAAATTGGCCATAGTGTATGATATAAGTGTGTGAAAATGCGAGAGTGGGTGTTTCCTAGTAATGGGTTGCGGCTGGAAGGGCATCCGCTGCGTAAAACATATATGCCAGAATAGTTGGCGGTTCATGCCGCTGTGGCAAACCCTGATAAATAAGGGACTAGTCGAAGCAAAATGAATGAATGAACATAAAACAATTAAGTTGTCGCCAAAAAAACTTTAAGAATTGTATAGTTTCAACTCATTTTAAATAAGTAATTTGAACAAGCAGAAAAATTAATTCATTGCGTGTGTTGAAAGCCTCTTTATTAGTTTATTTCAGTCATGGAGGAGGTATTGGTGGAAATAGTGTTATTTTGATAATATTTGCATTTGTTTTGCATTTAATAAGCACTTGACTGATGATATTGGCTTCTGTTTTATACATTCAAATATTGACTGACACTATTTGAAATGAATTGAACAAACACTGAAACAACCTAAACTTAATAAATGACATTGTCTATATCAGTGTTTCTCAACTGGAGGGTTGCAGAAGGGTCTTGAATGGCTCCCTGGGTGTTTGTGTGATGCATGACTTTAATTTTGAAAGACGTGTGGGATAGAATGTGTGCTGAGAAAAACACTAAAGGCTGTTTCAGTGAACGTAGGTTGCAAGTTGGCTTGCCCGGCAAAAATACAAATATATACGGTGTATAAAATACATTGTCTGACATGAAAAATAATGTTAGTCATGTTCACTTTAAATAAAAAATAAATACAAAATTAGGCTAACACAGACACAACATTTTTGTTTTTTTGCTATTAAATAAATTGTCTCTCACATAAGGAAAACAGGCTATACTCAGGGGTGCACATAACTGGTGCACATGTGCAATTCAAATAGAAACAACAGATCAGATACAGCGCTAAAGAAGCTTTTTTTTGCGGATGAGCGCTGTTGCCATTTCAGAACATTGTTATCCAATGTTCGCTATATTTTTACTAAACATTACTTTGGTCTTGTGGCTGTTTTTAAATGTGCTTTTTATAAATAAATGAACTTGAACTTGAACTGTAAAGCTGCTTTGACAAAATCTGCATTGTATAAGCCATTTAAATAAAGATTAATTTTATTTTGATAATTAAATATGATTTACGTTTACAACTAGCTTTGTTTTTTATATTCAGTTTTCATTTTACTTTAGTTTTTGCAAATTTGTAACATGCTGTTGCTATTTAATTTTTCACATATCAATATGGCTTTATTTTTTTCCATTTTGGTATATTTTGGCTGTAATACTATTTAAAAAAAAACAATTGTAGGGACTTTATTTTTCCAGACATCAAATTTGGACACGCCCCTGAGTTCAGGATGACATCATCAATATTATCATTTCATTTTCTCAGGTAGTTTTGCCAACTTTTATAAGTAAACTTGCATATAGATGGTCACAAGGTCACACTCATTGACTAAAGGCCACAAAACCTGAGTTTTGGACATTACAAGGTCTCAAAAGTGACTTTTGTACAAACTCTGGCATAAACAGGAATGTGTCATTGTGCATGATTGCAGGGTTTCACATTCAGCTTTGAGTTTTTTTGTCATAAGAGCGGAATAAACCTGCACATGGCAGCTGCACAGGGACACAGGTGTGGACATTGTATGTGGAAACGGATGCAGATGGTAGATTGACAGCTTACCTGAGGCAGCTGAAAGAGAGAGACGGTCCCATCACCACAGAAGAGACATAAAGAGAAAGAAGATACAAGCATTTTATTCATGAGCAAGGGATGTTGACATAATGTTGCATTCTCACTCACACATGACAAAAATACATAGAATTTGTATTTTCATCACTTTACAATTCCACTGAAAATAAATAGCCAAAAGACCCCATTCAAGATCATGTGACTGAAGCCACCTGTGAAGCTCATGACGTGCAACTGTTAAGTTTTTGTCTCATATTTAACGGTTTTTGGAACAATATAAAATTATTAGGTGTTGTTGTCCTTTGGTGTGACACCCATATTTCTAGAAAATGTCCAACAACTTCAATAAGTCATGTAGAACAAAAAAAAAAATCATAGAAAACAAATAGCACTACATGAAGAGAAGTGCCCAACAATGAAGATAAATCACTCTCATGCTATATTATCAAGAGCTGTTTTTCTTCATTTTTGCTGTCACATTTCATTTACAGTTCAATAAATATGTTTAAATATACTGAAAGTACTGATAAAGTTAGTGACCCTTTATATTTTCTCAAACAGACTTCAAAATACATAAATATAACAATTTTGTTTTCAAAAATGGTGTTTTACGAAGAAAAAAAAAATGCCTACCCACATATCATTAATAAATAGCCGGATGATGGAATGGTGGTGCTTGCTAAAACTTTACTATTACTGTTATGAATCAGTATGGGGCATATTTTGTTGTTTGTTTTTTTCTTTTATTTGTTTTGCATGATGTTGTTAGACTGAGTGACATCATTATGACAACTTGCAGCTGTTTTGGGGCTGATGTTTTAATTGTGTTTTTTCTAATTTAATCTTACTTTAATACATGTTATTCTTTTATAATGTTATCCAACATATGTTGGCTTGTTAGCCAGCTTTAACAAATGGGGGGCTCGTCCGGGATTTAAACAAGGGAGCTTTCGCACCCCAAGTGAGAATCATACCTCGAGACCCTAACAGCACAAATAATTTCTTCTAGTTATTTACCTGTAACTGCTTATGAATCAAAGGACTTGAACAACAAAATACTTCAATTAGGTGGATATCTAATATTTTAGTACAACTGCTGTATGCTGTAGTGACTTTTCCCACCATACACTCCCGTTTTTCCTGGGAGTCTCCCGTATTTCAGACCCATCTCCCGTCACCCTCCCATTTTGTTATTTCTCCCGGAAAACTCCCGCAATCTAATATGTGGTTTAGTTTAAAACAGCAACAACAATTTTATGTGTTCCATGTAGCCTAAATGTCTGTTTAAAACCCACCAAAAAGCCTAATTTTAGGCTACACTACAGTCAATATTATTATTTTACATTTATTTGTAAACCTAGTGCATTTTAAAATGCGTTTCACTTCTTGTCCTTGCTTTATCCATCAAAATAATAATAAGTTTAAGTTTGAATCAATTATGGCCTTTGATTTTTTTTTTTTTAATGTAGACTGAGAATGTTAATGAAAGTCTATAAGGGGGTGCATTTTGCAGCAGGGGTGGGTTTCTCGGCACAACACCGGTCCATAGTACAGTACTAACACCACAGTACAGTTACTAACCCTCTCAACTGGGTTAGTAACTCTCAATTTACCTCTGTAAATGTGTGTAAATATAAATTAATTCAGTTTTTATATTAATTTCTTCAATACTATTGAATAATTTGCACGTTTAGATGAATTACATACAATACAGTTTGTAAAGTAATATTTTCTGTCTTTAAGTAGATATCCTATATTAGGCACTTACTGGCTTTGTTTACCAAACAAGTGGTTCTAATTGGATTTGCATTTGAAACCTTATTTATTTCTTAGGTTTCATTTCCTATACTCGCAAAATCATTCCATATAAATCAACACCTGGTGATTCTGTCTGTCCCTAGTAACGGCCAATCAACATCACGTACAGGAAAATTTCTTTTTTCATTTGTTCATTAACGCTGCCAACCGATTAAAAAAAAAAAAAAAAAACACATTTGACCTCTTTCCAACAGGGAAAACCAGCAACAATCAAGAATGCATGATTATATGCTGTCATGGTTTTGCAATCAAAAAATGTCATTATAATGAAAGTCAATGGGGCAAAAACATCCACCAACATAAAGAAACGGTAGTAAATCTGAACAGTACACAAGGGTTAAGAATCTGAACAAAAACATCAGTGTGGCAAGATTTACATGCACGTCCTTGCAAAAGATTCAAAACTGTGACAAAACAGACTCTTTGACATGTAAATTCATTTATGTTTCACAATAAAAATAAAATAGCTGTTATATAAACAGAATACTGGATTTGGCCTGAAAGCTTTTAGAAGCAGACACCCATATAGAGTCAGTGATCAAAGAGCGAATCTCTCTTTGTTTGACTTATTTATACGCTTTCATTTTTCCTCATCCCCCCTGGTTTCATGTAGGACCTCGAAAAAAACAACAACACTTTATTAATTAATAAGGGGGGCATTATTCAGCACACAAAGTTGATGTTTTGAACTCTGAACACTCAGGTTTGATTAAATAATGAATAGCTCTCAGTCAGTGGCTCGCTTCATTCGCTCTAGAAAGGCACATTTGAAGGCAAAAGAGCTCATGGGGCGAAAAGCCTGTCATGACCATTAAACCACTACAGGATATTGTATATGGGTGCACAAAAAAATACAGTGTGAGTATGAGTATATGTCTATATTATTAATAAATTATTATTTTTATTGCAGTCATGAGAAATTAAGTAATTAAAACCAAAATTGCTGTTATAAAATATAATATAAGAGAAATATAATTACTTATTTATTTCATTTGACTTTTCCTTTACAGTTGCAAGGAAAAGTACGTGAACCCTTTGGGATTACTTGGATTTCTGTGTAAATTGGACAGAAAATGTGTTCTGATGTTCATCACAACAATAGAAAAACACGGTCTGCTTAAACTAATACCACACAAACATGATATTTTTTCATGTTTTTATTGAACACAATATGTAAACATTCACAGTGCAGGGTGGAAAAAGTATGTGCATAGGCTAATGACCTCTCTAAGAGCTAATTGGAGCCAGGAGTCAGTCAACCTGGAGTCCAATCAATGTGATGAGATTAAATGTGTTAGTTAAAGCTGCCCTGCCCTATAAAAAACACACACCTGATGACAATGAATATATTATTTAAGCTTTTAAATATTAAGCTTTCTAATAAACCTTTTCCCACTACATTTATT
>CAIGQV010017532.1:21023707-21071678 GCA_903798115.1 Danio jaintianensis | reverse complement strand
TAGGTGAATTGGGTAAGCTAAATTGTCCGTAGTGTGAAAAAAAAAAAAAGGGACCTCGCACCCGGGCTCACCGCCGCCCGGTGGCCTTAGGATGACAGAGAACAGTGGACAATAATAATTTAAGCCGATATATATTAAATAATAGTCACTGCATGCCACGTTATTGAACGCCAATATCTCTGAGGGAGATTATGTTACCCGATAGCCTATATTAAATTGAGAGATTTAAAAAATAAATGACATTTTAAAAAGGGAACAACATGCAAATCGGCAACAAATAAAACTGGTCGGTGGTTCAGCACTTGTCATCTTGCCACTGAATACCAAGGAGATGGGGCTGTGTAGTGTCTAGCGCCTTTATGCAGCGCGTGTCAACTGCTGCTGGTGAGAGAGAGCGCGCACACGTGAGAGCTCAAAGCCGGTATCGATATAACCAAAAGCAAGATCATATCGTTATAAATATTCCATTACCGATACTTATCGAAATATTTATATTTTTGACTGTTGAACCACAGGAGACTTAAATATCCATTTAATTTTTCCCCTCAAATAGCTGGTCGCACCAGTGCGACCTCTGATTTTTTTTAGTCGCACCATTAAGAAATTAGGTCGCACTCTAGAGCCCTGTTAAAGTAAATCTTTATATTAAAATGTCTACAACACTAAAAACAAGGTACTTGTTAAAAGGTAATATTTTGCTTACATTTTAAATTCTTTATTTAAATATGGCAATATATTATCGCACTCTGCAGAGTTTCCATAAAATGATCTCTGACTCTACCCTCCCAATCAGTCAATCACTGAGTATGTTTACATGGACACCAATAATCCAATTTTAATACGATTAGGCCAATACTCTGATTAAGAGTCTACCATGTAAACAGCAATTTTTTACTAATTTAATCCGATTAAGGTCATAATCGAACTAAACAGAAATCGGATTAAGACGCAATATTGAAGTGCGGTACAGATATGTAAACACCTTAATCAAACTATTACCATCATGTAGGACTTTTTGCCGCGTTTTGCAACAGGATAATCCATACACACATGGCTGTTTGACACTATTCTCTGCACCTATCGGGTCAGTAAAGGACCACAGAGTTTTTTTCCCCATACGGCATGCGTTATTAAATTCCATTAAAACAACACTCTTCCAGCAGTTCATACTCGCATCCAATATCTCGTTTGTCACGGGGGGCATGCGTGAAATGTTCCCGAATGAAAGTGAAAGAGCCAAACTGCAGTTAAAGTCAACAAAATTAAAATTAAACACCAGAAATTACATGAAACTCCGGAGGAATCGGATAGCGTGGTGACGTAATGACGTTAATCGAATTATATAACATGTAAAACGCGATCATGAAAGGAACATTCAAAAAGCAACTCATGTAAACACCTTAATCATATTATTGTCTTATTCAGATTAAGGCAAATAACTCGATTACTGATGTCTATGTAAACGTAGCCATTGTGTGCATAGATTGCAATCATGTTGACATCATTCTTAGTGAAGTAAACACCGCTCTTATCTAATAACATTTACTACTAGGAGAACTTTTAGTGGTAAGATTTACAAAAGTAAGATTTTGTGTTGCTCACCTTAGTGCCTCCTACGCTGATAATGCGATACACACTCCTGCCGGCATCAAAGAAGAAGGAGACGGTGACGGCATGTTTGCTGGCCGGAATCCAATTTCGTTTAGTGGCCGGGTCAATTTGGAAGACGTGCGCCTTAACGCTGAATAGTGGCTGTTCCCTTCAAGGAAAAAAATATATATTCATAAAATATTCTGCATTATTTAATTCTTTATCAGAATGGCATTATTCCTAGGCTAATGTGGGTGATGTCATATCAGAAGTGGGATCCGAGAAACAGCAATGCTTGTGATGGGAGGAAGAAGAGGCGTCTAATGCAAGGTCAAGTGTGGGACATGAGAGGCAGATGTGATTATGAAGGGGCACAGCTGTGCTAACAGGCTGAGAAAGATCTTGCCTGAACTGTCTGACACTAAGCCACATCCTCTCAGCCCCAAATCAACACAAGATAATTATGGATGCCCTGATAATCAAAGATGGGTCAGTGTGTGTCAACTCAACCAGAGGTCCATTTTTATCATTTCTTTTATTTAAAGATAATTAATACATAAATGAAGAACACCAAAATATTAAAAGGCAGGAATGTACAGTTGAAGTCAGAATAATTAGCCCCCCTGTAATATATATATTGCTTAAGGGGGCAAATAATTTTGACCTTAATGTTTTTAAAAAAAATTTAAACTGTTTTTATTCTAGCCACAATAAAACAAAAAAGACTTTCTCCAGAAGAAAAAATATTATAGGAAATACTGTGAAAAATTCCTTGCTCTGTTAAACATAATTTGGGAAATATTTGAAAGAGAAAAAAGGAGGGTTAATAATTTTGACTTCAACTGTATATTACTATACTAAAGCCGGATTTGTACTTCTGCACTGAAATAGCACCATACCTCATGGCGCATTCCTTGCATACCTCTTCTTTCTGTTGCTGTGCAATAACACTGCCGAAACACTAGAAGGCAGTAGAGTTTCTATGTTCCAATGTGATTACTTTATTTGCCAGTTTTCTTTATGCTGAGAATGATCGCAATGCTATTGCTGCAATAGCTCAAACTCAAACTTATTCAGAAAAGAAAGTGACAGGAATGGCCAAATGCTCAACTGTAATCATATTAAACACAAAAGAAAAGTATCCATCTAGAGCTCTTCCAAGGACCCCGAGACTTGTTAAAGGGATAGTTCAACCAAAATGAATATTCTTTTATCATTTACTCATTTACTTTCTTTCTTCTGTTGAACACAACATAATAAGATAGAAATAAGATATTTTGAAAAATGCTGGAAACCTGGAAACGTTGACTTCCATAGGTTTTGTTTTTCCTACTATGGAAGTTTCAGGTTTCTTCAAAATATCTTCTTTTGTGTTCAACAGAAGAAAGAAACTCATAACTGTTTGAAACCACTTAAGGATGAGTAAATAGTGAGTACATTTTCATTTCTGGCTGAAGTATTCCTTTGAAGATTTTGGACACCGGCCTCACTCCAATCCCACGGCTCTCAGTCCCACCCACACTCGTTACCAAGCCAGCCAATCACAAGTCTTGCATAGTAATTTTTTGTAGGGTGCACATGAGGTTTGGCAAAGAGTATACCATTATGCGAAGGTGACACCGGACATACCACATGGACTCGTGTATGAATTGGCCTTAAATGTAAGGCAGGAAAATGACTATTTTCATCTAAGATTTAAATTACTTTAAAAAAATGGCAGCATCAGTATTTTATTTTCACATAGACAATGGTAGGTCTATTAGTAAAATACATCTTTAGCAATTCTGGTCGCATTATATGCCAACCTTGAAAATTGGGGTGAAATAAACACTACATCGGGTTTTCCCAACGATTGTGTCCCTGAAATTTGAAGAGAAAGTTCATGCAAACACAGGAGAAAGTTCACTCTCAGGTAGTGTTGTCACGATACTGGAATTCAATACCAATCAGTACTGGGATTTTAAAAACGTCCATTTCCTGCTAACATTTGAGCGCTGTTGAGCGCATTCTTAAACAGCGCTGATTTGCCATTGTGTTCATGTCCTCAACAGAAATTACTGTGATTGGCCTTGAAGGTCATCAGTTCACCGAACTCACTGCTGTTTACTAAGTGTAACTACAGATATAGGGACACTGGAGCGTTTTAAAGCTGCGACGATTAGCTGGTCTGTTTATGAGCTAACATACGAGCAATTCGCTGATAAATCGACTGATCTTCACAGCTTTAAAATGCTCCAGTGTCCCTGTATCTGTGGTTACACTCAGTAAACAGCGGTGAGTTCAGTGAACTGATGACCTTCACGGCCAATCACAGTCATTTCTGTTGAGCATGTGAACACAATGGCAAATCAATGCTCAAATGTTAGCGGGAAAGGGGCGTTTTTAAAATTTCAGTACCGATTGGTATCGAATTCCAGTATCGTGACAACACTACTCTCAGGCTATTGAAGATGTAGGTCTTTTTTTTAGTAGTATAATAAAAATTTGTTTTTATTTGTTCAGCTAAATCTGTGGTGCTTGGTGATTTATAAAATGCAAGTCAATGGTAATCCACAGTCGCTCAAGCATATGTCATCAAGCCCAATATGGCTTGCACATACACGGAGAACTGTTTGCCCAAGCTGTGGAGATTTTAAATCTCAAAAATGGGTGACTATTGTCTTGGGTTATAACAAGGACCAGAAAAATTTTCTTTAAATATTCTACTAAAGAAAGTCACACTATACTCAATGTCCTGAGGGTGAGTAAATTAACTGTAACTTTCGGTTTTGTACTAACTATCCCTTTAAGAAGAATGACAGATGTTAGATGCATGAACGCTACTTTTCTTAACTGATACCAGAATGAAAATAAAAACATTTTTTTTCCCATTTCAACAAGTTGTTTCATATTAACTGGTCTTAAAAAGAAAACACATTACTTAGTGACTATACTAATTTCTAAAGATGAAATTCAGATTTCTTAACTTTCATCAATTCATATTACAGGGTTTTTCCTGTGAAGTAATGCTCTTTTTGAGGCTTTTAATAGACAACAGGTGGTGATGGATATAAACATTGGCTTAAACCAAATGCCATACCATCGATTTTTCGCCAAAAGACATCTAAATGCCTCTGGATATCAAGTGAAATCCACATTAGGAAACAGCAGAGACATCTTCCCATTCGTTTCTCCTCTTCTTTCTCCTCTTCTTATTAGGCAAGCAGTGAAGACATTGCTTGTCTTGTTGCCCTTCAACTGAAAACTACAACCGAAATCAAGATGTGTTATTGTAAAATTATCAACTGGTAGCGACTATAGTTCAGCAAGAGCAGCGATTTAATGTCATTGATGCAGAATGCACAGCATGCCTAATATAATAGCAGCCCCATAATCTAAAATAAATGTAGATTTTTTTAATAATGACATTTCTACTACATATTTCAGTAACAGATATCATTAAGTTACATAAAACCATCCACTTATTGTTACCTGAAATTCCTTTAAATGAGCAATTACACATTTTGTTTTTTGGTAAGAAGATATGCCAAATTAAAAAAATTAGTCAATGTATTTGTTATAAAATAAGTCTAAGCCTACATTAAAAAAAATTACATATAACAATATATTTAATTCAAATATATTTGAAACCTCAAACCCCAAAAATGGCATTGAACCCAGAAGACACCTTTACACAGAAAGTCACACATTCTCGGGTGTGATTACCTCTTCCTCAGTTCGGGTGGCTGTAGTGGGTTCCTTAGCCATAGCCAAGGATTTTTCCAGCAAATGTTCAATCAGATTTTAAATCTGGTTCATATTGGAATGTTTTTAGCATCGAGGAACTGCTTTACTCTTTTCGCTGTGTGACAGGGTTCATTGTCCTGCATGAAAATTGCTGGCAGATTGAGGAATGAACACAGGAAAAGAGCTTCTGATATATGATTGCATTCACTCTTGCTGGCAGAAAACTTCCACCAAACTATGACACTTAAGCCTCCACCTTTCACTGACTTCTTTACACATTTTGGCTTCAACCCACAAACATAATGTTTACTAGACCCAACTAAATTAACTCCTCAAAACATGCTCCTCAGCAATGATAGTCTAGACTTTTTAATATTTTTTACTGATGAGAGGTTTGGTCACTGCTGAGTGAGCTTTCAGTCCACACCACACCAAGACAACGGCAAACAACTAGTGCCAACGAAAACCAACTCTTGTTGGCTCTCGTCTGGTTCACCTGGACCAAAAAGCTGCACATGAACAGGCCAAACAGACAACAGCTAATAGAAAAAGAGAGCACATTCTGCACTTGCATGAGAGGACGTGTCTTTCCACACTCGCAGGGGGCAGTAATCGGTTTTCTCATTCCACAAAAGGAAACCGGAACTTCCAACATGCGCACACAAACTGTAAACAAAGCGGTGTTGTAAAAGCTGTTCACAGTAATTGTCACTGACCACAAAGGGATTCTATCATGCAAATGTCTCTAATAATCTAACAATCCATATCCCTTTTGCAAACATTTGACAAATGCAACGAAATTACAGTCGGCTTCTATGTTCCTTCTTGACTTCAATTGTTTACTTGGGTTCGTCATTTCAGTTTTTGTTCTCATGCTCTGATTTGTTGCTGAATAACCAAATCAGAGCACTCTCTTCAGCCGATGAAAATTCTACATGTTGAATTGGGGCAACTCGATCCAACGCTAACCCAACAAGAGGTGACATGTAAAACACACCAAACCAACTAGACAGACAGACAGCCAAATGAAGCCCAATCAAGCCCAACGCCCAAACGTTCCTGGACTTAAAACAACGTGACAGTGTATGCTGAAACAGATCCTTACTAGGACAACCTGCTGTAGGATGGTTTTAGTCACTTTAGAATGGCTCGTATCTTGCATAGTCTGTTCATTAAATAGGATTGTTAGATAATTAAGGAAAGTACCAGATTACTACCAATAAGCCTGGTGACACAATGATGTTAATCAATCTATGTACTATAACATCTAAAACAGGATCATAAAAGGAACATTCAAAAAGCAACTCATGTAAACACCTTAATCATATTATTGTCTTATTCAGATTAAGGCAAATAATTAGATTACTGATGTCCATGTAATCGTAGTCACAAGCCCCAACCCTAGAAAAAAGGTGTTCCCTGATTTTGATGACAGCCTTTCCACAGATTAGCAGTAAACTAATGTAATGTTAATAGCATAATGCAAATCTTAAATTCATGCTAACAAAAATGATCAAAAGAAATATATTAATGCAATTCAATTCAAATATATAAAATATGAATTGATGTATACTTTAAACTTTAATTATATTATTCAATTAAAATTATTTAAAAAAAATTGTCAAATAAAAGATTTTTCTAGAGTCATCCACCACAATTTTGTGGCTCAAAAGTATCGGTTCAGGCACCGTTTTGGCACCGGTACCGTTTTAAAAGTATTGATTTAGCAGAGGTATCGAAATAACCCCAAACGATACCCAACCCTACTCATAAACCCCCATTAAAAAACAAACGTGTATTCTCTGTTACTGTATTTACAAACAAAACACTAGGTGCGTTTACATGGAGCATTTTAATATAGTTTAAATCACCAATCCAAATAAAAATGTTTCATACTGTATAAACACCTCAATTGGAATAAAAATGCTCAAACCGAATAAAATTGTAATAGGTTTAAGAGTGGTTTAAACCAATTACTTTGTTTCTAAGTCACGATTTGCTAAAAACAAGGTATTCTGCACAGCTTGAAATAGCTGTTTGTGGCTATGATAAATATTATAAACATGATTATATATAGGTCACACAAATGCATGCAATACAGTGAGCCGCAATACAGTGAGCCACAATGAGTTCTTGCCCACTTTCTCTTGCTCACACAACAACATGTTCCTTTTAAAAGTGCCTATTGGGCTTTAAAACTCAATAACCAACAGTAATCTTTTGTAGGTTACTGATGTCCAGATAGATAGGATGCATATCAGGATGCTTATGAAGTGAAAAGCGGTAGCCAGATGAAGCAATGCTCAATTGGATTTAGAAACACTAATGCAGTGATGACTTGTTGATCATGTAATGCAGTAATTTCAAACAAATCTATAATAATAGTAATATTAATGCACATACCAAACATCGTTTTACCAGTGAGTCCACACAAAACACGTAAATAACCGGCGAGTGGCAACTCATGTGAAAGTTTAGTGTCCAATGCAGATCATTCCATATCCAGCAATACAACCCACACCACCAGCCCTTACTATACATTTCATCCACATGCTGCTTTTCTAAGGGAGGGGTATTGAGATGCTCGTGCAGCCACCCAAAACTTCCCACGCCTGTTTTTTCCTTATAGCCTATGCTAACTTCCAGCCTGAAACCGATTAGGTGCAACACTTTACAATAAAAGCAGCTCACATAATGGATTCTGAAGTCTGAAATATTCTGAATTCTGAAATAATGGAACTGAAGTCAAGCTGACAGAAAGAAAGGCGGGAAACAAGACCAACTGGTGTGTGCATTCCAAATGAAAGTGGCTCACTAATACAACACATTGGAATAGATGTCTCATCTTCTCAAAAATTGTAATCAGAATGACAAAAAGGCTTACATTTAAACGAAACGTGGTATTTCTCAAAATATCTTCCTTTGTATTTGTCCGAGAAGAAATACTAGCATGTAACTGCCCTCTGAACTCTCTCCCTGTCAGCAAGGAAATGATTGTCTGAGGTTAACGGCCAATCGGCATTCAGCAGGTAATCTCACATCGAATTTTAGCCATCAGTCCAGTGAAGAGATCAGATTCGCATTAGGCTTTCCTCTGGCACATCAGCCCTGTTCACACAATCCTGAAGGTCACACCTGTGTCATCTGTGTTGTGGCTCCACAGCAAACTCTGGGTCCATCAATCTTTCCGGAATTAAAGCTCCAGAGGCCAAAGAGACATTTTGGTAATTCTTAATCACTCTGGCATTCTGGGAAGGACATCTAGGACAGAACAGCTCCGGTAAAGGTGGTGCAGGTGCTCCACGAAGAAACGGTTCATCAAGCACTTCTGCTACACAGTGCGGTATATAAAAAGGTCTCTTCTACATTTCAAACACCAGCCAAGATTTTCATTCAGAGACTGAGCCACCTGGATTGTTCCATAGCATCTTTTTCTTCTTCAAAGATGAAAAACCTGATAAAATTCTGAAATTATACACATAATAAGCAGGATAGAAAAGAGACATGTTTTTTTTTTCCTTTAAGAAGTCAGCAGCTGGGCGATAGCACGCTGTTCTGAAATTTCACATCTGATTTACGCGATCCTCTGACCCAATTACCAGGAAATCTCCAATAGTGCCAAATGTATTTACAGAGTGCCATTCGAGCCCATCTGAGAACAGCCAATCTCTGTTCGTTTTTCTCGTCGGCACAGAAGAGGAGGATGTGAATCCGTGTCAATAAAGCCAGCCTGCCATGCAACTTCAAACAGACATGTGTAAACAGTTTACTGGTGTGAAACGAATATGTTATGATGATTTCATGGGGTGACCTATGAGCTCTTTATGTATAGCATGCAGGGCTGGGCGATTAATTAATCAAAGGCAATATTCATGCACATTTTGTCAGTAAATCCATATCAGTCATCAGTAGTAAATATCCAGCACATGCTTTCAAATGGAGGAGAATTTGCTATACATAGACATAGTTCACTAACAGGCAACACAAAATTGTGTTCATAATCGCAGATGATTTAATCGCCCCAATAATGAAATCGAGATAATCGTTCTGCAACTATAGTGCTGAGCTGAAAATACCACATTTAATAACATGTTTTTTTCTTCACTCTCACTTCGAGTGTTTGAAATAAATCTTTTTTTTTAGAATAAATGAAAGCAGTACATATTTTTGTTAATACAGCAATGATATAGGGATTTCCTGCGTTTCTTCTTTTCTCTGTATTTTGAGCTATATTTTGAGCTATTGTATATTGCAGCTTTTTGTTAAATCTGGTTTACGATTTCATTTCAATCTATCACCCAGCCCTATAAGCATCCTTATCTAAGTGAATTATGAGGTCAAACAAGACCACATTGCAAGAAAATGTCTACAAGATGTTGGGAAAAATACGTAAACACCGGACTTTAATTTCTCAGTTATCACAATTTTCAGTTTAATCAAATAGCCTACATCAAGCTCAACAATTTAACACTGCTACCCAAGGAAGTGTAAGAAAAATTATCAAACAAATATGTTTATATATTTTATATATTATATTAATACATTTAATGTAATTTTTTATAATAATATTAGCTACATACAAATAGATAACGACAGACTCTTCAACTAAGATAAATTTGCAACCTGTGACCAATTCTTAAGTATTTTCTTCCTACCCGGTTTTGAAAACTGGTTAATGTTTATTGCTAGTTAAAAAAAAATATTAAAATAAATAAAATGATACACAAAATAATTGTTTCCAATGTATAGCTTCTATGCAGAAGCATGGGCAGGATATTGATATCACAGCTCCAACCTACAGTTGCAAGGGACAAAGTTTAGTAGACTAAATCATTGAGAAAGTTCACCAATCATCACCAGAAATCTGTTGTCTCACCAGAAGATCAAGTTATGACATAAATGAATGATGAATTTTCATTTAATGTTGACTTAAAGCAGTTCATATGAAATTCTGTGATCAGCAGACCATGGCATTTTCTGGATTCATAACTCTTTCCTTTTCATTTGTTTAAAAAAAACAATACACATTTTAAAGATTCTTTTTGTATTTTTTTTTTAAGAAATGAAAACAAAACCTGCATGATTTCAACGTTATTCCTAATACAATGATTATATGTTCCAGAGTTTAATTTGAACGACAGTAAAAATTATATGAAAACTGTAAAAGAGATAAGAGTTTATAATGCGTCACATGTATTATTTAATCTCCAAAAACAGCTCGTCGATGCATTAATAATGCATTATTCAACAAAAATTAAGACGATGCCAATTAAAATATTTCACTGTAATTAGAATGGGATTTTTTTTAATCCCATAATATTTAGCAGAGCACCTCAAAAAGCAGCGAGATGGTAAAAGACAGTATTTTTGCCAGCATTGCGGGCACGTGCAGCATTTTTGGGTAAGAGATTTTTGAACAATTTTCAGCTGATTTTGAAGAGGCTGTAATGCTGCCTAAAATGTTGTCTAGTTACACAGCGCAGTAGATTTTGAAACACAGCCGGAATGTGAGCTCGCGTTGACCCTTTCCAAACTTACTCCGTCCAAAAAATACTGCTCCAAACTAAAGTTACTCTGCATTTCCAACTGCCACACACTGGTAAGTGTTAACTCTAAGTGTTTAAAACGAGGTTAGTTGCGTTCTTTAAAAGTAATCGTCGTTGATTTTCTCACATCTGTAGTAAAAGCTATTAGGAGAGCGAACTCACCCCATTCTCACAAGTAAATCAGTGGATTTCAAGCACTCCAGTTTTGTTTCCCAACTGATCCACGGAGAGCGGGTTCAGTTCAGTCCAGTCCAGTTTAGTCCTGTCTCCTTTATATGGCGAGAACCGCACAGCAATGGAAGTGTCAAAACAGTTGTCGTGCTTTGTTTGCTCCGTTATGTAGTGATTTTAGAAAAATGGAGCTCTCCTTTGTGTAGTGTCTCTGTTGACTCTCGGTTTCTCGTCCTCATAGTCCTATTAGTTGCTCTTCTGTGGCTTCTCAATTTCCATACTGTTGAAAAGCACGAAATAAAGGAGCACTTCTGATGCAACGCGTCGAGTCCTCATGGTCAAATTTCTCAAGTAATCTGCACCCCTCAATACTACAGCGTTCCCTCACATTACCCTACCCGATCCCTCAAGCTATCTGCTGCCCCCTGCTGGCCACGAGTCGCAGATGTTTTTAGACGAACATCTATTGTTTTTAGACTATCTATCTATCTATCTATCTGTCTGTCTGTCTGTCTGTCTGTCTGTCTGTCTGTCTGCCTGCCTGCCTATTTGTCTGTCTGTCTATCTGTCTCTGTGTGTCAGAATCTATCTTTTATCTGTCTGTCTGTCTGTCTGTCTGTCTGTCTGTCTATCTATCTATCTATCTATCTATCTATCTATCTATCTATCTAACTGTCTGTCCCTGTATGTCTGTCTATCTATCTATCTATCTATCTATCTATCTATCTATCTATCTATCTATCTATCTATCTATCTATCTATCTTTTATCTGTCTGTCTCTTATCTGTCTGTCTGTCTGTCTGTCTGTCTGTCTGTCTGTCTACTTGTGCAATGTTGGCAAGTCTTCTTAAACGGATTTACAATAACAGAGAGTGGTTACAGATGAAGATATACAGAACACAACAACTGCAATAACATATATGCTGGTGAAAATGATAGTTACCATGGTAACTCAAAGGCTTGTCACTACAAATGTTAAAGCCCTTATGCTATCTTGATTCACTGCTTATTCACTATTTTAAGTTTAATGATGTGTGTAATGTTTTCTTCAGTGTACGTACATAGTTTTTACTTTCTTCTTTTTTATTAGGGGAGGTGGAGATCTTCATTGTGATTAATTCCTATATATGCTGAAGAGTAATCTGACCACATGCAGTGCAGACAGTGTCAGCAGGAAGCCACCATGCAGAATCACAGAGAAATACTAAAACACAGTAGTTTTGTAAAGCCAGAGGGCAGCAGCACCTCACTTTGGCACCAACACATAAGGTAAAGTCTCTCTCAGATCATACAAACTAAAATCATGTATATTAATATGATTATGTAAACATACAGCTTGAAAATGAAACAATAAAGTGACATACTCTGCATATTATACATATGTAATATTTGTATAAGTGATTAAGGAGTAGTTGAAGAAGCATTTAAATGTGTTAAAATATAATTACATGCTATAAAAGCATCATTGTCTTTTCAAACTGATTAATTTACACTTGTTAGCAAGCTAGGACTGTCTACTCACATTTTGCATCAAATAAATCTGTCATATGTTTGATAGGAAATACAGTAAAACATAATATTGTGAAATATTATATCACAATTTAAATGACTTTTAAAATGTGAAAGGAAAGCTATTACGCATAATGTTCAGTCATACTGTGAAAATGATTGTAATGTGCTGCTCTATTGCATACGAAACTTTTCTAGTTACTATCAAAAGTGGGGGGAAAAAAGGTGTGCGACTTACAGTTTTTCTCAGCCGCTTCACATTTCTCAGATCAGAACTGAAATTCTCAAAAGACGACCGCATCTTGTAGTCATTTGTGAACATCATGAAAGAAATTATGGACACATATGGTACATTCATGCAGTTGATGCTGTCTGCTGCTGTATGCTATATTATCAGTTGTTTATGTTTTATACTATAGATCATTTTTGTATACTGTTTTATACTCTGCCTATCCAAAAGAAAAAGAAAAAAAGAGTCAGCACTTGGATTTAACTAAGCAAATTATTGGATAATTACTGCATGGATGATTGTTTCAGCTGGTAACAAGTTATTGAACCCTAACTGATGCAGAGAGTAGCTTCCCTTTATTTTTAAACAACCGTGATGGAATACACGTCCTGTGGTCCTGGAAAAGGTGCTAATCAGCGATTTCTGAAATTACTCAAATGGTGTTAAAGTTCATGTGAAATCAAAATGTACAATGTTTATTTTGCTAGCGCACATTGTTATTCTTTAGGTAAACAATTAATGTGTGCAAGTTAATCCACTTGGAAAAAAAAACGTTGAGGTAATCTTAAATCAAAATCTGACCAAATGCTTCCACACGTGGAGTCGTTCTTCTCTGTTCATGTCAAATGGCTTCAGCCACAATATTCTTAACCACGCCCCTCTTACCTTTAGTTTGCTATGAGGGAATGATGTGCAAAAAGAAAGTTCCGCCCACTACTCAATATTCCGTTTCAGTTGGAAGCATATCAACATACTGAAATAAAAGTCTTAGCAACATCCAGTTCACACTGACTTTAAGAACTATATAATGCATTATTACAAATGGGTAGATTACTGGGGAACTATCATCTTTGAGGATGAAATGTGATCCGAAAAAATCTTGAATGATAGAGATCTGAAATCACTTACTATTCTGGTCAAATCAAATCAAATCAAATGGTAAAAAAACAAGTTGAATTCCTGGCTGTATGTTTAATAGTGTAATTAGGAGCATTTCTACACACAATGTGAAGGGAACTCAAAAGATTGGAACTAAAGAGCCGTGGAGCCTTAAAAACACCACTTAAAAGGGCAATCTGAAAAAAGGGAGCAGATTGGACTCTTTAGCAAGGGAAGATGGTCATGTGGTCTGATGAGTCCAGATTTACCCTGTACCAGGGTGATTTGCGCATAAGGGTATAAGAAGAGAACCTGTGGGGGCAGTGCTGTTATATGCCCAAATAATTAGGTCAGATGACTACCTGAATATCAATGTATTTTGATGGAATGGAAGATTTGCAAGATGACAATACCAGGATTCATCACGTTCAAATTGTGAAAGAGTGGTTCAGGGAAGATGAGACATCCTTTTTCAGATGGTTAGTGTGATTACACCAAGTACGACATGTTCCTGGATCAACATCTAGGCCTACACCACAGCGAACGCATGCTACAATCAAAGAAAAATTAGGTCCAATAAAATATTACAGTGTGTGACTTTTATTTTTTTCGGACGGACATATATAATTCTCTAGTACAGTGTTTCTCAACCACATTCCTGGAGGACCACCCGCACCTCATATTTTGGATGTCTTCTTCACACCCATTTAGGATTTTCAGTGTCTTCTAATGAGCTGATGATCTGAATCCGGTGTGTTTGGTTTGTGTTTGACATGAAAAATGTGCACAGCTGGTGGTCCTCCAGGAACGTGGTTGAGAAACACTGCTCCAGTACAATGGTAGAACCAGTTGTCATAATCAGTCAAGCATTTTTTTAAAGACGTTCTGTTAGAAGTTTTTTTTTTTTTACATAAATGTGTCCTGATTTGATAAATTGCACCAGTGAATCTTGAATATCTAATTAAGGGGATTGAAAAGCTTTAGATCATCCAGTTCTCTAAAATAGCCCAGACGTACATCTCATGGACAGCCAGTTGGCAAAAATATTCTTAACAGAGCACACAATTATAATTATAAAAAAATCTGACAATTGAAAAACAACAAAGAAACAAACAAGGTCAATAATAGAGAAAGTGGAAATTTCAGCATCATTGTTAATCTTCAGTATCAAAAATCATTCTAATATGCTGAAATGTTTTGATTGTTATTGGTGCTCAGTCATTAATAAGAGTTATTAATATCATCAGTGATAAAAATATTTTTCACATATTCAAATTACAGCATTTGTGCAATTTGTTTTTACATAAATGTTTTTACTGTCAATTTAGATTAACAGATTAACTTTTTTTGTACTAAAACAAAAATGTATTTAAAATATTGGTGATAATAAATGTTTCTTGATCATTATATCATCAAAATGGCTGATTAATTAAATTATGACAATATATTAACATGGAAAACTGTTATTTTAAATTTAAATACAAGTTTACAATATTTATAATAATAATTCTGCATTATTACTTTTTTTATTGTATTCTTGTTTACATGAAGGCAGAATTATTTTAAAAAGTTACCATATATATATATATATCCCACATACAGCCCAATGTGTACGGTTTTCAATCACTTTCAGCAAAACCAAAGCCATAGTGTACATCCAGAAATCCTGACACTGATATACTGACCACATCTGTATGTAAACAATGACACAAGGACCTGTCATGTTGATCACACTGATATGTTCAGTGACAAATTCTTTTGAGAAATGAACAATGCTCAGTGAGGATTTTGATAAAGTTACAGGCTTGGAGTTTGTATGAATTGTTTCGAGAAATGCAATGCAATCAGTTGACAAACTCAGGTAATATTGATTTATTTTCCTCCATTCATTCATTCGTTGCCACAGCGGAATGAACCGCCAACTTATCCAGCATATGTTTTACGCAGCGGATGCCCTTCCAGCTGCAACCCATCACTGGGAAACATCCATACACACTCATTCACATACATACACTACGGACAATTCACCTATACCGCATGTCTTTGGACTGTGGGTGAAACCGGAGCACCTGGAGGAAACCCAAGCGAACACAGGGAGAACATGCAAACTCCACACAGAAATGGTTGTTCGCGTGGGTTTCCTCCGGAGTCCAAAGACATGCGCTATAGGTGAATTGGGTAAGCTAAATTGTCCGTAGTGTATGTGTGTGAATGGGTGTGTATGGATGTTGTGATGGGTTGCAGCTGGAAGGGCATCCGCTGCGTAAAACATATGCTGGATAAGTTGGCGGTTCATTCCGCTGTGGCGACCCCAGACTAATAAAGGGACTTAGCCGAAAAGAAAATGAATGAATGAATAATTTAAAAAGAACCGTGGTTATTTGAAATTCATCCATTTTCAATTTATTTATAAATAACTTTACACATGCAGACCAAAGTGCTGTACAAGCAAATTAAGAAAAACACATAATATACTTAAAAAACAAAACTAGCCCAACGTCTCAAAGGCTAATATCCAAAAATAACTTTTATCTCTCATTTTAAACACATTTGATGATGATATTTTGCTAAAATCATAAGGCAAACTATTCCAAAGCCTTGGACGCACAACCACTCCACTTTCAATTTCCAATTACTTTGTGAAACAACAAGTAATAATGACTTATTAATTGATCCTAAAAAAAACAAGATGCTTGGTGTGGAGCAGTAAGTTCTGACACATAAAAAAGCCATCACATGCACTGCCTTAAAACCATAGAACAAAATGTAATATTTTATCCAGATGTCCACAGGTAGCCACCTGAGAGAAGCCAAAACAGGAAAAATATGTTGACGTTTTCTTAGCACCCACCAGCAGCTGAGCATAATATTGTGGTCTGACAGCACCCCATATACAGAACATTGCGATATAGAAGGAAGGAATAAACAACCTTCCCTAAATATTTTCTTGACTGTATTGATTTTAATCAAGCAGCAGACCTAACTTGAAAGAAGCAACTCTCAACCACATCATTAATCAAAATGTTCAGATTTTCGTTGGTCATGGCACCCAGCTAATAGGAATGATCTCAGAACACTCTATAACATTCCTTAAAAGTTGTGTAAATGTTACCACATAACGTTATTAAAATAATGTTTTGGAACATTCTTGTAACATTTATAGAAAGAAAAACAGTCAAAAGATTCTTAGTCTTAGAACAATGTTTTTAGAATGTCTTTAGGACATTAGTTGTTCTTTATGAATGTTCTCATAATTCAGATAGGGAAAAAAACGTTCATAGAACATTAATATAATGTGAATGTAATGTTCTAATACCATTTTAAATAACCTTTAGGGAACATTATTATAACGTGCGACTAAAACGTTTGAATAACGTTATTATAATCAAAAATAACATTAATGTTGTCTGAAAAAACTGGATGTTTTAAACATTAAAAAAAAAGAACATCTAAGAACATTCAAAAAATATAACTTAAAGGGAACTTTAAGGGAGCTAAGGGAATTGTAAGCTGAGAAGTAGTCTGACCATGTGTTTAAATATGTGGCAATATTTAAGGAACCCCTTTTAGGGCCAAACATCATTTTTACTTTGGTTTAACTGAACCAAGTTATGAGACATCCATCTCTTACCCTCCTCCAGGTATGCCAAAGGTGAAGAACCACAGTGTTCTCATGACCTCAGAGGGAGATAAATTTGTGTGTCATCAGCATACAAATGGTAAGACATGCCATATTTAAAAAAATAATAATAATAATAATCTAATCCAGAGGTAACACAGACAAAGAAAATAAATTGGGGCCAATAACAGAACCCTGAGGAACCCCACAAGTGATAGGTATAGATGTGCAAACAAATATGTCATATACTTCACTGAAAATGTCCATCCTACATATTTCAACCAAGTTATAAATAACCGCTTAATAAGAATCCCATGATCTACTGTATCAAAGGCTGCACTCAAGTCCAATAAGATCAGAGCTGCAGCATTACCAGCATATCTGATGTCTGAAGTCATTAACAGCTCTCAAGAATGCAGATTTATCTAATATCTTATGTTTATTTAAAAATGAATGAAATCAGCTGTAAACAAACCACCTCTAAAATCTTTGTTAGACATGGCAACTTTGAAATGGGGAGATCATTTTTTAATTCAAAACAATCTGAGTTTTTCAAATGGATAGTTCACCCAAAATTGAAAATTCCCTAACCATTTACTCTCTGTCATATTGTTTTCAACCTTTATGAGTTTCTTTCTTCCGTTGAACACAAAAGAATATATTTTGAAGAATGATGAACTACCGACTTTAGTAGGAAAATAAATAATAGTAATAATAAGTCAACGGGGGCGGTACGGTGGCGCAGTGGGTAGCGATGTCGCCTCACAGCAAGAAGGTCGCTGGTTCAAGCCTCGGCTGGGTCAGTTGGTATTTCTGTGTGGAGTTTGCATGTTCTCCCCGTGTTCATGTGGGTTTCTTCCGGGTGCTCTGGTCTCCCCCACAAGTCCAAAGACATGCGCTATAGGTGAATTGGGTAAGCTAAATTGTCCGTAGTATGTGTGTGAATGAGTGTTTCCCAGTGGTGGGTTGCATCTGGACGGGCATTCGCTGCACAAAACATATATGCTGGATAAGTTGGCGGTTCATTCCGCTGTGGCGACCCCTGATTAATAAAGAGACTAAGCCGAAAAGAAAATAAATGAAGAAAGTCAATGGATGCCAATTCCCAGCATTTTTTTAAATATCTTCTTATGTGTTCAACAAAAGAAAGAAACTCAAATAGGTTTTGAACAAGTGAAGGGTGAGTCAATGATGACAAAATCTTTGAACTTTGAACTATCTATCCCTTTAAGAAACGGTCTCCACCTTCAAAAATGTAATCTTTATGCTGAGTGAAACTATAAATTTCCAAACTTCTAAAGGGTAGTGCACCTAGCTGTTATTTGCACACTAACTGTAACGCTATTACTAAAAACATCAATAAGCTGTAGGCTTTTATACTTAAACAGAATGAGAATTTGACGTCACTGACCACAACAAAGCGTTAAAGTGGAGGTGTGTTTTGACCTCAGTAACTGCTGAGAATCATTCGCTGTTCTCAGAACTGGGTTATTTCCAGTTATATCTCTCAGGTGCACTTTGAGGGCAAAAACAAATGAAGATAAAAGCTAAATACACCATAACTACAGTAGCTGCACAGTAGACTGAGGAGGTTTTGTTTCAGGTTGATCATTATCAGTACTCATTACACACAAAGCCAGACGGTTCTTGTCATGACTATAGTGACGTTTTGTCACACTCCTGAACTTTTGTTTCAAAGAACAGGTCATTTCTGTATGTGTCTGTCTGTTGTGTGGAAAGGCTCTGGCAGCCTTAGCGTCTTTCCTCTGTAACTGGGATTTGGATAGAAACAGGATTTCATAAAGCTCAAGTCAGTAACTTCATCCTCCTCACCTTCCTCCTCCTCCTCCTCTTCAAAGACGACGAGCTCAAAGTCTTGCAGTATAGTGCTCTGTCCAGGAGTCACATTCTCTGTGGATTTGTTGAGATCTTGACGCAGCAGGAGAACAAATTCATGCACCTCTTCTGTAATCTGGCTCAGGTCCTGCTACACAAACATTTTTAATTTGGAATGCAACTATACAGTCAATTTAATTACAAAATCAACAGTGGAGATAAAAATTGTAGAATAACCTACACTTTATTATCAATTCAAGTTTCTTATTTAAAGTTGTTCTAAGAGAGTAACAGCAGGTTTTTTTTTAAACAGTTCACAAGTTACATAGTTTCTATAGCACAGTATAAAATTTCGCCCACGATTTGGTCATCTGAGACACATTTTGGTTTAATGATTGCTAAAATCTTAAGCCTGGCTCACTGCAATTTTTAATAATCCTAAACGATTGTAGCTTGTCAGACTGCATGAATATGATCCCCATACGACAATCTAGATTCACCAAACATGGACACGCAAGAAAAGTCATTCAGAGTTTGACGTCATCCATCCATGACACATTCATTAACTTGCATTCTGAAATAATACCTCACAGCAAACATAAACAATCTGTAGCATTAATTTTGCTCACAACATAATAAAACCAGAAAAGAAATTTTTTGACATTTTGACATTTCCATAAGGTGGTTTGAAGTTGTTGCACTGATTGAGACATCAGATTTGTTGCTACTGGTTCTTGGTTCTGTCAGAACTTCATAAGAGGGAAAATTTGATCACAGCGGCCATTAAGTGGCTGTCAGTGAACATATCCAACCAACAATCAAAGAGCACAGATCTTAGCCTAGGATTAAAGGAATCTTTTAGGATTTCCCAAATTTGTCTCAGATGACTAAATTGAGGCTAAAATCTTACAGTGCTTTAGTCTAAAATCTGTGGTCCTTGATCAATAAGGGTGGTACATGTATTTGTCCCGAACCGTCATGGCACGAAGCTCACAGTTTGGTTAACATGCTCCCACGATGAATATAGTCAGTCCAGATGTGCAATGACTTTTAGACAGAAAAGACCACAGCAGTGCAACAACAACCAAGGAGACATTCACAAAGAATGTGTATTTGTGTCTGAAAACGCAAACGCAATCTTCTAATTGGTCCACCTGATCTCACGAGGAAAAGTAACTATTTTACGTTTTGTCAGTTTAGTGGACGTTTTGTCAGTTGAGTTTAGAGTACAGTCATACAAAAATGTACGATTTTAAAAAGGAGGCGTGGCACCCAACCCTACCTCTAAACCCAACTGTCATTGGGGAATGAGCAAATCGCACTAAATTGTACGAATGAGATTGTACGATTTCATACTAATTAGCCACTAAATCAAAAAGTTATGAATTTCCATGAGATATCATTGGACTGACAGTATGACAAATGAGCGCCAATGTTGTGAAAGTTGAAATCGTTTTATCTTCACGCGGCTTCTAAAAACACGGTGCTGCAATAGTTGTTGTTGTCAGTTGTTGTCCACTGCACCTGCTGTTATGGATGGGCACAGTGCTGCATTTTCATTAAAAGAGAAAGTTTAATACAGTTTCTTGATTATAAAGTTTTATTTTTCATTAATGTGTTTATTTTGTAGTTTTGCATCGAAAATGCCAACCCAGGCTCATTCTGAAAACGTACCGCTATATACATTCCTGGAAAGCGTGAAATACGTCCCAGGAGGTAAATTTTTTGCAGTTTTTGTTTTCGTGAATCTACCAGAGGCCGCTGTGTACACTTTTTGAGATCTCAAATTTCTCTTGCAAGTGCCATTCGTGCCTGCTGTTCTCGCATAAATCCACCAGAGGCCGCTGTCAACTGTGTGACTGACTGATTGACTTACCCACCCTCCTCCTTCCCTAAACCCAACCAATAGTGTTTTTCTTCTTTTGCCCCGATTGACCCACTCACTTCCCTAAACCCAACTGACAGTTTTAAAAAGCAATCCAGAAAAAGCCCTTGCCTGATTTTAACCACGTTTTCAGATTTTACCACATTCTCACCTTGATATTTACTTGTTTATTTTATTTTTTGGCTTCTGTTTTTGTCTTACCCGCTAACCATTCTTCGACGGGGTTCAAGTCGTCGTCGTGGTCAGCTTCTCTCTGTGTTTCAAGTCCGGCGACGTATATAGCGAGCTACTGGACAAACTGGTAACAGCAGGAAAGCCATCCATATGGAGGTAACCGGTCAGCTGGTAAGCGCGAAAAGGAACGGCACATACCGCTCCGTAGCATTCGTTTTAAAGACAAAATGCAGCTATACGTACTTCTGGCTAGAAGAAAATGTATATAGGGCTACGTTTTCAGAATGAGCCTATGTTGAAAGATGCTCTTCAGTTCTGTAGTTGATTGTGACAAAACAATTCTGCCTGTTCAAAATTTAAAAAAAAGCAAGTACTGGAGATTTGTTATTATCCCTGTTGTACTGTATAGCCAAACCGTGACCCCAAAACTGAGGTACTTACCGAACAGTGACTCCGGTGTACCTACACACCCCTATTAACATGTTCACCAACAGCCAGTTAATGACCTTTGCAATCACATTTAAGACACTTTCATGCAGTGTGACTTCTCTTACAACGAGCATTAAACTATGATTGATGACACAAACAGCACGACAACTGCAAACTATTTAAAAGAAATGCACATTTTTTTACATTTTATGAGTTAAATTAAAGCTAGAGATGGTTTATCTTTGCTGTGAGGTATCATTTAAGATTGTGAGTTACTGAACGAGTCATGGATTGATGACGTCAAACTCCATATGAGTCTTGCGTGTGTCTGAGTTTGGGATCATGTTTGTGCAGTCTGACAAGCTACAATCATAAAGTGTTATTAAAAGTAGCAGTGTGAGTCAAGATTTACAGAACACTTTCATATTCTCCTAGTTATTGGTGTCAATCTGGCACCTGGTGTCATTTTCTGTTTAATTATCTTCAGACGTGCTTTTTAAACTGGCAGATTGTCAAGTTTTCTCTGATATTTGAAAGATGGTGAGCCAAGTCTCCTACAGCAGGTTGTCCTAATGTCCAACGGGACACTTTCAGCCATAACAAGGGACATCATTCTACATAAATCTGTAATTTCTAGAATGTTGTATCATCAGGTTGTCACTAACTCAAGTCTCCCAAAAAGGCTGGTCATCCACAAAAGACAAATGGAGGACAGGATAATGCAGTGACAAAATGTATCATCAGTAGGAAGAATCAAAAGGCTAGACTAATTATTGCTGAGGAGCATGTTGTGTGGACAAAGAACTGATCCAAAATACACTTTCGTGATGAAAGCAAGTTTGATTTACTTGGGTCCAATGTTTTCAAACTGGGGGAAAACTGAATCCAAAGTGAGTAAAGTCAGTGAAAGGTGGACTCAAACCTATCATGGTTTGTTGGATGTTTTCTGCAGCAGGAGTTTTGTCTCTTATAAGCAGAGTGAAATCAACATGCAGTTTCTTCACCGTGGCCAGTAATTTTCATGCAGAACAATGAGCCCCTTCACAAAACATTGAAATAATGAAATTGCCAGCCCAGAGACCTGATCTAAACCTAATTGAAATGTTCTGGATAAAGCTTGGGACCAGTGGTGGAAACAGTACTGAAAAAACATACTCAAGTAAAAGTATCATTACTTGCCTAAAAATGTAGTGCAAGTAGAGTAAAAGTATCTGTTGTAAATATTACTCAAAGTAGGAGTAAAAAGTAGACCTTTCAAAAGTACTCATGAGTAGTGAGTATCACGCTGTAAAAAGCTGATGCATTTACATGTAATTTGTGCATGTGTGTGTGTAAACGTAACATTCTGTAGTGCATCTAGTTAGTGCCCAGCAGGCACACAACGTCATAAGATGTTAATATTAGGTTACATTTAGGTTGTGATGTCAGGTGACCAAAATTCAATGTCTAGCCAACGTCTAAGGACAATGTTTTTTTGATGTCAAATAATGACATCAAATGACGATTTTAGGTTGTGTTGGAAAGTGACCAAAATCCAACGTCGAGCCAACATCTTAAACCAGCATCATATTAACATCAAATACTGACATTTATTCATCAGTTACGGCAACCAAAATCCAACGTCTGATAGATGTCATAGTGGTAACATCCACACAACGTCAAGCTGTAACATCATTAGATGTTGATATTTGGTTGGTTTTAGGTTGAACGTTGGACATTGACATTGGCCTGACGTTGAGTTCTGACGTCAACCTGATTTTCATTTCCAAACAAAATGCAGCGTCCCCATGACGTTAGGGTACAACATCAATCTGACATCATGTTGACGTCTTGTGCCTGCTGGGTGTTTAAGGCCATTTCGGTCATCATACAGTAAACATCCGTCATCTTCTCATCATTGACATGCATCTTAACAGTCTCTGGGTCAATGGGTGTAAAGATTTTGGACATCTTGTACACTTTTAATGCCTCCAAACAGTTTGCTGCAATTATAAAGCGCACATGTCTTGAGGTAGTTCATTATGATGCAATTTACCCTCTATGTGCGATTTAATTGGACAGGAATCACAGGACTGATTTTTCTAATCCCCAGACAAGAAAAAATAAAGTAGTGACTGCAGGTTGAAGGAAAGTAGTGGAGTAAAAGTACCGATACTGCACTAAAAATGTACTCAAGTGAGAGTAAAAGTACACATTTTTAAAAAGGGGACAAAAGAAAAACTACTCGATTACAGTAATTTGAGTATTTGTAATTAGTTACTTTACACCACTGCTTGGGACACAATAACGACTTCAAAGGACCAGCAGTGGAAAAAAAACAATCCTGTTGTCACCTCATGTCGGCTGCATCTGGTCCTGTCTGGATCAAAAAGCTGCACATAAAAACACCAAACAGAGGAAAGCCGACTGAGCTGAGACTAGAACAAAGTGCTGGAAAACACCCACACACTCTCCCATTCACACACTAAAGGCAATTTAGTTTATCCAATTCGCCTACTGAAAACCGCAAGTCTTTGGACTGTGGGGGAAACTAGAGCACTCGGAGGAAACCCACGCAGACATGGGGAGAGCATGCAAACTCCAGTGGGACTTGCTGTGAGGCAACCATGCTAACCATTTAGCCACCGCGCCATCTCGTTTACGTACCATTTTCACTGTCATTTTCACTCACCACAGAGGTTAAAGTCATAGTTAATATCAAAATAAATCTAATAATACGTCTGAAAATAAGTCTCAAATAAGTCTGATAATACGATGATACATTCATTTTTCATGACAATACAGCGGAATGAACTGCCAACTATTCTGGCATATGTTTTACGCAGGGATGCACTTCCAGCCACAACCAAGCACCATGCACCAAACGCCCATACATTTACACTCGTTCACACACACACTCATAAGCTACGGCCAATTTGGTTAATCCAATTCACCTATACCGCATGTCTTTGGAACATGCAAACTCCACACAGAAATGCCAACTGGCCCAGCCAGGATTCGAACCAGCAACCTTCTTGCTGTAAGGCGACAGTGCTAACTCTCTCCGATGTGATCCCAATTAGAGGTGAATTATGGAACACAACAAACAAACTAGCCTGACTACTAGCTCACCCAACAGTTACCCAGTTAACAGTTACCCAACACCCAACTAGCTCACCCAACAGTTGTTTCAATGAACGTCAGCTTGCTGTGTCCTGGCCATGAAGGGATAATTCACCCAAAAAATACAATTCTGTCATCATTTACTCTCCCTTCTCTTGTTCCAGACCTGTTTGAGTTTTTCTTTAGTTGAACACAAAACAAGATTGTAGTTGAGTGGGCGAGGCCGAGAGTCGTGAGAGTGGAATGAGGCCGGTGGTGTGAGTGTTAACTAGTGTCATATGTGCGCTGCACTGGGCTCAAGTCTCATAGAGGAGCTCCACAACAGTGGAAGATGAGAGGACCAGGCCTGGAACATGTTACGTTTGGTTTCAGTTTCTGTTTAGACAGCAGTTGTCCGTGAGGGGATATTTTTAAGATGTTGGAAGTAACCATTGACTTCCATAGAATTTCTTTTTCTGACTATGGATGCCAATGGTTACAGGTTTTCAACTTTCTTCAAAATATCTTCTTTTGTGTTCAGCAGATAAAAGAAACTCATAAAAGTTTAGAAGGGGGGGAGTAAATAGTGAGTAAATTTTCATTTTTAGGTGAAACAATCCTTTAAGAAACCCACTACAATCAGTGAACTATATGGAAGAGGCTGAATAAGAATGGAGAAAGATCACAGCAAAGCAGTGTTTGTCACGGTCGGGGGGTGGGGAAAGGAGCAAGGACTCAAGTGCAAACAAAAAAATGAGGGTTTATTACAAAATAATAAAAAAAAAGGGCAAAACAAACTACCCCGAGGGGGAAAACATTAACAAAACAAATAAACAAATTGACTGGGCAGGCTGGCAGGGATCAGGGCTGGAACACACAACAGGACAAGGCAAGATACGACGACGAACTGGCACAGGACAGCAGACATGAGGAGAATATAAGCAGAAATAATTAACAAACAGACAGGTGAACAGGATAAACTAATAATGGGTTAACAAGGAGGGTGGGACTACACAATAGACAGGAGAGCACATGACACATAGAAACACCACAAGCCATGTGCTCACATAAACGAGACTAGAACACGCAGCCAATGAGAGAACTCATTAACTGCGTGTTCACACAAGATAAAGCACAAAACTAAAGCACGTGGCCACAATGTAAACACCGAGCCACGTGCTTAGACAACACCACAAACAGAACGCAAGACACGAGCACACGATAAGTGAAAACACCTTACCGTGCGCTCACACATGCAACGTGCATGTTTCATCCCAGCGCCAACCGAAACCGAAACCAACTAGACTGAGACGCTGGGAATGAAACACCACGCTGCAGACAGAACAAACAAACACCAGGACAAGAGCGCGCATCTAGAGCACACCCGGACCGCTTAATGCGGGCGCGCGCAAAGCCCGAGCGCAGTCACGATGGCACTCAAACAGAGACACAATGACAGAAAACGAGGGCTCGACTCGAAAACTCGAGCCGAGCACAACATACAAGACATGATAGGACTAGTGTCAGGACTCTGCCACCAAAACAAGAATTTACAAGACCGGAGTGGCAGAACCCTGACAGTGTTATAAAGTCTTTCCCACTAGCAACTTTTGATAAAGTGCCTTGGTTATTTTGTAAAACAATGTTTTACTAGTATGGTACAGCTGCAAAACTGCAACACAATATTTTAATATTTCAGAAAAAATAAAAATCTCTAATTTTGATCTGCAGTGTACAAAAAATACCTTTTATTTAGTTTCACTTTCTTCAGTAGTACAACTGTGTCATTTATGTAAATCAGTGAAATTCTGCATAGTTTTCCTCTTTCTGGTAACTACTTTTAAAGTTCCATCACTGCAAATGTGCTGATGTGACATGTGGTTGATATTTTGACCTCACTGCACATTTTCTTTTTGCTTAATTTGGGTCATTTGATTGTGCAGCGTAAGCAGTCTTGCCTTTTTAAAACATTTTTTTGTTATGTGGGAAAAAGATTTGAATTCTTCAGATGATTATGTTGCTAACCTGATCTTGTGGATATATGAATTCTGCCGTATCAACCACAGGACTCGGTACAACAGGACACAGCTTACGTCTAAATCTGCAAAGCAAAGAGGCAGTTATAAAAATTTAACAGATAAATACCTTACTGTTTAGCTGATGATGCAATCCTATGTAGACATGTAAGGAATAATTGATGAGAGATGACTGATGATTGAGACTGGTGTCAATTATTTCACTAATACTATGGTTGTCCCTGTGTTGTAAAACATCCTTTTTAAGTTAATAATTGTGGTTTGAGCTATTGATAACAGACTAATGCAGCTACTAATGCAGTTATTTGTACAATTATTCAGAGAGAAAGAGGTTAAAAGCAGTTAGTAGTTAAACTTTCTGTACCATTATCACCTCATTAGTAAGAAATCTCATGTAGATTTTAAATGTTTTATTGCTAAAATTGCTTTTATTGATCAAATATTTACTAGATTTAAGTAGTAATATTTGGAGAATAACGTTTTTGATTGTTTTTTTTATTTTTGAAAAAATTTTAAAACTAAAATTAAAGCAGTATAAATTTTTTATAGAAAATATGACAAATACTGGATAAAAGTTGGAATATTTGTGAATACAGTCAAAATTCTGAGAATAAAGGTGTCATACTTTGATAATAAAGTCAAAACTATGGGTAACATTAAAATTCAAACCAGAATCAATCATTAATCATTAAAGAATCAAACCAAAAATATTATTAACATATGCCTGATATTGTAAAATATTGAAAATGAAGTCAAAATTATGTAAGCAAAAAGTAATTTTGAGAATTTGAGAAAACTAATTTAATAAGTATAATGACAAAATTATTATATTTTGAGAATAAAGTTACAAGAACAAAGTCATAGTATTACTTATTAAGAATTATGCATGTAATTTGTTTGTAATTGCAGTTTAAAATGACAGATTTCGTGACGCCTTTTTTTTAAAAACACAATTCTTGTGTTTCGCTTTGAAAATACACAAAAATCTTTTTTAAAAAAATCCTGGTTTTGATCTAAAGAACCAATGGACCTGCAAAATCCTCAAGGGACTGATTTATATTATGAGAATAAAGTTATGACATTTTGAGAATACAGTAAAAAATGACAAGAACAAATTCATACTGTACTGTATAGCAACCTGTGATTCAAATTGTAATATTTGGAGAAATAACTCAGATCAGTTGTACTCCCTGGCAATCAAAACCACGACCTTGATTTTGTCATCTCCATGTGCTCTGCCAATCAAGCTACAGTTCATACACAGTAAAGTACATGGCCGTCATCTGGGTTACAGTAATCTCACCTCCTGGCAGCGACAGAGCAGATTAAAGTACACAAGAGGGCAACCACGCAGACACTCAGGATGGTGAGGTCCTGCCACGATAAGCCTGAATGAAAAGGGCAGAACATTTTCTGTTGGCATGTATATTCTCTTTGTGTTAGCCTTTGTTCTGCCACGACATTTTCTCCTTGTGAAATGACTGTGTTTCGGTACCTATGTCTTTTGAGTGTGTTTCAAAGTTGACTGTCACGTTTGGCCCTTTGCCAGCAATTGTTGTTCCAGCTATGGAAATGGTGTAAGAGGTCCCTGGGTGGAGGTTCTTGATCAGGAAGCTGGTTTTATCTGCTGGGACTTTATGGAGCGCTGAAGCAAAAGGAACAGAAAGACTTCTTTTTTAAATGTTTCCCCTTTTTTTTAACTACACTGTAAAAATATCCGTAAATTAGAAGTTTCTGTATTTTGTGATTCATGGTTTTATTTTCCCCCATTTATTTATGCTTTTGAATTGCATTATATGTCCTAGATCTTTCTTTTAACAACTTTTAACCTTGAAAAGTTTGAAAAAGGGACTTTTATGAACATTTAAAAGTTTAAAGTGATATATTGTCAGGGTTGGTGTTGTATATTATGGTACAAAAACCTTGTAATAAACTGCCAGTATTTTCTGTTATTTTACAGACTTAATTCTCTATATATTATTTCTTATACATTATATTATTTCAAACTACTAAAATGTCAATAAAAGTCCATAAAAGTTAAACTGCAGAGTTGAATTTTCAACATCAAAAGTGGACAGAGCAGAGATCAACATCCCATAATGCAATTCACAACTGTAAATAAACGGAAAACACTTTAATTTGACAGATTTTTTTACAGTGTACTTAAACTTTTTCCGTGGCTCTTAGTACGGCAGCTGAACCACATTTCTTACATTGGCAGTCATATGTGCATTAGTTGTTTGGATCATTTTCAAATTTCCACAACCAGTGCACAGCCTCTGGGCTGGTTGACCTGCCCCAGATCTGAAAGTTTGACTTCTTACTCATATTTTGCTTCTGGTGAATTAGGTGTCATTATGGATGTTGGTTTTACAAGTAAAAAAACTATAGGTAACACTTTACAATAAGGTTGTATTAGTTAATGTTGATTCATTTACTAATCCGAACAAACAACGAACAACACATTTATTACGATATTTGTTAATGTTGGTTAATGTTAATTAATGAAAATACTGTTGTTCATTGTTAGTTTATGTTAACTCACAATGCTTTAACTAATGTTAACAAGCATGAATTTGGATGTTAATAATGCATTAGTAAAGGTTTAACTATGATTAATAAATGCTGTACAAATATTGTTCATAATTAGTTCATGTTAGTAAATACATTAACTCAGTGTTTCCCAATTCTGTTCCTGAAGGCACACCAACACACTTTCAACCTCTCCCTAATCAAACACAACAGAATCAACTCATCAGAACATTAGAAGAGACTCCAAAACCTGAAGTTAATGGGTCAAATAAGGGAGACATCCAAAATATGTACTGTAGGTGTGCCTCCAGGAACAGAGTTGGGAACATTGCATTAACTAACATTAACTAATGTGACCAATCTATAGACAGTTCTGGGTTTTATGTGGACCACTGTAAAACATCTCTAAATTAATAGTTTTCCGTATTTTTCCCCATTTATTTATGCTTTTGAATTGCATTTTGAGACCTTTAATGCTTTAAAGTTTGACTTTTATTGACATTTTGAATCGTTTGAAGTGATATATTGTCTGGGTTGGTGTTGTAAATTATGGTACAAAATGCTGGTAATAAACTAGCACTTTTTCCTGTTTTTTTGCCAACTTAATTCTCTATATATTATGTCTTAATGTCATGATCCGGTGTCTTCATTGTGTTGTGTTCCATGTGTTTGTTATGTCATGTGTTGTGTTCCATGTGCTTTCTGTTATTGTCATGTGATTTCTTTGTTCAGTTTTCCCGCCATTCAGTAATTTCATTAATTCCACCTGTCTCTTCCCTGTTTGTTATCAGTTCAATCACGTCTTGTTATTTATACCCCTGAGTGTGTTTAGTTCATTGTCTGGTATTATATTGACACCACTCCTTGTCCTGCCAGAGTTTGACGGTCCTGTTGTAAGTGTGATTTGTAAATAAATGTGTTTTTGATACTCCTTGTTTCATGAGCTTTACTGCTATAGTACCCGTGACACTTATACAATATATTGTTTCAAAGTGCTAAAATGTCAAATAAAGTCACTTTGTTAAACTGCACAATCACAAGTGCCATTTGTTTTTTTTACCATATATTTTATGCCTGTTTTTAAAGCATACGGCTACACCTGAAGTAAAAAAAAAAACTAAGCTCAGACTCAAAGTCAGGGAAAGGTCTTTTTTTTTTTAATTATTATTATTTATTTTTTTTAAGTTTAGTTATAATCTTGCCATTAAAAAGAGTGGTTAATACAAATTTTTTTTTACAAACAGCCTTATAAAAATGAATGGTCAGTATAAACTTTAGTTTTACTTGTGTTTCCATGTCCAGATATCCAGATGATATAATGCTTTAGAAATCCTCGCTGCTCAGCTTCAGGAATGTGATGCCAGTTCAGCACCACTGATTCATGCGTCAAATCAGTAGTATTTACACCGCCTGGACCTTTAATAGGCGCTGAAACAAATGCAGACAGGCCATATTGAAAATATGAAAAACATACAATTCTTGCTATTAACAAAGCATTAACTGTGACTTTTGCATCAATAAACTCCTAATTTGCTGCATATTTATAGTTAGTCAGTAGTAGTTGGGTTTGGGTTAGGGATGTAGAAAAAGATCATGAAGAATATGTACTTTATAAGTACAAATAAACAGCCGATATCTTAATAATTGGCAAGTAATAAGCCACCAGTTAATATTGAGAATTGGTACTTTAAAAACTGTTACCAAAATTAGAAATAACTTTATATACTTTTATTGTGCTTTGAATCTGAACATTTATTAATTAACAAAATGAAAAAAACATGAATTAATAAAAGGGTGAATTAAACATTTTAAAATAGCTCAATTTATTTGCATTTCGATGAAGTTAAAATACATTTAATTATGGCGTAAAATATACATTTGAATGTGTTAAACTGCAACTTCATCATCAGAAAATGAATAACAATTTATTGTGTATTGGTGTAAATAAAATTGACATTAAATTATATTTAATTTAATAATTGTTTGTCGTTGTATTTGGAAGTACGATATCAAGTGGATGTAAACAAATCACAGTTAAGTTTAAACATGCATTTAATTTAAATGCAACTGTTAATACGCATTTGTGTTTTTGAAAACATTACATTTATTCACATCTAAGCTTTGTGTTGTTATGTGACAGTAAATTATGTTTTAATGCACTTTAATTGCTTGTCAGTACATTTAAATATTGCATTAAAAACATTTTAAATACAATGAAGGAATAGCAAAAGTAGTTTATTTATTGAAAGTATTTTTTATATAATTTTTGTAATACAAATTACACAAACCAAATCTGAGCCATATCAGTTACTGGCTAAAGGATTGATTGATTGATTGATTGATTGATTGATTGATTGATTGATTGATTGATTGATTGATTGATTGATTGATTGATTGATTGATTGATTGATCGACTGACTGATTGATTGATTAAACTATATATCTACTGATGGATATTTGATATTGTAATTCTCCACATTATTTACATTCAGATATTATCTTATGCAGCATACTTAATCTTTGTCAACAATAATAAATTAAAAACACTGTTATATATAATTAAAAATATATATTAAACTTGTGTAGTACCTCCTTCTTTTGAGTAAAAAGGACACATCTCAGCAGTTTGATGTTTTTTGCTAAAAATGTAAAGAATGTAATAATGACGTACAAACTTCTGCACTTCTGTAATACAAGAGACACACGTTAGCAGACAGAAAACATGCTAATCTGACACATGTAAAATAGTGTTCAGCACTAAATAAATTAGTTCTATCTGCACCATTTTTAATATGCTTGGGCAATTTATCTCCGGATTTTTTTATTCTGTTTGGTGGGATCTCGCCGTCTTCCATCTTGTACCATTCTAAGCATGTTTTCTTAGCCTTGGTGATATTTGTGAGAGTGACACATTCTGAAAATGGTAGATCAACAAAATCATATTAGAGTTTGCATTTGCATTTTACATTTGAGTATCTTTCAAATCAAATTTCTACATTGTAAAAATAAATCTGTACATTTAAAAAAAAAAAAACTGGCAACTTTGATTGTCAGAATTATGCCGAAAAATATGGTTGAAACCGTAACAAATTTTACATTTGATAACTAAAAAGAACTATGGTAATGTGAACAAAAAAAGCATAAAAAGTGAAGTGTCACACATGGAATTCTGGGAAGGTCAGTTTATGGTTATTCACCGTATATTATTTTTGAATGTATTTTTTTAGTTTTTAGTTTTTTTTTTGGAATATAAGTCATTTATGAATTAACACCAGACCTTGCGCCTGCATCATTTTAAACACACAAAATGAAAGTACAGATACTGAGTGAAACTTTTACTCAATTAAATGTACAACAATCTGGCTAAAAATATACTCAAAGTAAAGTAAAATAAATAAATAAATAAAAATAATGCAGCATTTAATATCGCACCCAAGTATAAAACAAGTAAAAGTAGGTTATTAAAATTAAAAATGATAGAAAAAAATTATTCAAATTATTGATTCATCATTTTAAATCATAATCATTGATAAACCGCTACAGAAAAATTTGTAGAAAATGCTCAGTTTCTCTGGATTTACTGGATTAGATATGGGTTTGAGTAAAAAGTTCAAATTAATTTCTTACAACTTTCAAATAAAAATATTGTAATTTATCTTTTTTTTTTTTTCAGAAAATGTCTGTTGGTGATGGGTAATCTGGAACTGGTGTGTGAGTGCAGTACATGATGGGATATGTAGTTCAGTTAAGTGGCAGATGTGTAGTTGGGTGGATGAAATGAGTGTTTTCCAGCGATCTGCAAAGACTAGATCACTGGTGATCATTAAGCTGGGTTCACACTACAAGCAACTCGCATTGGCAAAGCGACAAGTGACCGTTCATTTCAACGGAGAGGGATCGACTTCCAGTGACCTCCATCTACGCAATCAACAGCGACCGTTGGTGACAAGGTGGGTATGTTGAGCGACGCGACAAAGTTGAAAATCCTTCAACTTTATGCAAATGAAGAGTGACTTTCTTGAACGACAACCAATAGGAGCAAGGACCAATCAGTAGCACTCACGTGATCCCCTCTCAGCTTCTGTAGAGGCCGGTTGTATTCTCCATGCTGTAGACAGACCAGTGTTTGCAGCAGATAAATAGCCACATTGACAGAACACTTTTTTCTTGATCATCTTTGTAATTAAGCGTTTTATGTACTGATTCCATTTATATTTAGTGTTTTCTCTGAACAATGTTTACTTTCAGCGGCATGTAAACTCATTTGCTCTCTGTGAATATGACCATAAACGTTACCTAAGCAACTTCAAAGTGGGAATGCCCACTAATGGTTTCAATCGCCACCAGCGACAAGCAGCTACAAAGTCGCTGCTAGTGTGAATGAAGCATAACTTTCACGTTACTGGGAGGTATTGCAGACGGGACAAGAGATAGGATCCAAGTGCAATTTATTGGTGAGATCTCGTGCAAAAACAGGAACAAAAAGTAACAAAACAACAAACTATGATCTGGAACTATGACTAAACATGAGCAAAACATATCAATACCAACAGAAACAGGACAAAATAATAACAAACGACTCAGCAAAGACAAGACGGGTGCAGGGTGTATAAATAGTCCAAACAATGAGAAGTGATCGGATGCAGCTGCGTGTGTGATGAGTGGAAGTGGAAACCGGGTGTGTGTGGCGGAATGATGGGAATTGTAGTTCATTATGATATGTAGTTCACCAGCGATCTCTGAAGTCCTTGATCGCTGGTGAACATGACACATAACAGTCATCTAAAAATGAATGTAAAAAAAATTTACTTTTTAGGTTTTTTATGCAAAACAGCTCTTAACGACAACATTTTTATTGTAAATTTTAAATTAATGATCAGTGGTTTTAGTGAAAAAAAATGTTTTACTCAAACACATAACTATAAATCGTGACTCTAGAAGAGACTTGTCAAGTGTTCTCTTTTTTCCTGTACAAGTTGAAACAATGCAAAACACATTTGATTGTCCACATTTATTGTGCATAAGATTGAAGTAAATAAAATGTAACCCACAACTAACTTTTTTCATTCATTCATTCATTTTCTTTTCGGCTTAGTCCCTTTATTAATCCGGGGTCGCCACAGCGGGATGAACCGCCAATTTATCCAGCATATGTTTTACGCCACGGATGCCCTTCCAGCTGCAACCCATCACTGGGAAACATTCATACAGACTCATTCACACACATACACTACGGACAATTTTAGCTTACCCAATTCACCTATACCGCATGTCTTTGGACTTGTGGGGGAAACCGGAGCACCCGGAGGAAACCCACGCAAACACGGGGAGAACATGCAAACTCCACACAGAAATGCCAACTGACCCAGCCAAGGCTCGAACCAGCGACCTTCTTGCTGTGAGGCGAACGTGCTACCCACTGCGCCACCGCGTCGCCCCTAACTAACTTTTTTGTTTAAATAAAATTGTAAGGAGTACAAACTACAGTTTCTTCTCCATAAATGTACTTAAGTGAAAGTAGTCAGTAACCCAGTGAAGTACAAATCCCCCAAAAATGACACTTAAGTACAGTAATCAAGTAAGAACACTCAAGTACATTAAACTCCTCACCGTTTCGATGTTTCACAGGAGGAATGATGATCTTTTGTGGTGCTGATCTTCCAACCTTGTTAGTTGCAATAATGGAAATCCTGGCCTCTGAATATGTTACTGAGATGTTAAATGTTTGATTCAAAGTTAGGAGTTTAATTCTCTTGGGTTTTCCACAAGACCAAACAGAGAGGTTCATATTGTAAGTCACACCTCCAACAGTCTCCTCTACAGAGGTGGCCTGGAGAAAATAACATTTAAGCATCTTTCAAATTAAATTTCGACACTGTAAAAATAAATCTGTACATTTTAAGGTAAATTTAATTAAAAATGTAAATTTACCATTAAAAAAATGACAGCTGTGTTTGCCAGAATTTAGAACGTGACATAAAAGTTCTCGATTGTATTCATTCAATTAAAATTAAATTACTGTATTTCATTAATTTTCTTTTTGTCATACACCCATGTTTTGAAGTACAATAAAACTTTATTCACAAGCAAAAACGCAACCATTAGCATGTGGGGATGAGAAAATAACTTTTTTCCACAAGCTGAGAAGCATACTAATATATAGAAGGTGCTCAGTGTCTTTCACACATTGTAAAAAAAAATCTTGTTAATTAACAATGTCCGTATTTTCTGATTCACAACTTTTTTTCATTTATTTATGGTTGTGAATTGCATTATGAGATGTTGATCTCTGCTCTGCTGACTTTGATGTTGACAAATCAACTCTACAGTTTAACAAAGTGACTTTTATTGACATTTAAGTAGTTTGAAATAATATAATGTATAAGAAATAACATATAGAGAAGTCTGTAAAATAACATAAAATGTACTGGCAGTTTATCACAAGGTTTTAGTACCGTAATATACAACACCATCCAGACAATATATCACTTTAAACTATTAAATATTTTAATAAAAGTCACTTTTTCTAACTTTTCAGGGTTAAAAGTTGTTGGAAGAAAGATCAAGGCTCCATAATGCAATTCAGAAGCATAAATAAATATAGAAAAAATAGAAAACTTTTCAAATGGATATTTTTTACAGTATCATGGTAAAAACACATATAAAATTAAAGTAATGCATAACATTATATGTAACATAAAACTCTAATGTGAATAACTCAAAAGAAAAAAAGAAAAAGAATCACAGCAATGTCAACAAAACAAAAAAAAACAAGTGTCATGCAGGGAATTCTGACAATGTGAATTTACAGTTATTCACCATATACACTCACCGACCACCTGTCCAACTGCTCGTTAATGCAAATTTCTAATCAGCCAATCACAAGGCAGCAATTCAATGCATTCAGGCATGTAGACATGGTCAAGAATGGCCAGACTGGTTCAAGCTGATAGAAAGGCAACTCAAATAACCACTCATTACAACCGAGGTATGCAAAAGAGCATCTCTGAACGCACAACATGTCGAACCTTGAGGCGGATGGGCTACAGCAGCAGAAGACTACACTGGGTGCCACTCCTGTCAGCTAAGAACAGGAAACTGAGGCTACAATTCGCACAGGCTCACCAAAATTAGACAATAGAAGATTGGAAAAACGTTGCCTGGTCTGATGAGTCTCGATTTCTGCTGCGACATTCGAATAGCGGGGTCAGAATATGGCATCAACACCATGAAAGCATGGATCCATCCTACCTCATATCAACGGTTCATGCTGGTGGTAGTGGAGTAATGGTGTGGGAGATGTTTTCCTGGCACACTTTGGGCCCATTAATACCAATTGAGCATCGTGTCAACGCCACAGCCTACCTGAGTATTGTTGCTGACCAGGTCCTCCCTTTATGACCACAGTGTACCCGTCTTCTGATGGCTACTTCCAGCAGGATAACGCGCCATGTCATAAGGCGCGAATCATCTCAGACTGGTTTCTTGAACATGACAATAAGTTCACTGTACTCAAATGGCCTCCACAGTCACCAGATCTCAATCCAATAGAGCACCTTTGGGATGTGGTTGAACGGGAGATTCGCATCATGCATGTGCAGCCAACAAATCTGCATGATGCTCTCATGTCAATATGGACCAAAATCTCTAAGGAATATTTCTAGTACCTTGTTGAATCTATGCCATGAAGGATTAAGACAGTTCTGAAGGCAAAAGAGGGTCCAACCCGGTACTAGTAAGGTGTACCTAATAAAGTGGCCGGTGAGTATATATTAGGGAAACTTACTGTTAACCAGGTAACAAATTTTTACTGTAGCATTTTTACAGTTTTTTACCATTGAAATCATGGCCATTTTTTGTGTATAAGAACATTTTTCCTCTTATACTTACAGCCCAGGTGATTTTAATATCCCTGGTACCGTTTGACCATACTTTTTCCTCCAAGTGTATTACAGGTGGAACCTGGATTTCTGCAGAAAGGCGTTACATTTGTTAACCAGAGGTTTTTACTCACTAAAAATCTTTTTTGCACTGTGAAATTGACAGCTGAAATCAAACCTAAGGGAATATCCACCAGTGCGCTCCAGTTGCTCCACAGAGAATGTGAGTCTTTACACTGAAGTAACTGTAGTTTGGCCTGCCGCCTCAGCTGGATCTGGTAGACGGTCTGGTTGTGTAGATGTAGTGTGTATAAATCTATAGAAACATTCATTTCCATCAGTTTTTATGTTTTTGGACACAATCTTCCAATAGTGAGATGATTTGAAGCCTTTTCGTGTCATTGTGGTCGTGTGTAACAAATACTCAAAAGAATACTATAATGAATGTATGTACAGATAATGAGTAAGAATTTTACTCAAAAAAATGCATCTTGACAAAAAAAGTACAGCTTTAAATTGTTGTATATAAAAAGTAAAAGTAGTAAAAAAAATATTACAGGAGAAATTCTTTTCATCATATTGAACTCAATGGCTAAAATGTCAAAAACATATTTTAAGTAACAACTATTAAAATGATGATAAACTGAGACTTTTCAGTTGCTTTCTTCTTTTTCTTCATCTTCTTTTGCTGTATAGCAAGCTAAATGTAAAACAAATGCTAAAACCTGTATATTGCTGTATATTTAAAAAAAAACATTGGTTATTCTAAGTTAATGGGTTAGTTCACCCAAAAATAATACTCAAGTACAGTAATCAAGTGAAATGATTCAAGTATTTAACCCTGTTTAGGACCTCATTTTTGATAATAAAATTAATTTAGCTTCTGTTTCCAACTGTTTGCACTCAAAAATGACTTGTTTAAACTATGTATTATTTAAAATGAGTTGAAACAACACAATTCGTAACATATTTTGGGGACAACTTAATTGTTGCATGTTCAATCCACTTAAATTTGTACAAACGATTAAGTTAACTTAATCGATTTGTGTTGGGACAACATGAGGGACTTGTGTGGAACCCAGTATTTTTACAGCGTGTATTAAGAGCCATTGTTTGATGTACTTTTAAGACTCAATGAACTTAAAAAAAAAATTCAAAATCTGTCAGTGGGATGGACACTTTTTGCATTTTAGAAACTAATAACTAAAAACAGTACTATGTAATAATACACTTCAAGCACTATTATATAATTTTAAGGTACCGATAACAATTCAGGTATAAATATGTACCTTTTAAAAAGGTACTGTCCCAGTAACAGCTTTTGCACCTTTATTTCTGAGAGTGCATGTCAAAAATTCACTGCATTGTGCAATAAATAACAGCTTTGATATGAATTAGGGAATTTCCTGTCCAGTCAAACTGTTAAAGACTGAAATGATCAGTGAATATAAACACAATTTTTTGTTGAAAAGAAAATCTGTGCAGTGACAGTTCTTTCTATATTTTCATTTCATTTTCTGTTCATCTTTAGTTTTTGTGCATAAAGAAACTTGATTTTGGTATATATTAAATATACCAAAAATGCTCAGTATTATACATCAGTGCATTATTCCAAAGCATTTGACATGTTTGTGATAGATTCAATTCAATTCAAGTTTATTTGTATAGTGCTTTTCACCATAATTATTGTACCATAACAGCTTTACAAATGGTGTGCATTATTACAATCAAAATTAGAAAAGGGATATGAATAAATAGATTGGTTTTTTTTCACCCATCATTTGATTAGACTGCCAAAAGTTAATAAAGTATACTTTTTTGTTTTCATAATTTAATAAAAGTTATTTAAAAATGATTTCTTGATCATAAATAAAATGTATTAATAAAGATATTTAAAAACAGAATATTGCTTTTTGAAAATATGAAGAGTATGAATGACTAAATAAGTGATTTCAAAGTGTCTTCTTTTTCATTCAACTGCACAGTAAAAAGCGATTACTTACTTTACTTTTAAAAAGTGAGTAAACCCGTTGCCTTAAAAGCAACAAGTTATTTTTACTTTAAAAAGTCAGTAAAACCATAGACTTAACTTATAAGACAAAGAGTTTACTCTCTTTAAAATAAAGTCAATCGCGAAAAAACAAAAACAAATAAGTATGGAACAAGTAAAAGGTGAGTATGATCACATATTTTAATGTATTTTTATTATTTTGGGGGGGTGAACTATTCATTTGAGTCTTGTTTATTAGAAACACATGGACAGATCAATAATATTCAGCTGCCTTATTTTAGCATGTGAATAAATTGAATGAACAGCTTAAGATTTCTTACCTTTGTAAGTGTTCTCCTTAGTTTCAAATGTCGCCTGCAATTTCAGAACATATCATATATTTAGGAAAAATACCACATTCACTTCAAGCCATCAAAATATCAGAATTTCTGAAGCATCTTACATTCTGCCATTCAGAGCCTCTCTCCCTCCATCTGACCTCATATATAACGCTTTTATTATCCTTCGGTTTGTCCAGACTGAGAAACAGGTTTCCAGCTGACCTTTCCATGCTGGCAATGGTAGGTTTACTGTATTTGACTGTTGAAAATTTAAGAGTGAGTACATCATAGGGAAAGCACACCATATATTGTCCTCATAATAAATGAAATGACCAAAAAGTATTCAGACACCTTCAACATTTCTCACTTTATCACAGTTTATTCTCTAGTCTAAAAAATGGTAATAAAAAATGACCAGAACTCAGTTCTTCACAGTTAAACGGTGTCAGAGTATGAGATGAGAAATGGACAATATGACAATATTTATACACCTATCAATACTTTGTTACACTGTAAAAAAAAAAAATCTTTTAATTAACAGTTTCCGTATTTTGTGTTTTCCATTTATTTATGCTTGGGAATTGCCTCATGGGACCTTGATCTCTGCCTGTCGACTTTTGATGTTGAAAAATCAACGCTACAGTTTAACAAAGTGACTTTTATTGACATTTTAGTAGTTTGAAATAATAAAATGTATATGAAATAATATATAGAGAAATAATTCTGGGGGCGTCACGGTGGCGCAGTGGGTAGCACAATCGCCTCACAGCAAGATGATCGCTGGTTCGAGCCCCGGCTGGGTCAGTTGGCATTTCAGTGTAGAGTTTGCATGTTCTCCCCGTGTTGGCGTGGGCTTCCTCCGAGTGCTCCGGTTTCCCCCACAAGTCCAAAAACATGCGCTATAGGTGAATTGGGTAAGCTAAATTGTCCGTAGTGTATGTGTGTGAATGAGTGTGTATGGATGTTTCCCAGTGATGGGTTGCAGCTGGAAGAGCATCCGCTGCGTAAAACATATGCTGGATAAGTTGGCGGTTCATTCCGCTGTGGCGACCCCTGATAAAAAGGGACTAAGCCGAAAAGAAAATGAATGAATGAATGAAATATAAGTCTGTAAAATGACAGAAAATGTACTGGCAGTTTATTACAAGGTTTTTGTACCATAACCAACCCTGACAATATATCACTTTAAACTACTAAAAATGTTCATAAAAGTCACTTTTTCCAACTTTTTAAGATTAAAATTTGTTGAAAGAAATATCAAGGTCTCATAATGCAATTCAAAAGCATAAATAAACGAACACGGAAAAAAATATGAATCACAAAATACAGCAAATTGAAGGATATTTTTCACAGTGTAGTTCACCTTGATCCTCAATGTATGCCTGTAGGCCAGGGTTAAACCAAATATCAAATTCCATGACTTTCACTCACTTAAAATATGATTTTCCATGATCTATACTGAACACAAAAACAGGCTGCTGTTGTGCTTTGCATAATATTAAACTGGTTTTATCTTGATTACCTTTTTTTTTTAATCTTGGGTAATTTTATTGAAAATCTGAGGTACCTTGCTGTTTGTGTAGCTGTGAAGTGCTCACTCTCCCATAATCGAGAGCACAATTGTAGTTTACATACTTTACATTTAGCTTTTCTCTTGTGTATCCTTTAATACCTTTGAAAGATGTATACTATCCTGAGATGTTATTTAACAGGTACAGTCTGGTGACTGCATTTGACTTGAGTGATTCACAGTATGAAAAGGCTAAAGTGGAGCTAAAAAATAGCCTAACAATAGGCAGGAAGCCAGTCAAAAAGTGACAAACAAAAGTCTCTGGTATTTCATGAGTTGGACAAACAAATATTACAATTCAATGGACTTTCAATGGAAAATTGAAATGGTTTTAAAATGGCATATTTCAGAAATTCCCTGACCTGTGAGAATGTTCATGCAAACTTGAACTATTTTCCAGACTCATAGCAGCAGCTTCTTCATTGTTGGATTTTAGTCCAATGTGTGAATTTTTTCAGAGTATGTCTCAGTTTACTTTATTTTGCAATAACTTTATTTTGTCACGTACATAAATGAACTATAGTGTCCACTAGTAAAAATGATCAAAACTATATCTGGTGTCTGAATAATTTTTGGTTTTGACGTGTATGTGCATGCGTGCTTGTGCATGTACGTGTGTGTCTCATTTCAGAATTGTGGGTATATTTCAAGAATTTTCCATTCATTTTCCTTAAACTGTAAATATTATACAACAAATGTATAATTAACAATAAACTGAATCCATTATTAATGTAAAATAATCCTACTGTAAAGGTTTAAATTTGATAAGAGAACATTTGATTCTGTTACTATTGTTGTTACATTTCTTAAACCTCTAACAGAGTTGACAATAACAGCGTTGATATTTTCCATGATTTTGTGTTTAGCTCAAAATGCTAACCTCAAACCAGACACCACACGGCATGTCTAAAACAGAATTTTATGTATTATCATCATATTATTGTTTTTTAAAGGTGAATGAGAAATTCACTAAAATGTCACAGTAGCAGAGTTGACAAATAGTTAATCTACTATCAGTGTATCTTAAACATCTTCAACAAATTAATGAGAATAAACAATGACATGCCTCAATGCCCTCCACACTCTCAGAAATAAAGGTACAAGAGCTATCACTGGGGTGGTACCTTTTCAAAAGACACACATTTGTACTTAAAGGGTCCATATTGGTACCTTTAAAGCATATATTTGTACCTACAAATTTTAAGAGGTACACTTTTGTACTTTTTAGGTATTAATATGTATCCTTGAGGTATCTATAGGGACCATTTAGGTACAAATGTGTACATTTTGAAAAGGTACCACCCTAGTGACAGCTCTCGTACCTTTATTTTTGAGAGTGCAGAGTTTCCCGCCAGAGGAAGTGACATCACTTGGAGCAAGTCAACTGATGTTTCTATGTTGCTTTTTTTCTATGTAACAGAATTGATCAAAACATAGGCATAGTCGCAAAATGTATTTTTATAACTTAAATTAAAAATACAGAAAATAGATGTTTCATGCAACTGTTTATTTAACTTAACAAAGTAAACACATAAAAATGATGAAAATTAAACTGAGCTGAAAGAAAAAGCTAATTCAGGAGGCAGAGACGAACAAATATTGGTATAGTGGGTCTTTAAGTAAAAATTTTCAAGACAAAATGTCCCTAAATAGACATACACACACAAACATTACTGTTTTTTAGAGATAATTTGATATATTTTATATTAGCTCATTCATTTTCCTTCGGCTTAGTCCCTTTATTCATCAGGGGTCACCACAGCGGAATGAACTGCCAACTTATCCAGCATACGTTTTACACAGCGGATGCCCTTCCAGCTGCAACCCAGTACTGGGAAACATCCATACACACTCATTCACACACATACACTACGGTCAATTAAGTTTATTTAATTCACCTATATCGCATATCTTTGGATTGTAGGGGAAACTGGAGCACCCGGAGGAAACCCACACCAACACGGGGAGGACATGCAAACTCCACACAGAAACGCCAACTGGCCCAGCCGGGACTCGAACCAGTGACCTTCTTGCTGTGAGGCGACAGTGCTAACCACTGAGCTACCGTGTTGCCCTTTATATTAGTTTATATTTTATATTAGTTATTATTCAAAATGGTTTCATTAAAGTTTTGGAAAAATAATAGAAGGTTTTTCTTGGAGATGCAAAATATACCCACAATTCTAGAATGGCCCCTAAAATATACTATCATTTAAATAATAGTAGTTTGAAAAGAAAAGGGTATAGCAGTTTTAATGGATCTCTTAGACTGTAATCTTACCTGAGCAAATGAGGATGACTGAGATTTTGCTTGAATTACAGGTGAGGTTGCCCACTTGTATCTGTACCCATATGTCCGTCTTGCTACTGATGACCCCCAGTTCCTCCAAAGGTATGAATTTTTCTGACTGATTGCCAGTGTTCACATACAAAACATTTTTCTTTTCACTGTCCCTGTGCAGACCAGGAATTGAGAATTAGATTTAAAATAACCTATATATTATCAAGCCTCTGTACTCTGTATCTGAGGTTAGGCTATACTATAGGGCAGACCTGGGCATTTTACTGCCCGTGGGCCACATGTGGCCAGCTGGACTTCTTTGATCGGCCCGAATGTATTTAACTTAAATTTACCCGCAAACAGGGCCTTGCAATGCGCAAGTCTGATATTGCGAGTCAACAAAAGGGCACTTTCAGATAGTGTCTTTTGCACGCTCAGTTTCATTATTTCAAATGGAGACGTGCGGGTTCAGCACGCAAATAGGAAGCGATACACATGCGGTATGTCACGCTCGTGTTTTCCAGGTGCCGCGAGTTGAAAAAATCTCAACATTTCAGGGTGCTGCAAGCAAACCACAAGTCGTGACAGGAACCAACCAAGCAGCTTCATACTTTGTATGGAATTACACAGTAATAAAGGTAGACTAATTACCTCAGATTAACGATTTAACAAATCCAGATACAGATCCTCTCTCAGTAATGATCATTACATCACATAGCCTATCCACCTCACATTCAACCTGACTTCAGTGCACTTGTTCAGCCCAACACAGGCTAGAATTCTCTCACTGAACATAAAAAATATAAATGAATGAATGAATAAAGGGATAAATAAATAAATAAAAAATAACTAAGGTGAAGCGATCAAACAACCCTGTGGCATTTATATGAAGTTGATATTGTGATGCTGGTCTTTAAAATACTTTTGTGTAAAATGTATTCTTTTTAAACTTTAGAGTTTTTATGAATGTTTATTGAATAGTTTCACAGAATGATTTTTTTTTTTGAAAACAAATTAACTGTATTTGTCTGGCCCTCTAAAACCGCCCCAGAATCTAATGTGGCCCCTTGGAAAAATTAATTGCCCACCCCTGCTATAGGGCAACTAATCATATTTTTAGATTTTCCTCAAAAGCCAATACATTTTAACAAGAGGTCGGTCTTTATTCTAAGAAACAACTTTTTAAATGTTCAATAGCTTTTGTTAGCCAATACTTTCACCCTTTATTGGATGAAGAACCATATGGTAATATCAGTGAGTACAATATAATTTTTGTTTTTAACCCTGTAAGACCTGAAATATCCAAAATAGGCAGAGAATTCTAATTTTTTTTAATAAACCATCTAGCAAAATCCCCCCAAAAAATTTAGCTATATACATTTTTTCATAATATTTATTTTGTATCACATTTGATACATCAGGCGTTTGTGCAACTTTTTGCTCATAACAATGTTAATTGTAATTACAAAAAAAAAATTTTAATTAAAAAAAAAATTGCAGTGATTTTATCTCTGTCAGGTTTCTCCATGGAAAATGATCAGTTTCATGCCTTCTAACATAAAAAGGCACACTGCAGCTTGACCCTTTTATAAGGTGCAATTATTGTAAAAATACCCACAATGCATTTTAAGATGGCATTTCAGTCACTAATTAGATTAATTTAATCATCCAAATACTGTGTGTTTGCATTGTCTTAGGTATGGTATAGATTACATTACAAAAACGTGACATGATTGTTCAGGAATAAAGCACCTTTTATACCTGTTGTATCAAATTTGATACATGCATTTTAAACACAATTTATTTGTAACATAAAGAATTAATTATTAAGCAATTATGCATTTTTTTCAGTCAAGAAAACCTTTATTTAATAAAATTAGTAACAATAAAAATTGTATTCTTACTAAAACAACTTGAAATTAGCAAATAGTTTCCAGCCAAAAAGCATGCAAGTAATTCAATGAGAGCAGCCATTTTGAAAAGGTAAAAAAAAGCCCTTACACTGCCTGCACTGTCATGAAAATCCACAAGAGGGCAAAATACAAGTATCAAATTATAACAGGTTTTCAAGCCAAAAATTAATCAGGTTGATATTATATAGGTCTTAGAAACTTGTGTATCAAATATGATATGTGCGGCTTTACAGGGTTAAGTCATTAGAAGTCTTTTAATAACACTCCAGGGATTTTCCAATGAGTATTTCAATCACGCCCTATAAAGGTTCAACTCAGGCGTACATTTTTTGTATTCATGAATAAACTGGTATAAAATGTCTTTGCTGATTGTTTTGGTTGAACTCACCATATATAAAGAGTGTAGGTCTGGTTCTCCTCAGGATTTGGATCATCCCATTCACAGTAAAAGTCATCGTCTGGATTAGTTGATTTTTTGTAACACTGTGGACTAGTTGTAGGTATACATCCTGCTGCTTTAGGAACATTAAAATAACGAAGGGCGACACTTTATTTTAATTGTCATTTATCATTAAAATATTATTAGACAGTCTGCTGTAAAACTGTAAGCTGAAAAATCAAGCAGTGCAATTAATTTAATGAAATGAGTTCCTTCGACTTACATTTTCCAATAAAAGGTTATTGAACAATAGAAACAAGTTACGTGAACTCAAAATTTGATTGTCTGGACTTAAACTGAATGAGTTAACCTAGCCATGCAGATTTCTAGCATGCTTTGTGTCAGACTAGAAAATAAATGTAAAAAATGAAGTGTTACTGGGTATTTTTTGAACGCGATTAACATAGGGAGACATGATTTAGACTTTAATGTTGTGTTATGTTAAGATTTACAGAGGTTCCTCTGTATTATGACACTCAGTATAAGTAAGGAATATTTTTAAAATATTTGTAAGAAATAAATACTTAATACATTCATTCATTTTCCCTCGGCTTAGTCCCTGACTTATCAGAGGTCACCACAGCAGAATGAACCGCCAACTACTCTGGCATATGTCTTACGCAGCAAATGCCCTTCCAGCCACCGCCCAGCACCATGCTGGGAAACACCCACGCTCTCTCTTATTCACACACACACATGCACACTCATACACTATGGCCAATTTAGTTCATCCATTTCACTTATACTGCATGTCTTTGGACTCTGGGGGAAACCGGAGCACCCGGAGGAAACCCACAAAAACATTGAAATACTTAATACAATGAAGTTAAAATTACTTAATTGAATTAAGGCAATGAGTTTGCACAATTCAATTAGGTAAACTCAACAAATGTATATTTGCATTGTACCTGCTAACTATTTCATAGTGGGCTCAGGTTAGTCACAGCAGTTAATTTTACACAACAAACTTACTTTATTCTGATCGCTGCCTTTAGACATTCAGTTGACTACAAGTAAGCCTGCAACTTTATGTCAGCTGGTTAACATTAACAAATTACTAGCCCACCTTTGAAATTTTTATTACTTTTCAAATATTTCCCAAGTGATGTTTAACTGAGAAAGGAAATGTTACACGGTATTTCCTATTATATTTTTTTTTCTGGAGAAAGTCTTTTTTTTTTTTTTAGTTTAGCTGGGGAAGAAAAGATTTTTTTTTTTTTAAATGCTAAGGTAATGTTATTAGCACCCTTAAGATTTAATTTTTTTAGTTGGATACAGAACAAACAAACTGTTGTCCACTAGATTGTCTAGTTAAGCCTTTAAATTGCACTTTAAATTGCTGAATACTAGTTATCTTGCAAAATAACTAGTGAAATATTATGTACTGTCATCATAGCACAGACAAAAGATTAGTTTTTTTTTTTTTTTTTTTTGTTATAAAAAATATTATTTTAAAAATGAGTTGAATTAAACAGTACTTTGGAGATGTTTAAAAAGATTTTAACCACCCATTTCAACCACTGTATATTCTTTGGTTTATTTAACGGCAGTTCGGTTAAACGGTGCATGTAAGGTTACAAGACAAAAATCTACAAACCATCCAGCAAAATCAAAATATACTGTTACTTCCGTAAAGTCTATCAAGCCAATCTCACTATCATCTTCCTCTGTGGTGAATTGTATGTTGCGTTTGCACTGATAACATCAGCGGACAAAAGTGTGTGACAAACATACCTTCAGTCAGACTGACAGAAACAACAAGAAACAGCACAACCACTCTCATCTCCATCTCTTCTAGTGTTCAAAAAGCTCCGCGCTATGATAAACGAGCCGATAATTCGACACCACCATTGTAGCCAGAGTTCACGTTTTCAGTCGTTGTGTTGAATGTCACCGGCAGAAACATATGAAGGGGGTTTAGTTCGTCTTGAAGCGCTAGTTCTGGGGCCGAATGAAGTGCTAACTACTGCATTACCACAAACCACACGAGAGAAGCAGGGGAAGCTCACCTTATTCATGAGAAAAAAAACACGCCTGGTTCTTTCGACGCCCTTAAAATGTTTCAGACACTGCCGTACATGGATTCTGTGTACAAACGCCATCAGTCGCCTAATTTATAAACATAATGATCGTTAACCATGACGTGGGTGGCTTTTGGTAAAGTTGTGCTTTAGCGTAATCAGGATTTGACCCCTGAAACTGACTTTTGTTTTTACATCCTTGTTTCAATTGTAGCAGGCTTACTTTTACTAAACATACAAACTCACACTCTCTCTCTCTCTCTCTCTCTCTCTCTCTCTCTCTCTCTCTCTCTC
>CAIGQV010017532.1:20971859-21007527 GCA_903798115.1 Danio jaintianensis | reverse complement strand
GCCTACCCAATTCACCTATACCACATGTTTTTGGACTTGTGGGGGAAACTGGAGCACCCGGAGGAAACCCACGCGAACACAGGGAGAACATGCAAACTCCACACAGAAACGCCAACTGACCCAGCCGAGGCTCGAACCAGCGACCTTCTTGCTGTGAGGCGAACGTGCTACCCACTGCGCCACCATGCAGCCCAACTTACATATGAAACTGACCAGAAATATTAAGTTAAACTTTGTATATAATTAAAAAAATTTAATTGAAACCTGATTAACTTATTAAAATAAGTTAAAGCAACATAAAAAATATTTGTTGTCTTAACTTTTTGTCATTAAATTTTTTACAGTGTGTCTATTTGATGACTACTAATCTATTTGTGGAGGATTGTTAGACTTCTGTTTGATTTTCACAGATTTAGCTTTGTTTTAGCCTAGACGTCTATGTTTAGATGTCTTCTTGCCTGCAGGACCAGACTGAAAACAGTTGATAAAAATAGAGGAAATTAGTGATTTTCATATGGTTGTATATAAATTGAACTGTTCTAATAGTCAAATACATATGCTGTCAGATGTCTGATATGAATCATGTTGCATATTAACTAACCGCCATCATATATTATACATTCCATCTCTTCGCCAATGACATTTTCCATCAGGGCAACTGTTGCTAAGTGGAAATTATGCTATTGAAAGATGCTGTAAGTAATGTTAGCCATCTTGCTAACCTTCACCATAGTAAAATAGACAGTCTGTCCATTTATTCACATGCCTTCCATGCAAAAACCCAACCCCCAATCACATGAGAACCTCAAAGGTTGCTGATTGGTTAAAAAAGGTGTGTGGGCCACACTACTATTTTTAGCCTCATAACATAAATAATACATAACTTGCATATATATAAATGCTGTTCTTTTGAAATAATATATGAAAGGAGAACAGCTCTGCCATGCAAAAGAAAAAGACCTTAACTTGAGTGAGAAAAATTACATTAAACATTTGTTCTCCAGACAAATTATTTAAAGTTAAGACACTAAAAATCTGACAGTTTTAGAGAAGCAACAAAATTGTCTCATGTGATCAAGCAGGCCCTGAATATCCCCAAAATAACTAATTTTCGACCAAAAACAAAAAAGTTACTGCCTTTTTGCCATTGCACAACAGAGCTATTTTCATCAGTAATGATAGTCATGAAAACAAATGTTTCTTGAGCACCAAATCAACATATTATATGTTATATACACAGTCACATATATATTATATATATATATATATATTATAAATTATAACAGGTCATTATAATGTCAAATTCAGCTTTTCCATCTCAGAAATAAATCTAATTTTATATTAAAATTAAAATATAATATAATCTTAAATTAAAATATAATTTAATACAAAAATGTATTCAAATAATGGTTATTTTTTATGTTAATCATATATCCCAGTATTGCTCTTTTAACTGCATTTTGATTAAATAAATGATCAAACCATCTGTACATTCTTTGGGTGGTAGTATACACTTTATGCATAATCCCGAAAGAATCACTTACAGCAGCTTTGACATGCAAAGTCCCTGTTCATATCTCATTCATCTATTTGTACACTTTTTATCTTCTTTTATGTTTCACGTGTCAAAGCAGCACTATGCCATTTAATTAATCCCTAAAGCACTTTGAATTGCAAGTGCTGCCTAAAGCATGATGAAAAACAAAAAACAAACAATCCACATGCACTTAGTCAAAGCGCTAATGCATGTAAACGTGTCTTGCTTTTCAGTTTGTCACCCAGCCAGAGTCCCATCATCCTGAGTCCATGCAGTCCCGGCAGCCCCTGCAGTCCTTTACAATCCCTTCATCCCTGGAGGTAAGACAGTCCATTCACACGCCAAGACATTACATAAACCTGCTTCAGTCCTGCAAGAGAGTCTTCTGTTAGTCAGCATGACAAACACGTCTCATTGATTTATTTATTTTTTTCTTCATTAAATGGAACCAGCACTCATATCTGTATGTTACTCATGTCTTATGTGTATGATTCATATCTGGATACCATAGCCATAGTGCTGAGTTTTGCCCGCAAACACATGGTAGAATTTTAGCTGATTTTAATACTGTTTATCTCATTTTTGGCCTTTGCAGGGTATTACAGAGATTTTTTTTAATGATATATATGAAGCTTAAACTTCCTTGCACGGGTCAGGACATCTTTTTTTTATTATTCTAAAATTTAGTTTGTTTAAAAATGATTTGTACAATATATTTATTTGTTAAAACTTTTTACTTGTATTACTCAATATAATTTGAATGAATACAATAATTGTAATCGTAACTCTTTTAAAATTAAATGTGTAAATATATTTTATTTTATTCTATAATCTACTGATGACATTTCTTTCAGATTTAAAATAACAATGTTGTCTGTACAGTACCAATATTTAGTAATTTCCAAATAGTTAAGAATAGTTAGCATCTGATTTTCATTCACAACAAATGAAAACATTTGTAATTCTTATTAATTGTTATTTAGTTATTGACAATATTTTTCTCTAAATTTGGAACATTTTAATAATAAAAAAAACAATTATATTAAATTTGTACTTACTGCTGATTTAAATTAGAGAATTGAATTGGATTGGAATTTCTTTTATTTTTATCTTTTACCTTTTTACTCATTGATCTGGGCTCAAACCCATACCTAATAAATCCTATAAATAAAGAAACTAAAAAGTAGCCTCATACATACATACACTTACAGTTGATGTCAAAATTATTAGCCCTCCTGTCCAATTTGTATTCTTTTGTAAATATTTCCCCAGTGATGGAAATATTTTCAGAGGAATTAAAGTTTTACAGTATTTCCTACAATATTTATTCTTCTGGAGAAAGTTTTTTTTAGCCTGGAATAAAAGCAGTTAAAAAAAAAATAAATCTATTTTAAGGTCAATAATATTAGCCCCTTTAAGAAATATTTTATTTTCGATTGGCTACAGAACAAACTACTCTTATCCAATAACTTGCCCCAACTTGCCTAGTTAACATAATAACCTAAGTCTTTAAATGGCACTTTAATCTGAATATCTTGCAAAATTACTACTCATGATGGCAAAGACAAAAGATATTAGTTGTTAGAAAGTAGTTATTAAAAATATTATGTTTAATAATTTGTTGAAACAAAAATTGCTCTTAGTTAATAATTATTAATTAGATTAAGTTATTAAATTAAATTAAATTATTATTAAATTAAAGAATAAATATTTTGCAGGATGGCTAATAGTTTAGACTTCAATTATATATTATTTATTAGGTATGGGTTTGATATTTTTGATATATAGTTATACATATACATTTACATATAATAGGCTATAGATTTTTTTATTGAGTTTTAACAATACAATCATATTAATAACCATAACATTGGATGACATCAACTACAACAATAAACAAGGGACAAAAGAAAATAAATAATACTAAAATAAAATAATAATAAAAAATCAGGGTACAGAGGCAAAATTATCTAATTAAATAATATTTACAAAGTCCCTATAAAATTTCACAGTTTTTACACTTTTTTATTATAAACATTTTGTAATGTAAGTAATTAAACAATTTAAGTCACAAAGAAAATTCTGCAAATTAGGTAATGATGAAAAAAATTACACTTCTGAATATAATATTCACCCATTAAAATAAATAAGTTCCCTATAAATTCAATGTTATGTTTGTCATGAGAAAAGTAACAAATTATATCACACATGGAAAAATCAACGTTAAACTTACATTTTGATGTAAAAAAAAATCCCGATAAATCAGACCAAAACACTTTAACACGTGGGCATTTGACAAAAATTGATGCAATTTGAATTAGAATAGGCTATGCTTTTTTGATAAACACACGTTAAGGTGTGACGTCACCGGGGAGACGTTTACGTTGGGTTATGCCAATTTTAGGACTGGTAATGTCTTCGGTCTTATTCAATTAATATTGATAACGAATGTATATTTTAAAAATACTTTTTTTATTATTATTTTCTTTTACGACGAATAGCAGAACAGTCCGTATAACAGATGTCTTGAAAGTAAAACTCTCATTCGGCTAAGATAGACTCGTCTCCCCTCTTCACAGCGAGATGGTACATTCCAAGCTTATCACCCGGCAATCAATCAACACTAGAGAAACAACCACAACACACACAGCATCTTACTCTCAAACATGGACTCACACCAGTTATCCGGTGCGAGGCGCATTTCGGAAAGTAAATAAATGACTTTCTGCCACCTTGAGACGATATCGAAAGAAGCTGTGAACAGAATGTGAACGTCTGAACTTTTAGCAAGTTGCACGGCGAGTCCAGGCAAACTGCAGCGTGGCCACACAAAGAGCAGAGATGAACCGCCGCGAGCCAGACGCGGTTTCCTGGACTAGTTTATCATGTCAAGAGGCGGACTCATGAATCGGAGGTTCGACTCTTCGTTCGGGTTCTGTTCCTCGGTGTCGCTTGGACAGTTGACACTCTAATCGTATGCGATTATGTCTGATCCAAGTTCCTGGAGCGCGTTGCCTGGCAGCAGCAAAGCTCATTTTGTTACAGGCGTGATGCTCAAGCGATCCAAAAGGTAACCTGCAACATTGGACACACACGTTTGGAAGTTTTGTACATGCGCAACTTTTGGTCGACTTATGTAATAGCACCGTAGAGTGCTATGGTTATGTCTGAAAACATGGTGTACTGCTTGCCTAGGTGTCATAGTAGCGTGCGTAATAAAATATGACGCACTATAATAAAACAGGGACTATGAAAATTGCTTTATTTCGAGCTATCGATGCGGCCACAGAGGTTACTCTGTATGCACAGATATGCATCAGTAGCTGCAGAACTGAAGATGCAATGCCAATGCATGACTCTACAGAGGTGTTGGGTGAGCAAGTGTCACATCACATGCACATCTCCAGTCTCTCTTAGGTAATGCAGAAAACAGCTGTGTTGAAGGACACCCTATCTGATGCCTGCAGATGTTGCAGAATTACTCATGGGTTTATTATTAAATCAAATAAGCGATGGTATTATAACACTACTGATCATTAAATCCTTTGTGGTTTTTCTTTTGTTAAGTTTGCCGTCGACAATCAAAGCCGGTGCTGGATTATGAAGAAAGCTTTTTAATAATCCCTCTCCCCCTCTTGTTTGTGTGTTGCAGCTGTCGCAGCAGTAATAGAAAGAGCCTTGGTGTTGGAACGCCATCGCCAACCCGCCCTCTTTCGCCTCTGTCCGCCCACACAGGTAATACTCTTCGTCACATGAAACCAGGACAGCTGACATTGAACCCACTTGTCACCATTGAGAGGTTGATGTAGCTGGAGTAACACAAGCCTGTCCGCTCCGTCACCCTCATGCCTCTTACCACACCGGCTCAAGGGTTTACTTTAAGTTAAAGGGATAGTTCATCCATAACAATGGATATTTATGTTCATTGTTTGTTTTTCACTTTTTTTCTAGCATTGTGTGCTCCATTTCAAGTCTTCTGAAGCTGTGAGTTAGCTTTGTGTGAGGAAGCGACCAAAGTTTAAACCAATTTACATTCATAGTCTTCATCCACAATGATTCAACCACTGAGTTAATCTTAAGAACTTGAAAAGCTATTAAATGAGCTGTGCAATGTATAGAAATTAGGGCTGTACACTATATCGTTTCAGCATCGATATCGCAATGTGTGCATCTGCAAAGCCACATCGCAGGATCTGCTATGTTGGGATTATAGTTTAACAGGAGCCACTGCAGAATTGAACTATAATAGAATTAAAGTTTAAGAGTTAAAGTGTTTTTAAGGCCTGTGACTGTGTAATCATTCAGGCACAAGAAATTGTTCCATTTGTAACTTTAATATAGTTTTATTTAACTATTTATATAATGAAGACTGAACAGTGTTGTTTTGCATTTGATTATTCCATTTCTGTACCTGAATAATGTTAGACTTCGCAGAACACCGTAAAACACTTTTTATTTTACTTTTATCTCTGCTTTTAAATAGTTTATCATGTTTTTATGCATGATTTACACTCAGAATAATCCCAGATCAGTCTAAATTAATGAATTCTTTCCAAATAGAGCTATTCAAGCTATCTGGTGAAATTGTATTTATAATATTGCAATGTATATTGCAGAAAAAAATACATTTTGCTATGTGATATTTTTCCAATATTGTGCAGCCTCAATAGAAATTATTTAAATATCGCAAATATGCATATAGTAATGGTTTGCAATAAATAAGTGATGTAGTAAAAAAAGTATAGTTGTGTGTCTGCTATTAGCTCACCTTCTGAAAGACTTTTCAGCACATCAGGCAATATTATATTACATAATTTCCATTACATGTTAATGTGCATCTCTGAAAAAAATCTGTAATGATTCCAGTATGAATGAAAACAGCAAAGAAAAAACTGCAGTCTGCCTCAAGTCTTACCTGAATGTTCTTAATGTGTTCAAGCTGATTGTCACTTGGAGCAAAGTCATGGTGATATTTACTCAATATACTTTCTTGTTTGTTTGCATTGTTTAAATGTCTAATTTGTTTTATGCAACAGTAAAACATGGCTGTTCTCTTTAAGGTGTTGCAATGCTTTCTTTTGCCTGAAATAAACATATGTCAGTTTCAGCATTTTCAAAAATATAACATTGAATATTGTATTAGCGATAGCATGCTATCAGATATTGCATTTTTCTTTAATATTGCACATCCCTAACAAATGAACTGAGAGATTTGCCTACGAATCTGCTGAACAATTCACAAAAATTGGAGTGAATTACATATTTAACTTTAATTCCTTAAGTATAGTTAACCAGCAGTTTTATTTATTTATTTATTTATTCACATTTCTATTTTATTTGACTGTAACCATTTATAATTCACGAATCAGAGTGAAGTACGCATTTAACTTTGATTCATTAAGTATAGTTAACCATCAGTTTTATTTCTTTATTTATTTCTCATCATTGTGTCATTTTGGCCAAACAGGGTTGCACAAACAATGACTTTCAAAACGTTTGTGGATTTGTTATGCTTTGTTAAAGAACCATTTGCACCGCAGAGTTTAAATATTTTTGGAGAAGCCATCCTAAGAATGGGTTACTTATAATTACCTCTGCACATTAAGCTGACAGAAAATGTCTTAAAACATTGATAAAAAGATGCTACGTCACCTTTAAACGTTATAGACAGTGAATCAGATGCATATTATTGTTCCAAAAGGAGATAAGTATCCTAAACTGTGTGATTTGTGAAACATCTCAGGTCATCTGACGTCTTCTAAATCCTGTGGCTTACGTAACAATATGTGCTCTGTTGAAATTTCCTCTTGTTCCTCTTCCAGCTGCCAGCAGCCCTCTGGACAGCCCACGAAATGTGTCCACTGCTATTTGCTCTCTCAACTTCCCTTTTGCCCGCAGGTAGACGAATGCTCTTATTTTTCTTTGCTCATTAAATAGATGACAGATCAGCATTCTTGATATTCATCAGCATTTACCACAATGTCAACTCAAAGGCAGGTTCATATTAGATAAAGTGGATTCATTTATTCTCCTGTAGATCTTTCTATATAGAACTCACTAAGTGTGTCGCCTATTTTCTCTCTCCTCATCCCTCTTTATTTCCTCTCAGCCACCTGGCTCGAGCTGACAGGTAGCCAATCTCTTTTTCATGCTATGACCTGACCAAACCTCACCCACCTTACGTTTTTTTCTTTCCATATGTTATTTCCAGTTAAGGATGTATTTGTAAATTTGTTGAATGTTGAATTTCTATCAAACATTAAAAGGACAGATTTAAATGGTTTATATAAGTATGTTAAAGCTTTAATTGCTTTCTAGTGTGTCAATAAATATCTTCAGTGCTTCTCTTACTTGCAAGATATTACTTTTGCCATCCTATTAATGTACATTTAACTTTCTTTCAAAGTGAATGTGGATGTCTGAAGAACTTTAAAGGCAGCTGTGCCCAACAGACTATATATAAGAATGTTGTTGCCTGACTAAGTGGCCACATACAGTTTTGAGTGACAGAGCATCATTCTGACTTCTGAAGTGCTCTGTGTTTTCTTTTCTCAGAGCGGAAGGGAGACGATGGTCTCTTGCTTCGCTTCCATCCTCAGGTTACGGGACCAATCCTCCCAGCTCAACAGTCTCAGTATGTGCCTCAGTATGAAGCTACAGTTCATTCTTACAAAAATGTTCTGCTCCATGGCAATAAAATAAACAGTATTTGGTTTAAAACGACAGGTGGGAGCATAAATAATGATATTTACAAAATTTGCTGCAATTTTTTATTTAAAACCCTTTAATAATAAAAGCACAAATTACTGTAAGAGGAAGTGTTTCTAAATGAATCAGCTATCTGAATACATATGAACATTTTAAATACATAGACTTATTTTTAAAGTCTGTGTGAAATGGAAATTTATAATGTTTATTTTGATAGGGCAAATTCTTACTATTTAGGTGAACAATTAATTAAAAAAAGAATTTTGTTTTGGTAATCTTCAATCAAAATCTGACAATTTGCTTCCACTTTTGTAGTGGCGGTCTTTTTCTGTTGGCTTCAACCACAGTATTCTTGACCACGCCCCTCTAACCAGTAGTTTGCTATGAGGAAATGTTGTGCAAAAAGAAAGCCCCGCCCCCTACTCAATATTTCGTTTCAGTTGGAAGTACATCAACATACTGATATAAAAGTCTCAGCAACTTCCAAGTAACGCAGACTTTAATGGTAGTTTTCTATAAAAATGCGACTGTTTATAAATCATTGTGTAAATGGATAAATGCAGTTATTTTATGCTGTTTTGCAGTCATCTTCCTCCTCTCAAGAACGACTCCACCAGCTTCCATACCAGCCCACACAGGACGAGCTTCATTTCCTGTTCAAACACTTCCGAAGTTCAGAGAGCATGACTGATGAAGATGGACGGCCCTCCAATTTTATTCGACCCCGGTCACGTAGCCTTAGGTAAACAAAAAACACACATTCATTTGTGTTCACTGCATCATATTTTGATACTTAGGTTAGAGTGTAGTAGTGTGGTTATTGCAGTTTAATTATTTAACCCACATTTCATTGTTTTATTGAGTCTTATATCCGCATTGTGCATCAAAGCAGTGACAAAGTAGTTACACACGTTCTCTAACATGAACTGTGGTGTTCATGGAGGAAATTAAGGGTTTGATCCGCAACAAGTCTTGATTTTCATTTATGACATTCGCTATTTTCTTCACACTTTGATATATTGTTATTGATAATAAGAATTGAAAAATGTGCATGTCTGTGTGTATGTGTACTGTACACACAGTGCCTAAAATGGTTATAATCAAATTAGATTTTTTTAAATAATCTCAAAGGGCTAATTTCACCTCTGTCCTTATTTACACCCTGTTGTGTTGTTTCAAACTTTTTCTATGTATTTTTAATGAGCAAGACCATTTTGTGATAACCAGAAATTAAGTTATTTACTGAAATCTTAATCTCTAGGCTAGCCTAATTCCTCGTAGTGTGGTTGGTGATGAGAAATATTAAAAGTAGAGGTCACCCCAACAACCCACAAAAAAATAGTTTAACCAAAAAAGAATATTCCGTCACTGTTTACTTTCTTCACTTGTTCCAAACCTGTTTAACTTTCTTTCTTCTATTGAACCCAAAAGATGAAGAAAGCTTGAAACCTGTAACCATTGTCTTCCATAGGATTTGTTTGTCTGTTATCTAAATTTGTATAAGTATCTTTTTTTCTGCTCAACACCAAAAAATATATTCTGAATAATGTTGGTGTCACAAAAGTTGATGATGGCCAATCTGTTTTTTTTCCTTATAATTGAAGTTAATGTGAACCAACAGTGATTTGGCTGCATGTCTTTTGTGTTCATCAGTAAAAGATTACAGAATTTTAATTGTTGGATGAACTATCTCTTTAACTTGGTGTATTCATAAAAGATTAATGAAGAATTATTCTCTATTCCTAATAAAAAAGTTTTTGTATGACTTTGTGAAAATTTGAAATATAGTCCTGCTGACCTTTTTTCTCTGCCCTATGGAGATTTTTCTGCATTTTAGTTTGAAAGCCTCAATTAATTATACCTTAATGAAAAAGAGTGACCAGAAAGTCAGCCATGTGGGTTTAGAATGACATTTGGCATTAGTAAACCATGACAGAATCTTGACAACCTCTTTCAGTGCTATTTGTTGCCAGACTTGCTGTCAGATGAGTGGACTCCTGACTAATAGGAATATCCAGGCTCTCCCCATCAAAACAAAACAAAAGGAGGCTTTTTTGTTTTGCAAAAGAGCCTCCCTTGAGGCTGAGTCACTGAAGAGACACATTTCACTATGGTGTAATTGAACACTGGGTTTTGAAATTTGCCTTTGGCCAGTTTGGATTTAAAAGGACGAGTCTGAAATAGTAACTAATGGTAGATTTTAATGTTTAAAAAAAAAAAAAGTATGATAGCCATTCTGAACTTGGCTATAGTCTGTTGGTTTCACTAAGGCTGCAATGCAAAGCCTCACCTTTAGCTCACATCCCTGCAGGATTTGGAGGTTTAGATGTCCACCCACAATGCTTTACGCCTCAAACAGTACTCGCACACAACACCTCTCACTTGGTTTTTGAAACAAAGGAATTTAGTTGCAATGTTAAGTTTTAAACCTTTAATTGATGGAGATTTTTCATCAGCTCTTCTTGTTTTAGCCCTGGACGAACTGGTGGCTCATTTGATAATGAAATTATAATGATGAATCATGTCTACAAGGAACGCTTTCCAAAGGTATGTAGCACCAATCTTGTATTGTTAGTATGTACATACTCTACATATCTGAGGTCCTGAATACTATTTACGTTGTGCAGGCCACCGCTCAGATGGAGGAGCGTTTGCTGGACATCATCAGGCACTTTTCTCCAGACAGCACCCTGCCGCTGGGAGACGGAGTCCTGGGATTCATCCAGCACCAGTTGGTAGAGTTGGCAAGGGACTGTCTGGATAAATCCCAGAAGGGACTGATTACATCTCTGTACTTCATAGAGCTGCAAGATAAACTGGAAAAAAATGCTGCATGAGGTGAGATAGACATTTAAAAAATAGATACATCTTTGCACCTAATGTTTCCAGCTGTTTCACATCATGTGCAGAATGTTAATTGTTTCAGTATGAGTCTCATTGTTGATGGTGGAGACATGGCCTGGTTGATAGATCACATTCTATAACGTGGCACCTGTATGCCTGCAACCTGTGTACAGAAAACTGAAAGTAATGGAAATATTATAGTGGTACATTCACCTGAAGAGTTGTTTTTAAATTGGCAGCCATGTTTATTACCAAGTGTGCATTTTAAATTAAAATGAATAATTAATTAGCAGATAACTACTAATAAGTCAGTCCCACTGGAAATGGTAATTTACTTACTGCAGTCTCAAGTCTCATGGAATTTAATGAAAATCTTAGTGTCGAGGCAGTGTTTAAATCTTTTATTTTACTTCAAATAATATGAAAAAAATGAGTGAATTAATCTGAATTAGGTTTTTTTTTTTTTTTTTCGAGACTTGACTTTGACAGTCATTGAGGTCTAGATGGGGCCTTTCTGTTACATAATATGATGTTTTATTTTTCTTCTATGCATTGGTCTTACCACATATGTTTGATTTGACAGTCAAAAAAAACTTTTCTTTTTCTTAATTTCTAGGAAATAATAAAAGGTGTTACTGCGCTAAGCACAATTCCGAAGGATTGAATTGTGTTAATCAAAGTTGATTTTAAAGTCATGATTGTGATATTTATTTAGCTTTTTTCTAATTTGAGTTATTTAACTCATTTATAACTCTATGCTAGGGGTGTCAAACTCATTTTCACTGAGGGCTACTTACAGCATTATGGCTGCCCTCAAAGGGCCGGTAATAAATTTGAGACTGTATATACGTTATTACTCCCTACAGTGTTATATAATTATTTCTTTATTTCATTATAACATAATAAAGGAACAAATAAATACATGCATTTGCATAAATGCAAAATAGATATCTGTGATGTAATTATTTATTTTTATTTTTTTAAATATGAATTTTATCAGGTTAACCCACATTACTTTATCAAATAAAGAATCTCATCAGACACATGTCATTGCCTTTCTCTAAATCTTGTCACATTTGACAAAGCAAAACTATTAAACTCATTTTTAGCTGCTAATGAGTAAGAGATGGCAAAATTGCTAATGTTGATAAGAATGGAAGCTAGTTTTGTTTATTTATTGCCACATCAGCAGCTTATATCTATTTCATGGCAAGATCAATATGGCTAAAAACATATTACATAATAACATCAACTTCAGTAAGAATTGTATTGTATCATAATTCCATAAGAGATTATACAAATCAACACTTAAAATTGTACATTTAAAACGTTAAATATGATTTTTCAGTTAATATATGATAAATCATTTACATTTCTTCCAGGGGATACATTTTTAAAAAACATCCATCAAAGTGCTCTATATAAACAGTCTTGTCTAGCAGTCTTTAAAATTTCACATTCTAACAAAATAAGTTTTATGGTGAGAATGGCTTGACGCTAGTAATGAAACACTGCCGTCACAAAACAAACATGCATTATAAACAATAAAATTATAAGTCAAAAGCCTTTATTAACATGGCTATTATTTTAAAAACAGTACTATTGTGCCTTGGACTAAGGATTTCATTGTTTATCTTTATGAATCCCATATCCAAAGAGCACCGACACATTAATTACCCCTGAAGCACTTTCTGTTTGATTGTGGATTTAAACATACAGTATGTTATAGATGTACTGTAGTTTATAATTTGTGTGTCGACCATTGGAGCAGCCAAATAAATTTGGTTTGGCCCTAGTATAGTGTGACCACCGCTTTAGTAATGGTGGCTTGCAGATATTAAATAGACTTTGACATACAGTATGATTCTTATGCTTGGGCACCAAGGTTAAATTACATTTTACTTTGTTTGTGAGAAGTTTTCATCACTTTGTTAAACATTTCTAAGCTGTATACTGCTGCTTTTGTGAGTGAGTGTCAGCTTGGTTACGCTGTCCTTTTGTGATTATGCCAAAGCCAGCAGGTGGTCTGAGATGTGATGGTTGTGCTCTGCCAGAAATATCAGGCTGTCGGTGACATTTGGACACGGTTGGGCTCTGTCACTGGTCTTGTTGGTGTGCTGCTGATGTTCTGCCGCTGACTTTAAGTGGCCTGAAACATTACAGAAACTGTGACCAACTGTGAGTGTGAAATGTGCCATATTCCTCAGGGTGTTTTTACTCCTATAAATAATTTCAGATTTTTTTTAAATGCCATAAAAAAAGGCATCCACAATGTAAGAGTTAGCGGTGTATGCGTACATTTGCATACATGTGCGCGTTTGCATGCATATGCAGTTGCGCGTGCCGTTTCATATATAAATGTATGCGTACCCTGCAGCAGAGCTTTTGATTAGAAATATAGATCTCTCTGTTCAAGCTCCGTGCTCATCTTTTGCAACTACAGGGTGTTAGTTTCCATAGCAACACTTACGCCCACCCTGTATGTAGCGTTCAGACAACCCCAGGCAAGACTCTGTGCTGTCAGATCGTTGCTGTGCACTGGATGTCGTGCTCATAGATAAGGCTATTAAAGTGTTTCCCACTTCCCTTAGTCAGCGGTGCCAAGCGCAGGGCTCCTGATGCTGCAGTCATCATGCAGTTTAACAGCTTTAACTGTTCAGCCATCAACCTGTTGGGATTGATAGTCAGATTCAGTTTTTTCTGGTTGGGATGCGGTTACGTTACATGTCTCTTCTGAACTGTTACTTTGTCATTCTCTTCTGCCTTCTGGAATGGAATAGTCTTTGTTGCTTTATTTTGACTGTAGTTGGTTAAATCTATTGTTACACTGATATGTTGCATATATAAGATCAGGATGACGGATGGGTGATATAACAAGATTTAAACAAATTAGCAAAGTAAATGGTACACATTTAAGTATATTTTAATAAATGTAATCATCACCAAAGTAAGCACCGCCCATGGCTAAAAGTCTGATGCATAAGGCACACTTTTCTGGAAACACTTCAGCAGATTTGAAGTCATCCTCTGATTGGTTTAAATATACAAGATTTTTGAGAGCCAAGTGTGCAATGTTTTAACTAGTACACCTGGAAACAAGTCTGAGTGGATAAAATAAGCTGCAATGATATTGATGACAGTTCTCATTTATAAACGTATATTACATGCAGGATTCTTAAAATGAAAAAAAAATTGGTTCAATTTCTAGAGCGTTTTAATTAATAGAAATGTCTTCATAAAAATGAGACCTTGATGAATCAGCGATTTACTGCCTGCACACCCGTCTGTTATTGACATTGATATTAATTAATTTAATTTAACCGCTGGATTATTAAAAGTATGCAATACCAAAGTCCCTTTAAGGCAAATCATTTCACTCGGCAGCCATCTTTGAAACGCCTCTCGGGCAGTATGCTCGGGCATTCTGTCTGTATGGGGAAACATCAAATGCTCCAAAACTGTTTGCCAAGCTTTTAATTTAATTTACATTACGCATTGGAATCACTGATAAAATTAAACAACAACTGTCTCATAAGTTTTATTTCTAAACATTCGAGTCAAACAAAATCAGCATTTTTTTCAGGTTGCCCAAGCTAATGTGCATGTGCACTCGAAAGAAACGTGATCACGACAACAACCACATTTATGGCCGTTCTACACATTATCATCCTCTGGATAATGCTTCGTCTGATCGCGCTGGTCTTCAGAACTAATTCACAACTTGGTCTGAATGGTGAATCTCTTCCAGAAATGACAGCAACTCTTTGTTTACAAGTTTGAGTAGTTGCTGTCATGTGATGTGCGTTTGACAAGACCTTTGACTGTACCTTGCGTTCGTTTCATACAGATTACAAAACCGAAAAACGTTTGTTTTCGAGTGTATTTGGTTCATTTAAAAGTACAGCTTTCACGCTTTATTTGGATATATTTATTATGTATGTGAAGCAAGTATTCGCTGAGATTCCAGTGCGTTTGTTGACCACACAAACTGTCATAAAAGCACACGTCTGGTCCGAGCTTCTCCCCTGGAGAAGCGTCAGTCTATAGCGATCGATCATTGGCTCCTGTACTAGTAGGCGGGGCTTCATTCGCCATATTGACTGTTACGCTTTTCCCCATTCAAAACTATACGAGTGACATGTCTTGTGTATTCTATCTTTGGCAATACTCACTGCATAAAAGCTTTAACCGGTGATCAACCACAAACACGCAGGTATGCTTATACTCGCTTTTTTTCTATTGACGGTGAAAATCATAATGATATTGGTCATAATGACATTGTTCAAAACAGTATAGTGTCTTTTTATTTGTGGATCCTCGCAAATACAACAAAACCTTGCTTTTATAGAACAAAGAAAACTTTCACTTTGTCATCTCAGTCCTGGTGATCTTTATGTATATATGTGTCACCAAAACAATGAATGAATCTCAGAGCAAAGTCTACATACATGTCCTGATTTTCTATGTTTTGCTGACAGGTCTTTTAGAATATTGATGCGCTCTTGTTGTCAACTTTTTAAAGATATTCTAAGTGGCACAAAACAAAACATGATTTGACGGTCAACCTGTCAGTCATGTAACATACAGTAGTGGGCGGTCCTGGACAATTCAAAGCAGCCAAAGTTCCCAGACCTTCAACTGCCAGTCTGAGGTCTGGCTATGTGAAACTAGGGGCCAAACCCTGAAGGTTGTTATTATTATTCTACTTTTGGTACTTCTCCAAATGGAAGTCATTAGCAGTCCTAACCATAAGAAGGACAATTATCAGATTTGGCACACTTGTAGTGATGGTCACGACCACCAGTCCAAAAAGGAAACATTTAAACTGTTGTTGAAGCTGTTGTTAAACTTTTGAGACATTTAATTTAGAGAAATAAAGCTGATTCCTCTGCTAATGTTGAATAAATTCTGTTTTAAAATAATGTAAACACCATACAGTATATTAAGACTCCACCCATTACAGTAGCAGCCATTTCGAAAAGCACAGTATTGCATTTTATTTTTCACTGCTACTCCTAAAAAACTGAACCAACACTTCCCAAATTTGCCTCAGATCTTTAAGATCTTTGGACTGAGCCATACAGAAAGGACAGACTTTTTGACATGCGTTTTTGTTCAAATGTTACGATGTTGCAAACTTAAAAAGGTTGACCTGAAATGGGTTGAACAGCTGTATCTCTGTAACTTTAATCAATTGAAATAAAAAATGTTTTATACTTTAGTACTACTATGATCTGAGGGTCCATGCCAAAGCTGAGCACAGTGCCACCTATGGGTCAGGAGATACCAACAAATTTACATTTTTGTTTAAATAACTTTTGAACAGTTTTTCAGAAAATTATGAAATTTAGACATTTTTGGTGTCTGGATTCCTTGGGTCATGCCTGATCTACTAATGTCCATTTTTCCAGGGTGGGCTGGACCACCATTTTGAAATGAAATTGCAGTATCTTTTGAACCATTTGACATTTCTGCACAAAAATTGGGATAGCTAATCCATAATACCTAATAATATTTCTAGATTTCACTAGAAAAGTTTATGATCCGTAAACATCACTTATTTAAAATAACCATTTTTTTTCTTCTTATAAATTTTAAATTATATTTAAAAAAATACTGATATTGTTGCATTTATGTTAATTATATTGTATTGTTTTCATTTGCATTTACTACATTTACTTTAAAAAACAAGTTACACCACTGTAAAATCACACTGGCTCAACATTGTTTGAATTGGGGTATTAAGTAAAATTTTATCATTTAATTTGAAAATGTATGATACCAGTAAATATAACAAAACATATTTAAAGATGTATAAATAAAAATGTGGTATGAAGAACAAACAGGAATGAAAAATAGGCATAATAAAACTGGAACAAAATTTAGCCATTTTTTTCCAAACACAGCTTTTTTTTTCTTTCTTTTTTTCTTTCCTAAGCTTAAACAAAGTCATTTAAAGCAAACCTAAAGGTTGTAAATGGAAATGAGCTGTACAAACAAACTAGAGGCTCACATACCTCTTGTTTGGCACAAATCCATGTTTTGCTGGCTTTATGTAAATTGCATTATATAAGTTACAGCTAGTTCCAGATGATGAATAAAAAGCCTTGTATACAGTGGAGTGCTTAATTAAAAAAATATACATTATCTTACATTTTCAGTAGTTAACATTTATTTTCTAGATTAACTGCTAGAAAGAAATCCATATTTTCAGACTTCTCCACCACTATAGTTATTTGAAAAAGCAATTACATTTATATACTTTATTAATATTTCCTTTATAGAACACATTTTTCAGTTTCTCGCATAATAATTAAGGCATCACAGATTGGCCGCCATCATAAATAGATTATAAAATTTGACCAAGCATCTTTTGCTGATGTAAACAGTGAGGACAAGAAGAAGCTGGGCATCATTAAAAAGCTCTGTGCTGCAGGGGCACAAGTCACAGTCGAGTCTGAGCTGCCATCTGCTTCGGATGGAGAGAGACTCGCTGGCTGCAGTGCTAAAAAAGGAAATGCTTCATGTTTTGATGTGACGGTTTGTGTCAAGTTAGAAACATCCATTCCTTCAAGCCCCTCTTCCAGTGGCACTTGGCTGTCTGTGAAACATGAATCACGCATCTTATCATGCTAGGAGGCTGTTTAATGCTGATTTGATAGCACGTCTCCTTTACTTTGTTCAGCTTCATCAAATGCATTAAGATGCAGTAATTTTAGTTTTTCGTAGGAGTTGCCTGACCGAGCGTGATCCCTTGTTTACTCTGCTTTTGTCCTAAACAAGTTTATGCGAGGAGACAGCAGCTCAGGATAGATGAAACCGTTTTCATGTGCTCTGTCGCAGACAATTGCGTTTGGGATATAATATCTGAATTTTTCGGTTTTGCCGTCTAATGCTTGTCACATCTAGATTCCATGAGGACGCAGAGTTGATTAAAATTTGCACGAGTGCCTGGGAAGGGTTTGATCCTGTAGCACCAGAGTATAAGTAGCTCATTACCTCCCACTCCCACATCCCACGAGCCAGCAGATTCCCCTGCACAAACAAGAAATAACATTCCAGTCACTTCGCCAAATACTGTCCAGTGTTCAGAGCAGACAGAGTGTTCTTGAGTCTGTTTGTTGACTAGCACAGCATGTTGCTATAATGGTGGGCCTTATTAAATTAATTCATATTTAATTCAAGGGTTTTTTTTTAGATTTTATTTCCCCCCTTCAGTCCAATAATGTTAGTTGACATTTCAAAGTTTTAGAATGCTGAATAGTTCTACACAAAGTATGTGCATGACAATTATTACCATTCTAAATCAATGGATTAGACTTCTATAGGATTATGTAGACTAGTGCAAAGACACAATTTTCTTTGTTTACAACCTACATGTAATTACATCATATTGCAACTAGGGATGTTTGCTACAACTAATTTGAATACTGTTTAAAAGGAAGTTTTGTATCTGAATAGTCAACTAGTCTAAAAGCTCCAAACCCCCAAAAGATAAGAAAAAAATCCTTGGTGCGCTCTTAGAAATAAGAATCTCTGTGGATGTCAGTGATGGGTCATTCTTGAACAATTCGTTCATTTTGAACGAATCTTTTGTATGACTCGAGAACGATGAGTCCTGTCAGGGAGTGATTTGTTCATTTGCGCATGCGCACATTTGTGCAGGTGGAGTAGAAGATTAGTTCCTTTTTCGAGTTTTCTATCGGGTTTGAGTCTCTCATTCATCATGTGAAAGACAGAAGCCAATCATATGCAGTCAGAGCCGGAAAAAGATTTGATCCGTTCATCTATCGAGTCCTCGGTTTGAGTCATTTGTTCATCACGTGAAAGACAAAAGCCAATCATATGAATTTAGAGCCGGAAAAGGATTTGATCCATTTATTTCTTGAGTCCTCGGGTTCGAGTCATCTCTCTTTACATGCTGTCATGTAATGAACGAACGACTCAAAAAACAGAAGACTCGAAAGGTGAACTAATCATGGGTCCTTTCGGATCAGACTGATGTGACACAAATGTGTGCATTTTATATGGGACTGTCAGTGTGACGTGAATGAACCACTCAAATTTGAAGACCTGTCAAAAGAGGTGAGCTGACAATCATAGACAAAAGACCAGGTAAACAAAAAATTATTATTTTCTCTTATAGCATTCTAGTTATGACTTGTTTGTAGTGTGATCAAGTCCACATTTGTACCTTAAAGGTGTGTACCTAATCGTACCTTAAAGATACAAAAGTGTACTCTAAGGTCACTATCTGGACCTGTTTGGTACAAAAATAATTGTCTTACTGTGTATGTCACAATACTTGAATTTGAGCTTCACTAAATAATCTTAATAAACTGGGAGAGTGTGCTTGATCATTTTAGATGTTTCAGTTTTACAAAAATGTTTGATGCACTGTGATGAATGATTTTGACACAATATAATTTTCTTTGAAAACAAGCTGTCCTCTTAGTATTTTACCCAAACATATTTACATATTGCTGCTATATCATGATTTGAAAAAGTGCATCCACAATATCACATTGAGGGCATTATATGACATGGTAACTATTTTTGTCAGTGATTTCAACCTTCCAAGTCTTTGTCATCTGAAACCAAAATGTATTTTTTAGCTGAATATTTTGTTACATTTTAACTTGACTGGCTGGGTGATTAATTAAAGGTGATTTCCATGTGCATGTTTTCAGTGAAGCTCTAGTAAACCTCTGAAAGCATCTGCTGGAACAGCATTTACTACACCGAGGCGGAGTACACTAACAAGCTATGAAATATTGCGTTCAACTTCGAAATTGATTTAATCAGATAATGACATTGCGATAATCGTTCTGTGATAATGACAGTTGTTGGTGTAGCTCCTCAGTGAACTACAGCTCTGTGTAGTAAATGCTGCATGTGAAAACACTACATATAATAACGTTTTACTCCAAAACCACTTCGAGTGTTTGAAAAATCCTTCTGTGAGATGATTCCATAGTCGCTTTGATTATAGTTAGACTGAATCAATGAGTTCATTTAAATCTTTTGTTTGTTTGTTTTTTTGCATAATGCTTGTTTATTAAGAAACTGTTATTGTAAATTATGTATTGAATATATACTACGAACGCTACCATAAATATCGCCAAATGCTGCTGTAATGGTGTAAATAAACAAGTAAATCATTATAATTGGGTTGTTTCTTCATGAATGTTTGGAGTTTTGGTGATGAGGAGATTTACTACTGATCACACAACTGTGCTTCCCTGAAAAGATTTGCATGAAAATGACAGCTTTGCCCAATTGCGTTTGTGATTTCCTTTGGGTTAACCTGTCTGCCTTCTACTTCAGACATACTTCATACAACACCGTTTAATAAGATCAAGAAAAATCCTGCCATGTCCGTGTGCTTTTGTCTTGCTCAGGCTCTGGAGCGTTCAGAGAGTGAGGAGGTCTCCATAATCACTCAGCTAATCAAGAAGATCCTCATCATTATCTCTCGGCCTGCACGTCTGCTGGAGTGTCTGGTCAGATCCTGCACCTACACTAAATCACAGCCCTTCAGTCAATATTCCTAACAGGTCGACACCTCACAAACTGTGCTCCTGATTTCCAATGTCATGTCTCTCTGTAGGAGTTTGACCCGGAGGAATTCTACCATCTTCTAGAAGCTGCAGAAGGTCATGCCAAAGTTGGCCAGGGCATCAAAACAGACATTCCTCGCTATATTATCAGCCAACTAGGACTCAACTGGGATCCACTTGATGGTCTGTTGTCTGTCATTTGTCTGGTGATGGTTTTGTTTTGAACGGCTGTCAGTTTCTCTTTAGGCTCACGTTGTTATCGTTAATATCTTTTGACAGAAGTTGTGCAGCTAGAGGAACAGTTTGACTCTGGGCCCACGTTGACGGTTGATTCTGAAGAATCTGCAGAGGTAAATGCATTACAGACAGATCTAGGGCATTAAATAACCCTGCCAGTTTTTATAAGACGTCATTAATGATACATCTCTTCCTGTTGCTCGAAGCAGAATAAATCTTTATCTACACCACTACGAAGAAAACCACTGGAGAGCGATTTTGAGACCTTGAAACTCATCAGTAATGGGGCTTATGGGTAAGCAAAGCAGGTTATGGTTATGATTATGATGGGACAAAACTGGCAAAACCTGAGTTGAAATGAAAGATTATCATCTTCTAACTTATTATCATAATTGGAGCTTCACACATTTCTGAAAACGAATGAAGGATTCCAAACGTCAGAAACTAATTTTCTGCTCAGTCTATTCTATTTCTGTGTGTGTGTGTGTGTGTGTGTGTGTGTGTGTGTGTGTGTGTGTGTGTGTGTGTGTGTGTGTGTGTGTGTGTGTGTGTGTGTGTGTGTGTGTGCGCCCGTGTGTGTGTGTATACACGCTTATAAATATGTGTTTATATATATGTATATATGTATGAACTAACCTGAAATGATGAATATCTAAAGGGTCTAATATATTAAAAATCATAATGAAATGTTTTTAAAAATATCTAAGTTTGGTGATGTGTAGCAATAAATAAATGTAATATCATTCATTACTGTAAACCCACCTGTGCTCAGGTCATAACTCGGTACTGTGTTTTATGAATAGCTAAAAATATTCAAATAAATGGTGTTTTTGGAAATCTATTGGTTATACTTTTTTTTTTTTTCTCCATCTCTCCTGCAGGGCTGTGCATCTGGTAAGGCATAAAGAAACTCGCCAACGATTTGCAATGAAAAAGATCAACCGACAAAACCTGATTCTGCGGAACCAGATCCAGCAGGTGTTTGTGGAGCGAGACATCCTGACGTTTGCAGAGAATCCATTTGTGGTTAGCATGTTCTGCTCCTTCGAGACACGGAGACATTTGTGCATGGTCATGGAGTACGTGGAAGGTAAACTTCTTATGAACATGTATGGCTAACAAAAATATAAAGTAACATTTAGTAATAAAATAATTAACATAATATGTATTGCTATTGATACACACAACAAAAATATAAATGCAACACTTTTTTTGCTCCCATTTTTCATGAGGTATTCAAAGGTCTAAAACTTTACACAAAAGGCCTATTTCACCTTAAGTATTGTCCATACGTTTGTCTAAATCTGTGTTTGTGAGTACTTCTCCTTTGTAGAGATAATCCATCCAGCTCACAGGTGTGCCTTAGGCTTACGCAATTAAAGGCCACTCTAAAATGTGCAGGTTGTTGATTGTAGCCTGTGAAATGTTGGTCCACTCTCTTCAATGGCTGTGCGAAGTTGCTGGATATTGGCAGTAACTGGAACATGCTGCTGTGTATGCAAATCCAAAGCATATTAAGCATGCTCAATGGGTGACACATCCAGTGAGTATGCTGGCCATGCAGGAACTGCGATGATTTCAACTTCTAGGAATCTTGCAAAATGGAGCTGTGCATTATCATGCTGCATCGAATGTAAGCATTTTCCCACTCTACAAACTGCAGTCTTGTCGATACCCAGATGAGAACGACGAGCATGCAGATGAGTGTCTCTGAGACTGTTTCGGACAGTTTGTGCAGAATTTTTTTTGGTTATCCAAACCAAACATTTTGCATTGTGTTGTGTGATAAAACTGCACATTTTAGAGTGGCCTTTTGTTGTGGCCAGTCTAAAGCAGCATCTTCATATGCCACACCCGTGAGGTGGATGGATTATTTTGACAAAGGAGAAGTGGTCATTTGTAGGTGCCATATAGTGCATTGATTCAATAAGATAAATTGTTTGCTGATATCTACATATTAGGTATATGGCTTAGGTAAGTTAAAAAAATGATCCAGAAACTGTTTTATGTGCTCATTTATTAAAATAATAAAACACCCCTAGTATAAGAAGGTCCTTATTGACCATATTTGGAACAGTTATGAATATTAATGAGCTTTGGTCTAACACACAACACTCAACTCTCTCTTGTTTTTATCTCACTAGAAAATGTTGTGGCCAATCAAACGCAGCCTGGGGCGTGCATATTAATGATCCCATGTGCAACATATCAGTCTGTGTTTTGGCTGATGAACTTTTGATGACTTGGGCATGCTAACATGCGTAACAGTCTGCTTCGTGTTCTGATTAATGCCAATTTTCATTAATGCCGAGTTCATTAATGATTTTCATTAATACCGAGTTCATCCTGTGCAATTTTAGCCCTGATTTATTTATTTATTTATTTTTTTGTTTTGTTTTGTGAAATCGCAGAAAAATGCCCAAAATCTGAGGCAAAACGGTGCTCGTTCAAGCGAGCCAAAATCATGTGGTGTGAATTATCAAAGACTGAGATAATCTCTAGATATTAGAACACTAAATGTCTGGAGATTCAGAATCATGCTGTTTTAAATAAGTTCTAACTGAAAAACACATTGGCGATAATCTACGGATTATCATCTTCTAACTTTATTATCATAATTGGAGCTTCACACATTTCTGAAAACGAATGAAGGATTCCAAACGTCAGAAACTAATTTTCTGCTCAGTTTATTCTATTTCAGTCTGTCTGTGTGTGTATGTGTGCGTGCGTGCGTGCGTGCGTGTATACACGCTTATAAATATATGTGTTTATATATATGTATACATGTATGAACTAACCTTCAGCGTTGCTGAAATGATGAATATCTAAAGGGTCTAATATATTAAAAATCATAATGAAATGTTTTTAAAAATATCTAAGTTTGGTGATGTGTAGCAATAAATAAATGTAATATCATTCATTACTGTAAACCCACCTGTGCTCAGGTCATAACTCGTCATAAAGACTGAGATAATCTCTAGATATTAGAACACTAAATGTCTGGAGATTCAGAATCATGCTGTTTTAAATAAGTTCTAACTGAAAAACACATTGGCGATAATCTACGGCCAACGAGAGGGCTAGACACAAATTATTAAAAATACTTGCAGGTTACATTTCCAGTCTCACACATGGTCTTGTCTTACTTATAACTTCTCATGTACGTTCAACTGCCAGACAGGGTTGTCAGTGATTTTTGTTTAGTGTAATGATGCAGTGTGTATCCTCTTGTCTCTGATCCATTGTGTTGTGTGAACACAGCATAACTGAATGCTCAAGCAGTGTGAAAACAACAGCGATCCGATGATTTTGAGAATCATGCAGTGTGAACTTGGCATAACACAGATTTAGACAAATTTGTGAACAATATTTGAGAAAAATCTGCCTTTTGTGTATGTACTAAAAGGTTTTAGGTCTTTTGAGATCAGTTCATGAGAAATGGGAGCACAAACAAAAATGTTGCATTTTTATTTTTTCTGACTGTATATGTATAAAGTATATGCATGTAACATTTCAAATTCTCTCCAGGTGGTGACTGTGCCACTTTACTGAAGAACATGGGTCCACTTCCAGTGGATATGACTAGAATGTACTTTGCAGAGACTGTTCTGGCGTTGGAGTACCTCCACAGTTATGGCATTGTGCACAGAGATCTCAAACCAGACAAGTGAGAATAGAAATAAACCCCCCATTTATATGAATATTTTTCAATGTAGCTATTGTTAAATCATCTGTTAACTCTTCACAGCCTCTTGATTACTTCAATGGGACACATTAAACTCACTGACTTCGGGCTTTCCAAAATTGGACTTATGAACATGACAACCAATCTGTATGAGGGCCACATTGAGAAGGACACCAGGGAGTTTATCGACAAGCAGGTGTGGGTCACAGTACAATACCTCTAATACAGTTTGTCAATTGTCAAGGAATATTTTGATGATGAAGGGATAGTTTATCCAAAGATAAAAATAGTCATAATTTTTTCCCTTTTCAAATCATAAAAAAATGACATGCATTTTTTTTCGTCTTTTTTAGAAGCCAAAATAAAATATTTTGAAGAATTTTGAACCAACATGAACCATACCACATTTTATTTTCCAATTGACTTCAATTGAATTTCCATGTATTAATTTAAAACTCAGAATATCTTTTTAAACATATAGGTTTAAAATGGCAATACAGGGTGAGCGAATGACGACAATTGTTTAAATTTTTGCATGGGTTAAATGACTAAATCTTAAAATGTCATAATTTACTTAACCTCATGTTGTTGTTTCATGTTGTTTTCAAACCTTGTGTTTTGTCACACATATTAAGATACTTGTAATGAAATCTGAGAAATTTCTTCTGTCTCTCCATTGAGAGGATTTACTCAAAAATCTGGCACTTCGGAACATTTATAAAGAGATTCAAATTAAAACCAGTTCTTCTGAAGAGACACTTAAAAAAAAAAAATCAACGGATTAGATTTAGGCTTTTTATCCGCATATATACATTGATTAGCAAACATAAACAGAAGCTTAATTAAACCTGCTTGACATGCAAGAACACACCTAACTGGTTTTTGTGGAAAGCTCAAACATGCTGATGTAACACAAATGAATCTCACTAGGTTTTATGTATCAAGCAAGCATAGCTTCCATGATTGTATGTGACTCTGGACCACAAAACTGGTCAAAAAAGTTAATGTTTTAAAAATATAATAAGCTTTGTAATATAATATTGATTTAAGCTTTCCATCTATAAATATATATATATATATATATATATATATATATATAGTTGCCTACTCTCAAACCAAGTGCATAATAACTAGTTTCTTATATTTATTGTCTTACATATTTTATTATAATATGAAATTATAAAGATTACTAAACAAGAATTTTATACTGAGAGCAGTTGGATGGATATTTTTAAAAATGTGTCCCCAGGAACAAATTTAATTTAGTTATCATATATTGAACTGAATAATCGTATCTAATGTTTTAAATGTCAATTTTTGTAATTTATATTGATTTATTTTTATTATTATTATTATTATTTATTTTTTTTACTTTTTTTACTTTTTTATTTATTTATTATCCTTTATTGAATTATGAAGTTGTTATTATTATGTTATGTTTTTAATCTATATTAATCTTGTCATGAAATACCCATAAGTTGCTGATGTGGCAAAATGAAGAGCTTAGCAATGCATATTACTGAACAAAAATCAGGTTTTGATATATTTACAGTAATTCTGTAAAATCTTCATGGAAGATGATGTTTACTTAGTTTTCAAATGATTTCTGGAATAAAAGAAAAATCAACTATTTTGACCAATAATACACCTGAAATAATTTATAGCCAAAAAATATACATGTGCAACATAAGATTAGTTTTGTTGTCTATGGTCACATTGGTGAATACTATAAACATTTGCTAATCAATATTGAAATGTGAATAAAGTCTTAGAAAGTAAGACCAAGTCTTTTAAGAGGATTTGGAATAAATGGCTCCATTAATATGGATTATTGTGCGATCTATTTATGAGCATTTTGAATCATCAGAACTTTGGTTGAATAGACTTTCAAAAGGACAGACGGAAACTTCTGAAAATAAATAAAAGTCAAATGAGGTTGGAACAACATTCATTTTGGGTTAAGTAGTCCTAATTCTATTCCCTGTTTCTAAAGGTCAATCAGTGTTTTTTTTTTTCTTTGTGTTTACAGGTTTGTGGCACTCCAGAGTACATTGCTCCAGAAGTGATCCTTCGACAGGGCTATGGAAAGCCAGTGGACTGGTGGGCCATGGGCATCATTCTGTATGAGTTTCTTGTGGGATGTGTTCCTTTCTTTGGCGATACACCAGAAGAGCTTTTTGGGCAGGTTGTCAGTGGTGAGTTTAGATAAATGTGTTTTTAAAGTTGCCTTAGGGACCAATCACACCAAACGCGCTTTTTGCGTTGAGAGGCACATCTTTTGAATGGTTTACTAATGGCCGTGAGCGTTTTGCATGCTGCTTATGCGCCCTGCACACCTCGCGTTTTAACCGCCTTTGAAAAGAAGTAAACTCTGAGCGGAAAAAGATAATGTGGCCATTAAAACGCAGCCTGGGGCGTGCATATTAATGGTCTCATGTTCAACATATCAGTCAGTTTTGGCTGATGAACATTTGATGACTTGGCTGCTCGTGCCGTTCTGGCTGATGTAGAATGTGACCTAGAGTACATGCAAATGTTGAGGGCATGCGTAACAGTCTGCCTCGTGTTCTGATGTTTTTCACAGTTTTTTTTGTGGAATTTACATGAGAACAAGGAGACGATGAGACTTACTGTATGGCCACTTCCATGTACAAAACTCTTATTATTCGACTTTTCCTAGGTATACCCAGATTTTCTATATAGGGCACCTTTAAACCACTTTGTCAGCTGCAGAGATACTTATACTGCTAAAAGGATCAGAACACTTTACCAACTGGTTAAAAAAACGAACTGCCGTAAAAGGATTTGATACACGGTGTTCTTTATGCAGATGAGATTATCTGGCCAGATGGAGATGATGCCCTGCCTGTAGACGCCCAGGACATGATCACACGATTACTGAATCAGAGCCCGCTGGAGAGACTTGGAACAGGTGCTTGGTCATTCATTTGTTGTTTTAAAGAGTTGTTTTTAAATATATTGAAAATTGAAGTATTAAAATAAACTTTAACTTTCAGAACTTTCTAGTCCAAAATAAAGGTATATAAAATCTAAGCTGCTAAAACGGTAATAAAAATATGCAACAATTATATTTATTTTTTCATATATTGCAACTTATGTTTTGATATATTTATTTGTTTTGTAAAAGGTATTCTGAAAATTTAGCCTTGATTTGTTTATTTTTAGTGTCGCATGATTCTTTAAGCATGCATTACATTTTAAAACAAATCATAGAGGACATCTTTATCCTTAATTTATAATATGTCACTGTCAAACGTTTTTTTTTTCCTTCAATTAGTTTTGTATTTTTGACCATAGTATTTTTTGAGTATAAAACACATTAAAAATGTAATCATTCTACACTTTAGTCATTTACAATTTATCTTATACGAAATAAACGTCTGAAAAACAAAGGCAAAAGACATAAATTAAAAGGCCAGAGAGATTTAAGTGCAAAGTAAATGCTCAGGATTAGATCTACTTGAACTTTGTTGAGTTCTGCAGTTCTGTTTTGATGAGTTTTCCTGTGTTTGTTAGGTGGAGCTCCAGAAGTAAAGCAGCATATGTTCTTCAGTGGTCTGGATTGGAACGGACTCCTGCGTCAGAAAGCTGAATTCATCCCTCAGCTGGAGGGGGAAGATGACACTAGCTATTTTGACAGTAAGTCTCACTAATTCAACACAGGGAGGAGATTCTTTGAGCTACACGAATGCCTGAAGCGGAGTGCTCTGAAAATGTCAACTTATTCTTGCGGCTTATGCACTGAGATGCAATTATTATTTCTTCATTGTACATACCTGTTATTCCCTAAATCCTCAACTGTTCTTTTGTTTGTTTGTTTGTTTTTTTTGCTTCTGTGCAGCACGCTCAGAACGCTACCATCATTTGGCTTCTGATGAGGATGATGAAACTAATGATGAAGAGTCTTCCTTGGAAATACGACGGTTTTCTTCTTGGTCAAATCGTTTCAGCAAGGTTGGATTCTTTTGCTCTCTAAATACAATGATGACATCTGAAACATAATTTTCACTTATTTTTTTGATCTTTTAAACTTAATTGACCAATTTAGTTTTTTGTTTTGTTTTTTTGATTTAATCACCTACAATCCTGAATCAGAAAAAGTTTGGGACCGTATGGAAAACCCAAATAAAAAAAGAAAGTAGTGATTTACTAAATTTACTTGACTTCTATTTCATTGCAGACAATACAACAAACATGATTTAATGTCTTCCTCATGATTTTTATTGTTTTTTTCCCCAGAAATAAACACATATTCCAATTTGGTTCTTGCAACACATTTCAAAAAAAGTTGGAACAGTAAAGCATTTACCACTTTGTAATGTTGCCATTCCTTTTCACAACACTTAAAAGATGTTAAGCGTTTCACGTGTAATTTTGTCCCATTCTTACTGCAAACAAATCTTAAGGTGGGCAACAGTACAGGGTCTTGGTTGTCGCATTTTGCTCTTCAAAATGTGCCACACATTCTCTATTGGAGACAGGTCGGGACTGCAGGCAGGCCAGTCAGGTACCTGTATTGTCTTCCTCCGCAGCCAAGACTTTGTAATGTGTGCAGAATATGGTTCTGCATTGTCTTGCTGAAATTTGCATGGACGTCCCTGTTAACATAGGACTTCCTTTTGGCAGAGTACACTTTTACTGGCATTTGTGGATGTAACTACGTAATGTGCCAATGTAGTCCTTAGCCCATGTGGTGATATCGCTTATAGATGAATGATGATTCTTGATGCAGTGTCACCTGAGGGATCGGAGATCACAGTTGTTCAGCTTAGGCTTGAGCCCTTGTCCTTTATGCACTGAAATTCCTCCAGATTCCTTGAATCTTTTAATTATGTTATGCACTGTTGAAGGTGAAATATACAAATGTCTTCCTATCTTTCTTTTAGAAACGTTGTTTTTAAACATTTCAATTTTCTCACGTATTTGTTGGCAAACTCATCACCTCTGCCCATCTTTGCTCCTAAAGGACTAGACCTTTCTTGGATGCTGCTTTTGTACCAAACATCACTTGTTTCAAATCACATCATTATTTAACCAATTTACCTGATTACGAGCCCTAAATTGCTCCTATACCAACTTTTTTTTAACGTGTTGCAAGAACCAAAATTAAAATACGTGTTTATTTTGAGAGAAAAAAAACAATAAAAATCATCAGGGACACATTAAATAATGTTTGTTGTGTTGTCTGCAATGAAATACAAGTCAAAGTCAATTTAGAAATCACTATTTAAAAAAACAAAATTTATTCATACTGTCCCAACTTTTTCTGATTTGGGGTTGTAAAAATAATTTCTACACTCACTGCCTACTCTTAAACCAAGTGCATAGTAACTAGTTTCTTATTTATCTTCTAACATATTTTATTAGAATGTCAAATTTTAAAGACTACTAGACAAGATTTTTAAACTGAGAGCACTTGGATGGATGTTTTTAAAAATGTGTCCTCAGGAAGAATTTTAAGTTATTTAACATATATTGAACTGAAAATCTTAAGTTTTTAATGTAAACTTTTGTCAATTTTATTGATTTTGTTTTTGCATAATCTCTTATTGTATTATGAAGTTGTTGTTGTTGTTATTATTATATGTAATAAGTATCTTGCATGAAATATCCATAAGTTGCGATATATAAACACATATATTTATCATCTCTGATTATATAGTAATTGATTTAACAAGGTGTGAGCTGACATCTAAGTGTCCAACACTAATTTTGCAACAAATTAGCAAAATTGTGTCGAGTCTTACATCATTGACTTTGGTCATCAGGGCTATAGAAAGTAGACCTTATCATTTATGATGTGAAAGCAAAAGTATTGATTTTATCCTTGATTTATTTTTATTTTTTTCATAACCAATTTTGGTACTGAATTTGTTTCTTCTTTATTAAGCTTGAAACCAGAAAAAAAGAGAAAAGGACTGTGTATATTAGCTATTTTTCAAATTATATTGTATAATTTCAAAGTATGAATTAAAAGCACAATGATTTAACTTTGTGAGATTATACTACATAAAACTCACCGCAGAAAACAGTTGACAGGCTGAATAAACAATGATAATTTGTTTTCTGCCAGTAGGTGGCACTTATAGATAACTTGTAATCCTGTCATGATGATGAGTGAGTTGCTCTGCAGGTGCAGATTTGTTTCAAATGCAACCGCATAATCTGCACATTTGATGATATCAACGAAAGCACAAGTATATTGAATTTAGCCTGTTTATATACATAAAGTTAAGATATCTTAAGTCAATATATGTCCTGATAATTTTTTCAGACTCTTTGATACATGTATAACTGTAAATGATCACCTAAAGATGATTAGGCTTCAATGAAAATCAAATAAGGCTTTTTATTTAATGCTGAAAACAAGTTAACTTCAATTATACTGTAATATTATCATACCTCTTTGTCACAGTACTCATAATATTACTGATATGCCCTTTCCTGACCACAAATCAGAACAGATTCTGTTTATTTCCACTTTTGTCCAATAAGAGGGGCTCTTAATTTTTACATTGACTAAAGGGCGGTGCTAATTGTCAACATCAAATTACATTCTTAATCCGCCTTATGATCTTTACATGTTTTCTAATGCATATTTTTTCTGCTTTCCCATAATAAAAACATTTTTGTGCCATCCTGGGATCTGTAATTAAATCTCCGCTTGCAAACAGATTAAAAAAAATTGTTGTTTTGGCCAGCTAAACATAAAGAAAAAGAAACAAGTAAATTTATCAGTTTCATGTATTTCTGTAGTGTGCCTGTATTTTATCAGCATTTTTATTTCCAATCGTGTAGGTGTACAGCAGCACAGAACACCTGGCAACCCCATCCAACCTGAGTTTCTCCTCGGACCGCAGTCATAGCGAAGAGATAGAGGACCGGGCAGACTGTAGAGACACTCACTACCATGGAGAGATCCAACGACAGGCCTCCACCGGAGACAAGAGGCTTTCAGCTCAGAGGGCAAGGTGACAAAGAATTAAGTTCACTCATAAAATTCAAGTTTACTGACATGTTGTGGCAAACAATTACAGCATATCAAACAATGCAAAAAATAAAACTATATTTGTAGGGCTTTTCGATGATTTTTTTATAAAGTGTTTTTGGACAGTCACTGCCGTCTTGCTCCTCATCTATAGACTGTATTTACTGGTAAATGAAATTGGAGAGCTTCAGTGTAAATAGAAGACCTACAGAATATTGTAAGAAATGCTTGTTTTGTTGCGATATGTACAATGTAATGATTAAATGGTGATTTATACAGGTAGGATTTTAAGGTAATTTCTTGGTAGACTTGAGTACAGAGCAAAATTAATGAACTACACATACTTAATATATGTTTGGAATGATGGTTAGGTTTAGGATTAGTTGCAAGCAATTATTCAGAGCAAAATTAATGAACTACACATACTTAATATATGTTTGGAATGATGGTTAAGTTTAGGATTAGTTGCATGCAATTATTCAAAATTTACTGTGACTATAGGAAGTACATGTGTAACAAGGTCATTATAAAGCCTAGTGTTACCTAATTTCTTTTCAAATCAATATTTCACATCACTATCACTGTAGTTCTATATGTGGTGCAAAGCAGTGTAAGTGATATGATATTATCCCTGAAATATCTGTATTATACTTTGAACTGATGCTTTCATCTAAGCTTAGAGCTGCATGCTATTAAAAAGCGTCCTAAAGATTTTTATGTTTAATAAGCTAATGTATTTTAACTCTATTCAATATTTCATGTCTACTTATTTACTCTCAATTAGCCATGTAATAAGTGGGATAATGTTTATCTCGTCAGGGTCCGGATCTTATTTTAAGATGATGGCTAGCTGGTGATTGATTATCTTTTACATGTTTGTTTTTGTAGTGGCACAGTTACTCTAGATGTTATTTTCCCTGTGCACTTTTAATGTGTGTTTAATTTTCTTTCAGCCTGCGCCCTCGAACTTCCTCCAGCTCTTCTCAGCCTGAACGAGCCGTGAGCCCTCTAGTGGTGAGCAGCACACACAGCCTGGAGGCTATGCCTCGTTTCGCTCTGTCCACTGATGATGAAGGTAAGCTGACTGACAGTTTGCCACATATTCAACTACAATGAGCATGTTGTTACATGTGCCAATGGCGATCATTTTGACAATAACCATGAAATCGATTTAAAGGGATATGAAAAATTTACTCACTATTAATTCTCTCTCAAGTGGTTTCAAACCTTTACTAGTTTCTTTCTTCTGTTGAACACTAAAGAAACTATTTTAAAGTGAGTCAAAAACCTGTAATTATGACTTCCATAGTAGAGAAAATTAATACTATGTCAATGGTCATAGGTTTTCAGCTTTCTTCAAAATATATTTTTTTGTGTTTAACAGAATAAAGAAACTCATAAAGGTTTGAAATAAGTAAAAGGTGAGTAAATGGTGACATAATTGTCATTTTTGGGTGAACTACCCCTTTAATTATATGTGTGTGGTTATAAAATGTAAACTTATTAAGCTGTTTTCATTTTTATTAATTATTTTAGATTAAAACATTTTTAAAGTAAAAAATTTGGAATCAGAAGATATTTGTTTCTGATTTTTAAAGATGGTTGTAAGAACTACTGTATTTTTTGGGGCTGTGTTCCATCCATCAAAATCTAAATGCGTTTACCATTTATGTTTGTCGGTAAAAACACTGGCCTTTTCTATGTACTTTTTTCTATTAATTACGAGTTAAACAGAGAATGAACAAATCAAATATTCTTGATTCCTTTGCATTTTACAAATCGTCAAAATTGAAGTTAGAACTGGGGTTGTTTTGTGCGTGTATACATTTTTCTTTTTTTTTTCATTTAGTTGCCTTACCGCAACTAGGCTTCCCACATCTCTTTCAGCCTTTATTTAAAAAATAAAAACCCTTGCAGTACTCAATAATGATGGGAAAAGGGTTTTTGAGTCTGATATGTTTTAATTCTGCTGTCCCCATCCTGTTATGATTTTGTCTTTTTATAAAATGTCAAAAAAATCCTCTCCTCAAAGAAAATCTCTCATAGATTATACAGAATTATAGAAAATGTGTCCATTAACAATGTTCAGTCTTTAGTCTTTCTAATACTACAAATATGTTAATAATATAATAATGCATTCACTAAACTGGATTTGTGTTTTAATTCTGCAGCTGAAGTTGTCGTATCTAACCTGCGAAGAATCAGACTACGTAGCAACAGCACAGGAACGAAACACTCGTCTCCAAGGGAACAAGGGAGTCCTCCGTGCTTTGGAAACCAGCTGGAGACACCCGACAAACAGCGACTCTCACCAGGATGCAAAGTCCCCAAATCTGCATCAGTGTCCACTCTCTCACTCATCATTACTCCAGGTCAGACCACAAACCATAGCAACTAACATAGCGACACCTCAAAAATGTCCTTTTCATATATAGTGAAATTGTACAGTGGAGATGAAAATTATAGAGCAGTTTATAAACACTTGTAAGTCTTGTAAATTTTGAAGAAGACATTTTTATTTTGCCTTAAGCTGCATTCAAATACATTGGTTAGGAATGACTTATTTGACATTTTCTTTTTCCTTTTTTCCCCTCAGATGACGGGAGTGGCAGCCTACAGGCACGCTCCATATCCCCTCGTTCATTTTCCTCCAATCCCTCATCACGAGACTCCTCCCCCAACCGAGACCTGTCACTCAGCATCAGTAGGCTCCGCCCCCCAATCATCATCCACAGCTCTGGGAAAAAATTTGGCTTTACCCTCCAGACCATTCGTGTTTACATGGGGACCAGCGACATCTACACCATACACCACATGGTTTCGGTGAGCAGAGAATCAATTCTAAAACTTCCTTTCACAACAGCATTTATTTCTGAATTTTTAAAGACATTTAAAGGTGCACTGTTCAATCTAGGGCAGAACGATATTGGAAAATAATTGTAACATGAATACAATTTCACCATATGACTTGAGTAGCTCTATTTGGAAACAATTCCTAATTTTAGACTGACTGGGATGATATTGTAGGGGAGTGCATCTGCCTGAAATATAATAAGCATAGATAAATGCAATAAATAAAAGATAAAAATAAAATAAACAATGCTTTATGGTTTTCTAGGGAATATAACAGTATTCAGGTACAGAAATTTAATAATCAAATGATAGCACTGTATAGTCTTCATCATGATAATCTGTGTAAAAGCTACAAATGTTATCCGCTTGTTAAGTGTGACGTCACGCGAAGCTGCTTCCTGGCTATATCAAACTGTATGGGAAGACTGAATAAATGGTAATAATAAATGTTTATTAAGCGATGTTATACTTTCAAAAATCATGATGGATATATATATATATATATATATATCCATGCCTAATATCCTATGGCTAGAAAGTGATAATTTTTTTTATAAATTGTTAAAATATTGGTGTCTGTGATGCAGCCCACAGTCCAGAGACTGTGTACACCATTATTTTATATAAAATTGACTTTAATGTGTGATATGACTAAAAAGTCGTCATAAACAAATATTTTTTCAATTCAAATGAGTTGCGGCTTGGACCCAGAAACAGCATTTCTTACGTCACGACTTAGCAAGCGGATAGTTTCTTGGGCCTTTAATCCACTTGAAACACACTTGAAATCACAGGCCCTAAAAGCATACACAAAAAATAAAGTTTCATTTAGATCTGGGCGATTATTAATCAAATGGTAAGGGAAGGTCTGGAGCACTCAACCACCATACAAGGTGCGTGGACAAAATGCAAATATAGGAAAACAAATAGGGAGCTCCAGCAACGCTTGTAATAAAGGAGAACATTTTATGAAAGAAAATAAATGCCAATAAGTTTCTGAAGTGAAGTGAAGTGAAGTGAAGTGAAGTGAAGTGAAGTGAAGTGAAGTGTAGTGTGGCCAAGTATGGTGTCCCATACTTGGAATTTGTGCTCTGCATTTAACCCATCCAAGTGCACACACACAGTCAGTGAACACACACATACCGTGAACACACACCCGGAGCAGTGGGCAGCCATGCTGCGGCGCCCGGGGAGCAGTTGGGGGGAACGGTGCCTTGCTCAAGGGACTCACCTCA
>CAIGQV010017532.1:20924339-20971849 GCA_903798115.1 Danio jaintianensis | reverse complement strand
CCTTCAGATCACGAGTCCAACACTCTAACCACCAGGCCACGACTGCCTCCCTATTCTGCTTTATTTCATTCAATTTTCATTCAAGTGTTGCTGGAGTTCCCTATTTTTTTATGAATATTAATCAAATAAATTAATATTTCATGCGCATGTTGTACAGTAAAGCAGGTTCTAGTAAACCTCCAGCATTTTTTAATTTATTTATTTTTTCATGTAGTTTCCACACGAGAGAGCCCTCTGGCCTTCGTCTGAGATTTACTACTTATCACACAACCGTGCTTTCCTGACAAGATGTGCATGACAATCTCAGCTTTGCTCAATCGCATTTGTGATTTGATTTCAGATCAGCCCTGCTTTCATTCTATTATGGTTAAACTTTGTAATAACTCCACAAATCCTGTGTTCGGAACTGTGGAGCCTGATCAACTATATTACCTGATCATGTAATGTGACTATTTCAGATTGACACTTTTATTTCAATGCTGAATTGATATATTCTGCAACCCTAATTCAGTCTCTATTTTGATCCATGTTTTGTTTTTCCCCCTGTCTGTCAGGGTGTTGAGGAGAGCAGTCCTGCCCATGAGGCTGGACTACGAGCAGGTGATCTGATCACTCATGTGAATGGAGAATCTGTGCAAGGTCTGGTGCACACAGAGATGATGGAGCTTCTCCTGAAGGTATTTAAAAAGCAGCATGTTGGGATTCGCTGAACCATTGTGTAATATTCTAAAGTAGACCATAAACAAAATGTCAGTTGAGGAATTTCGCAAAAAACAAACATTTTAAAACACATACTTCGAGATAGTTCACCCAAAAATGAAAATGTACTATTTACACTATTTACTTAAACTATTTACTTAAATTACCTTTTTTCTGTTGAAAACAAAAGAAGTTATTTTGAAGAATGTTCACTGGTACCCATTGACTTTCATAATAGGAAAAACATATACTATGGATGTCAATGGTTTTTTCAAAATAACTAACAGGTTTGTTACATGTAAAGGATGATGAGTAAATGATAGCAGGATTTTCAGTTTTGGGTGAACTATCCCTCTAAAGCTGTACTTTTAAAGTGGCTTTTACTATGGTTAAGAGTTGTCATTAGGTCTGTAGCACTTTAAACTGTTGTGAAATCATTTGCACATCACTGCACTTGTGTTTTGGTTATTTAATTGGTTTATATTGCTGTTCTTACAATGTAAAAAATTTATTAAAGTAACAAAAAATGTTCAAAGTTATAAGTTTTGGCAAAAATATTCATTATTTTAGTAGTAAGTAGCAAAGTAACATTTTGAGCTACTCTGAATTGAACTGAATTGAATTTAAGATGTCTGCAACAAAATTGTGTGTAGTCATTCATACTTGAGTTGTACATCTTTTGATTAAAAAATACAAATGTCAACAAATGTATCTGTCAATAAAAATGTTAAATGAATGGAATAATTTAGTTATCTGCAGTTTTGACTTTGATAGTAATTATTACAACGAATCTACAATTATTTTGACTATTCAAACCTTTAACATTTATTTTAATGGTCTGTAATTCTCCTCAAAGTTCCATAACTCAATTGAACTAGTAAAATGTATATTTCAGTACAATAAATTTAACAATGAGTGAATATAGGTAGTTTAGTTGGCATGTTTCGAAAATGAATTCTCAGTTGTAACTAATAAAGTAATTAATAAATAACTTAAGATCTATAATTAAGAGAGTCATTGTTTTGTTTTTGTTTTTTTCAGTTATTTAGTCAGTTAGTTTCATCTGCTTTGTTTTGGCCCTTTTAATGTACAGAGTGGTAACCAGGTGACTCTGCAGACTATCGCACTGGAGGACACGTCTATAAAGATCGGTCCGGCACGCAAGAGCAGATGTAAAGGAAAGATGGCCCGCCGCTGTAAGAGGAGCAAATGGAAGGACAGTCAGGACCGGTCAGGAGAATGATTGATTGTTTTTAAAGCTCTCGTGTTAATTCAGTTATTAAATAGTGCTTGGGTGATTTAATGGGTAATTCCATTATTCAGATATCAAGATGGACAATGGAACCTGTAATGCCTCTACATGCATAATACAGTTTAATAAAAGTTAGAAAATAGGATGGGGTAAACAATTTGGGGGTTAAATTGTTATTTATATGCTTTTAATTTGATTCAGTATTGATTGGTTATTAATATTTACCTCAATATGCTAACCTTAAACCAGGTACCACATGGCATGTCTAAAACTGAATTTTATGTATTTTCTTCATATTATTGTTTTTAAAAAGTAAATGAGAAATTTGCTGAAATATCATAGTAACAGTTAACATAATTCATCTACTATCAGTGTATCCTAAACAATTTCTACGAATAAATGAGAGAAGAATGACGCACCTCAAAAACCTTCCAGAGTTTCCCAACAGAGGAAGTGACATCACTTGGAGCAAGTCACATGCTTTTTCTCTTAGTGCTTTAAAGATTGTTATACCTTTTTATAACCGATGTAGCAGAGTTGACCTGAATGTAGGGACAAGACACAAAATGTATTTTTTTCTTTTACTATTGAAATGACAAATAATACAGGCAATAGATGTTTCATGCAAATGTTTAACTTGGTAAACACAAACAAATATCATAATTAGACTAGTCAGAAATGGGTAAAGCGGGAGTTAAGTTCAGTATTTTCAAGACAAAATGTCCCTAAATACACACATACAAACATTATTTTTAGAAATAACTTAGGTTTTATATAGATACAATTGTAGATGCAGGTTTATCGAGATGCAATTCTAAAATCACCCATAGTATTTACAGGCTGGTATGTTGTCTTTATCTGGTTTTAATGAGATTCTGTTTAATGCAAATGCAAGAGTTAATCATTTATTGATGTTTGCTGTTAACCCGAATAATCTGTTGTTTACCCAGGAGGCGCAACATGCTAAAGAAGCTGTCCAAACAGAGCACAGTTATGCACAGCAGCCGAAGTTTCTCCTCTGGCCTGCATCACTCTGTGTCCTCCAGCGAGAGTCTGCCTGGCTCTCCCACACACAGCCTCTCTTCAGGACCCACAACACCCTGCCGGAGCCCCGTTCCTGACCACGGCACTGGTATGACCTGACTGCTGTGAGATAGGAGAAACGATTTCAGCAAAGTCGTCATACCATAATTGATCAGTTCAACTTGGGGATAATAATAATAAAAAAATTTCATTGTTGTAATTAAGTTAACATTTAAGCATCAATTAAGTAGACACGAATTGTAATTATTCCAAATTAATTTAACCATTAAAAAGAGAGTCCAGAAAAATGAAAATTATGAAATTTAATAAAATTTACTAGTAGAAGTTTAATGATGACTAATGATGTTAAATTTGCAGATGCCTTTAATTTCTTAGTAGTTGTCAGTAGTTTTTTCAAAATGGTGGGGATTAATAAACAAATTATAATCATCTTAAAATAACAAATAAGAGAGGGATTGCTTTTTTGCAATTGATGTGTTTCATTTGCTTTGTTTTGGCCCTCTTAATATTCAGAGCGGTAAACGGGTGGCTCACAGGTGGTTCATTTTGGGAGGAATTGAAAATGCATTTGGGGGTTGTGGGCTGGATTTCATACAGTCCTAAGTTAAGTTTGTTGCAAACTGAGTCTAAACTTTTTGCATGTTAAAAAAAAAATAAAACCTCACATTGTCAGTCACATTTACACACAACCTCTGAAACTTAAGTTAGTCATAAAATTAAAAAAAATTAAAAAAAAGTTTGAATCCATAGAAAATGTTTTGAGAGGTGTTTTGACAATCCAGAGTCACAGTTAAAGCGAAAGTCAAAATTGAGAAGGCTTTGACTTAACAGCATAGAGATCACAGAAATTTGTGTTTCAACACGTGGCTGGAATATCAAAATTAATTATTGAAATAAATGTATAATACCTCGCAGCTCTTTTAAAAGGAGGTGAACTCTCTTTTCTCTCCGTGCAATGGATTGGATGGACACAATATTTTCTTTTTAAATAAGAGAGAGAAGAAGAAAAGCTTCACTGCTTTAATTGACTCTGTATTGTTTTCTGATATTTATTTATAAATTTTTTCCAACGGATTAATATGCATCAAACTCAGTTTGCAAGGTTTCTGTGCATGACACTTTTTTTTTTTTGTATAAAAATACAGAAAAACATAAGATTTTGCACTTGTGCAAAGCCCTTTAGTCATGCCCCAAAAAAGTTTTTAAAATGTATATATTTTGTAGTTCTTAATTTTTTATTTATTTATTTTTTATGTAAAACATCTGTTCAGATGCCGGCCTGCCTCAGAATGCCTCTCAATGCTCCAGCTCTCCGAGTTCACCAGCGGTTCAGATGCGTCCCAGTTCACTGCATGGCCTTGGGTCTAAACTTAGCAACCAGCGATACACTAAAGTGGGCAGACGGAAGTCCACCAGCAGCATCCCTCCCTCTCCGCTGGCCTGCACCTCCTCTCCACAGGCCCTGTCTCCTCAGCGCTCCCCTTCTCCTTTACCAATCATCTCCAAAACCCTCCACTCCTTCCACGGCAAAACCCTCTCGCCCCCCACCATCATTCGGCATGTGGTCAGACCCCGAAGTGCAGAACCTCCACGTTCCCCTTTGCTAAAGAGAGTCCAGTCTGCAGAGAAACTCTCAGGGGCGTTATTTGCTGACAAAAAGCCCCATCCAGCCCGCAGACACACCCTTGAGGTCCCTCACTGTGAGCTGGACGTCCCGGGAGACGCTGAGGGAGAGGTGGCCTGCGGTTCGGTATATACAACAGATCATGGCAGGCTCGGTGGATACTTGTGTGCACAAAGATTGAGGGACTGGCCCGGCGAACGCATGGAACAGATTGTAGTCATGCGCAAACTCAATCTGTCCGAACGCAGAGATTCCTTCAAGAAACAGGAAGCCGTGCAAGAAGTGAGCTTTGATGAGCCGGATGACCGAGTGCCACAGATTCCGGCTCAGACTGGCACATCCACTGGCACGCGGCCCAAGCATATGATGGGCGAATCACAGTCAGAGGAGGAGTGTGTGGCAAGCAGAAATCCGTTGGTTCCACAGATTGCCGTGCAGGGATCTGAGAGCGAGGAAGCGGATGATTGGAGGCTTTGCTCGGATGAAGACGAGGAAGAGGCTGAGGAAAACGTGTCGCTTGCTCAGAATCAGTTTGAGCCTTGGGTCGACGCCCCCAACATTTCCTCTGTTGCTACATGTGAAGCTGCTGGATTGATTGAAGATACAGCAAAGCCAGAAAATCGTCCGAATCCTGAAAAAAGCAAACTGATAAACAGATAAATGAGTCAAGGACTGTTTCAGTACGTGGTACTCCCTGTGGGCTCACCATCGCACCTGCTCGCACGTTTGTTGCAGCGCAGAATTCCAACGATTACAGAGTGAAGTATTTTATTAGCATGTAAATGGAAGTAAGCTAGTCTTATGCGGGGAATAATTATGCTTTTTTAATTATTATGTACACTGTTGGAGTACCGTCAGCCAAAAAGAAAACAAAAAAACGTACGGTTGCTAGTATGTTTTTCTCACTTTCTGTGAACCTGTCGAGGAGTTAAACTGAATGAAACTCTTTTTCTATGAAAACGTGCAAAGCTTTGAATTAATTTCATTCTCCAAGAGCTTTTCATTTTTTGCACAGACTTTGTGTGTGATTTATAAAGCTGCGAGTTTAAATGCTATTTGAATGGAATAGTTAAGTGGTCCTTTTTCATGTATTATTCCACATTCTCAAAGGGTTTCCAGAGTGTTTGCAATCATCCATGCAAAAGACAACAACAAAAATACAGTGGAAAGCCAAAAAGGAACTTGAAATTTGATAAATGTTGGTCAAGGTGTCTAAAAAAGCAGTATAATTTATTGTCCATATGACTATTTTGTATCAAACCAAATAGATGTTTTAGATATTTTTTGTTACCTGTTTTTAATCCAGTGAAATAGATGGTTTAAGAACAAATTTTATTATTTTAAAATTTTATATTTAAAATAAATTCCAACCATGACAAGACCACTTAAAAATGTTAAGATCTTCTTAAAAACCAAACAAAAACTAAACCTCATCTGTCATTCAATTTTTAAGGTAAAACTTTTCTCACACCTATTTTTCGTACAATAATTTCATTTTTTTCGTTTCTTTTTTACCCAGCTTTGCATGTTCAGTTTACTTAGAACCTAAAAATGTTCCCAGCACAGGGGTTAAGATGAATGAGCACACGGACACCTATGACATTTTCTAAAAAAAAGTTAGGCATACAGCCTCACGCCTCATACTATCTGAAACTCAACTGTACACTTACGCAAGAAATAACGGCACAGAAAAAACACATCACAAGCTTTCCTCGGACCGTTGGCCTGTCAGGAGTTCTCACAAGCTTTTGTACTTGGGATAATGTTTACATTTTTTTTATATATTTGGATTCTATTTTATATATTTGGACGGTGTAAAGGAATCTGTATATGGCCTGTTTTTAACTTGATTACGAATGAAACAGTGGGTTGAGGTTTCAGCTTGATTATCGTTTTAAAGTTCAACTTGATGTCATTGTTTAATAGGCAAATCTCACCAACACTGCACACACTGGACTGGATGTTTTTTTGTTTAAATGCATGACTCTCTTCCAAAACGTTTTTCAAAAGATGTCGTTATTTGTATCTAATAGGACAGTATTTTTATTGCATTTAAAGTGCAAGAAGGTGCAATGATGTCAGAACTTTGTTAATATTGGACTTTCAGAAGAACAGCACATTTCCGTGTGGAATTTTTGAGGTTTATTGTTGATTGGGACTTTTGTGTTACTTTATGCATCAGGCTACTGTAGTCGTAAGCACTTTTTGTGACACAAACTGGTGTGATTGTTTTTTTTTTTTTTTTTAGTAGGCTGTATTTTTCACGCCTGTCAGACGACGATTGCATGCTGCATGTTAAGTGACTACACAGTACTTGTTGACATGGCAACCTGAGTGCAATATGTGTTTAATGGTCAAATATAATCAAGCATTTGAATTACAATAATGTTATTAAAAGCCTAATGTTATGCATACCCTGTTGTGACATTTTATCCAATCTGTAATCACAGACTTTAGTGGATGGATTGTTTGTCATGTGGATCTGGGGCATGTTCAGATGAACAGGGTCACTACTGTTACGTTCACACTAGAGCTTTACAGCACTAATCTTTCATTTATATCTGCATCATACACACACACACACACTGCTCTGCTGATGGTTTCTTCCATTTTTTCCAGAATTGTCAAGACTTACGGATTATTGGTATGTGTTTGTAAAAAAATACTTTTATAAATATTTTTTAATGTTTTAACTGTTTGTCAGATGATGTTTTGTAATAAATCATTGACTGGTTAAGAGGGAATACCACTGCCTTTTAATTTTTATTTTTATAAATTACCAGTTTTGGTACATGTAACGACGTAATACAATTTAATATATAAGCTTCCTTGAAGCTAAAATCACTGAAATAATGAAATGGCAGCCCAGAGTCCTGATCTAAACATGAAATGAAAATTAAAAACGTCATTTGCGGTATCAACAACAGTGGATTTTTTTTTTTACTTTCGTGGAGGTAACAGAAGACTGAAAATGATATTCTTGAATTATTAGAATTTTTTTTTAAGGGTTTTCACCTTTACTGTTATAGACCATTTTAATGTCATTGGCCCATGAACATTTCCTGCTTGTTATCAAACTGTTTCGTAACTGTAACAAGAGAGAATTCAATCATAACTTCATATTAAAACAGCTTTCATAACATAATTTATCAATATGTGGCTCTTATTGGATTCTTGGAAGCTATAGAAATTAAAAATGTAAAACAGGAAATACGTCGGGACCATTGTTTTTGTTTACATCCCTCAAAATGGACTATAGTACAGTGGAGATTTTACAGACAGGAAAGTGTGGGGTGCAGAGATCGAAGACAGTGGATCGGCAAAGGACCTCCAGCCAGGAATCAAACTCGGGTTGCCGTGTCAACAGGCTAACCACTAGGCTATTGGTGTCGACATTCTTGAATTATTTAATTTAACACCATTCTATTTAGTGCAAATATTTATTTTATAATTACATGCACCTAAACATGCTGAAGAAAAAGAACTGTAGCTTGAAGCTTCACGTGTCAATTGGGCGGTCTTATTGGCAGTCCTTGACTTATGAAAGCAGTAAAGGAATCCAGACTTTCTGCCATCAGTCTGACTAAGCAAGGCTGATCCAGTATGAGTGTGTGCTAATGTCCTGGGGGAAAACTGAAATAAAGTCTCATTTGAGAAAGTGTTTGCTGCCAGCTGTGCTCCACTCTAAACACTTCATTGGCAAGTTGCAACAATAAAGAATTCAGTTCAATAAAGAGTAAAGATTCTGCTGGACCTTCAGGTAGAATTTCAATGACAAAGTGTATCTGTAACTTAGACAAGAAGAAAGGTTTAAATAGAGTACATAAAAAAATTAAACTGAAATTATTTAAATCAAAGGTTTAACTGAAAGTTTAAATGATAAGAACCAGTTAATGGATGAATCAAACCATTTGATGTTAAGATCTATGAGAAATGCACCATCAAGTGTACTGCAGAAAGTTTGTGAAACTATATTAATATATTAAGCTCATTATCATAATAAATTCTTAAATAATGAAGCAAAAAATGTATCTGCTCTATGCCCTCCATTGTTGTTCATGGGACTCACATGCATCACATCCCATGGAAACATGGAAAACACAAGCAGTGCCAGTTCCTCTCTTTTTTGCAGGCCTCTACATTTGAAATTATGAATTTAACTGCACAAAAGGCACCATATTTGAATGGCCCATACAGTTTTCTTCTTTAAGTAAGAATGATGTCAATAGAAACTTTCTTGTGTACACCACACCTACCAAAGGATACTGTTGGCGGTGGAAATACCAAATCGTTCTGTATTGTACTAAACTGTACTATGCCGCTTAGTGGAAATGAGGCATTACAGTGCAAACTCCCTCTGCTGGCCTCACCAGCACATCATCCAACTAGCTATCTAGCTTTCACATGTGTTTCTGATTCAGGTACTGGTCAGGCTCTACTTAGCTTCAGTGGTCAACCAGCCTTGGGCTGCAGGGTGATGTGGGATTAACACAACACATGTAAGGTCAGTAGAAACTTCTGGCTTGAATCAGAAGTTGATGATTTTGAGTTCATTCCACCAGCAATATACAGTAAAGAAAAACATTGTGAAAAGTGATTTTGTGCCACTAGGTGCTGCTCTCTTTAGTCATTTTTACACTATGTGGCAAGACTATACTCTGGCCACTTTACTTGGTTTATTTGGCATGGTTTGCTTCTGAAGTTTAGTACCGATTCAATATGAGTGGGATTATTGACATATAATAGCTCATCCATATGCTATGATCCCTTTTTTACCCTCCAGAGTAACCACTTCAAAGGGATTAGGGCAGTGTTTCTCAACCACGTTCCAGTGCATTCCATTTAGAAAGGCTCATCCATATGCCCTAATCCAGTGTTTCTCAACCACGTTCCTGGAGGACCACCAGCTCTGCACATTTTCCATGTCTCCTTAACCAAACACACCTGATTCAGATCATCATTAGCTGAGACCGAAAGACCTGTAATAGGTGTGACAGACAAAGGCGACATCCAAAACATGCAGTGTTGGTGGTCCTCCAGGAACGTGGTTGAGAAACACTGGATTAGGGTATATGGATGAGCCTTTCTAAATGGAATGCGCTGTTCAACACCAAACAACTTCCCTGTGCAAAGGATCAAAGGGCCCAATGTGTCCATCAGTTGTACCATTTGGAATTCTTCATTCTGAAGGATCCAGTCTAGTTTTGACCACTTTGGTTTAGGGAACACTTCAATATGTTGGCCATGATTGTTTTTACTCCAAAGTGGCTTTTAGCAGGTGATGTATCCCGTTTGGAACGCACCGATAGTATAGTTGGGACACTTCTACTAATATGACATTATTCCAGGTCACTCCATCCAGCTCAAGTCTGCATCTAGTCTTGTGACTACAATACAGCCACATTATATTGAGTGCGACAGTCATTTTAAATTATCCAACAGTGGCTTTTGCTGACATTGGCCAGTCATCTTCAGGATTTTTACATCACATTTTCAAATCGGCACAGGTTGCTTGGAACCTCAACCGAGGTTGGGCTAAAAACATTACCAGGTACTATGATCACCACAAAAAAACTGTATCAAGCTATACCTTGAAGTGGAAATGTGCCACAACTGACCTCAGGCTTCTGGAGGGCATGTGCACTAGTAAGATTGTGCTGAGTTGATCTTGATGCAAGTCTGATGCCAATACAAGAAAAATTAAGAGATGTATGATGTGGGCTTTCTTAAGCTAATTTTCTTATTTGAGAAGCCATGGCCACTTTTTAACTAAAGGAATAGCATAGTAAAACTTGTCCATGATCTTCCTAAAAAACAAGGTAACAAATTAATCAATTGTGTGAAAGGATTCCCATAAAACATTTTCCATATAGGGAAACACCATTCCCGGTTCACATAATTGTAACATCTAATATCTAATGTTAGATTATTTGGTACCAGAGTTACCAGATTCACATTTTTTAATCCATGTTAATGTTTAACCTGACCTGTCACATTGTTTGCTTTTGCACAGATAAAACCATGTACTTTGACACTGACCTTTCTTTCTATTTCAAAATAACTGGTCTCAGTTTCACTGCACAAGTGTCTCTGGATGTTTGACCTACTAACAAGACCAGGATTAGCCTTTTAAGCATGGGAAATCATCCCTGCACCCCATCACCAGCAACTATTGACAGCATCTACAGAGTTGCCCAGGACAATGGGATTCTCCCAGACATCACACTTGATGGGACGGTGGCAAATCTACTGTCCCTCAATTCCAGCACTGCACTCAACCTCCAGTACACGGCCATCCAGCAGAGCCTGAACGCAGACCAACTGGTAACTTTAGACACCAACCTGACCTCTATTTTTGGACAGAACGCAAATGTATCTTACGGAGGTGTCGGAGTTGTGGCACTCGCTTTGTCTTTTCTGCTTGAAACTCTTGCATCCAGTATTGTTGGTCAGATAGATGGCGTGACTCCAGACCCATTTAAGAAGGCTTTCGGATCAGATAATTCTTCAGAAATTGCTAGCATTGTGGGCGAATACCTCAAGCTGGTTTCTAGCAGGGCCAATGACATTGAGGACATGGGAGAAATAACTGAACTCTATGACCAGAAGTTGAAATATGCTGTGATCGAACTTTATGAAACCATGACTGTGGATCACCAGTTGAACACGAATAATATTAAGCAGTGGGTCAATGGAGCAGCGATTCACCTGCACATGCGGATTCATGGCATTCGTTTAGCATCTGTTCCTAAAGGCACAGCTGAATCACTGCGTTTGTCTTACCGAACGGGTTTGTCGAGATTAATACAGCTCTACTCTGCTTACTTGAGGCAGTATGTAAAAGAGAGGTCCACCACGCAAAGTCCTCCAGTAAAGGCGGGATACCTAATTGTTGAACCTGGTAAGAAGGTTAGACACCGTGTGGTCCACAATAGCTGCCAATCACAGGCCATTGCTGCGGCAGTGGTCAGCCGAATTTTAACTGCACAGAATGTTGGAAAGATAGAACGATTTTTTGATGAAGCTGGTCAAATCTTAGACCTCCTGCTTCAACAGAGAGACCCTTTTAAACTACACAGACAACAGAAAATGCAGTCTTAACTTCCTTTTATCGTTGTTTACTATTTTTTCTAATACTATGTCTAATGCTACATTATAACATTTTAGAATAGTTCTAAAGTCTAAATCTCTGCTTTTTTTGTCTCGTTTGAATTCATACTATATTCATACTATTGCCATAATATGCTAACTATGCTAAATGTTGGGTTACTTTTGAATTTCAAACATCAGAAATGAAAGAAATATGATATGTTTTTAACCTATTAAAGGATGTTAATACATATTATATACAGTGAGTTGTTAATTCTTGATTGCAAATTATACACTGTCATAAACAGTTATTACTGTGGCTCAGATTATGCTGTGAACAGGCAACAACAACAGGTGATGTATTTGCCATTAGCCATTTTGCTAACTTTCACAGTTTTGTCTGGCAAATTTCTACTGATCTTCTGCTAGACTTTCACACTCAATGAACTCTAGGGTTTACAGAGAATGCTTTACTGATCCCAGCGGTCAGAGGAGAACCTGTCAAACTTGTCCAAACTACAGAAAGGCAACGTTATCCTAAATCACCAATTTTTACAACCAGGGTATGCAGAAGAGCATCTTGTGCATTACATGTTGTATCTTGAAGCAGATACAACTACGGCAATATGACAACAGGTAATAATCCTGTCAGCTAATAGGAAACTGAAGCGATCATTTGCACAGAACCATATCATAAGTCTGACAAGCCAGTTTCTGCTGCAACATTCAGATGGTAGGTGCAGAATTTGGTGTAAACAACATGAAATCATGAATTCATCCTGCCTTGTATCAACAGTTTAAGCTTTGGTAAGATAATGGAACTTGTTTGGTTCCTTTGTATTAACTGAGCGTCATTTAAACACCACATCCTACCTTAGTATTGCAGCTCATCCTTTTATGACAACAGTGTGCAGATCTTGTAATGGCTCACAGTCACCAGATCCAAATCATTTGGCATTTGGTGAAATTGTAGATTTAGATCATGGATGTGCACACAACTAATTTGTCGCAACAGTGCGATTCTATCATGTCAATAAGATATATTTTAGCACCTTATTAAATCTATGTAATGTTACACCACCTGGAAACCAAGCGTCTTTCTGTATTAAAAGCCATTTAAAATATCAGTCCATTCTGATTCATTCATTCATTCATTTTCCTTCGACTTCCTTCCTCGTTGCCACACCGGAATGAACCGCCAACTACTCTGCATATGTTTTATGAAGTGGATGTCTTTCCAGCCACTACCCAGTACTGGGAAAGTATTCTGATTTAATATTTAAGAATAACAGTATAATATTACAGTAGATGTATTACCATTGGCATGCTTTCGCAGCTATCATAAATGCACAAACTGCTCTTTAACTGCTGCTTTAAATGTATCCTTGTCCACTGTCTTCGAAATTATCGCTCAAAAGTCACTTACACTATAATAGATTCAGGATTGTGCAAGTTCTTAAACCTCCTTCAGTGTTTTTTTTATAATGACATTTCAGCTAGAGAGAAATTAATAAACTGCTTGGACTGCTTTTTTTTTTATTGACGTTAAACTACATAAATACATTTATTTTGCAATGGATACAACAAACATCTATGTCCTTGGTTTTAAATCAGCATTATATGTATCAATATATACATTTCCATCATAGGTTAATGCAATTATAGCAATTTAAATCTACACAGTATGCATTAAACTAATTTCTATACAGTATTATCTCCAAATTCAGTCAAATATTTGTCAGCCAGCCCAATTCACATTGTTCAACCAGTGAAAACAAATTTGTCTTTCTGTGTCTTTTGTGTTTGAAAATATAAATTGGCCTTTATACTACAAGGCTCTTAAATGCTTGATTCTGATTGACTGATGAACATTCTATTGTGCAGTTATTTTCAGATAATCGAACAGCTAATGTAATTCCAGGCAGGTTTTGACCACATTACAGTTGCATACAGTGATGAATAAAAGTACTGAACAATCACTCTAGCAAAAGTATCATTACTTGCCAAAACTTTAAGTGCAAGTAGACTAAAAGCATATGTTGTAAATACTACTCAAAGTACAGTATAAGTAAAAACTACTTCTGAAACTACTCAATTGTGAAGAGAAGTGAGTATTACACTGTGAAAACCATTCCACCTTATACCCTGCAAATTAAAAATGTAGCTGAAATCAGTGTACACCACATTAGGTTAAATTATTTGCCATTAATGCAATACACATTTAAAATGTGGACTGATTATTCTACTTAACCAATCATAGTAGAAAAGACAAAACATAAACATATAAAGTAGTGACTACAGGTTGAAGGAAAATAGTGCAGTAAATGTATAGCACTAAAAATGTACTCAAGTAAAAGTACACATTTTTAAAACTACTTAGTAACGTACAACTCCTGAGAAAAACTACTGCATAACAGTAATTTGAGCATAAGTAATTGGTTACTTTACACTGGGTACATATCACTATGCCAAACCTTTTCAGTTATTTCAAATTATTTCACAGCCTAAAACCAATAAAAACAAAACAGAAGGCTTTGGATGACTAGAAACTAGTCCCATACAGGTTAGTGTGATTTCACCAAGCAGGAGATGTTCCTGGATCAACATCTATGAACAACGTTTCCAATCAGCATTAAGAATTAAGGGATATGTTTACAGTTCTTGTTAAGTTTGGCTTACAATTAGGGTTATGTACTTCTACATGATTGTTATACAACTATAATTCCCCTCTGGTTTTGGGAATAATGTTCTGGTTGGGTTTAGGGGTAGAGATTAGGTATGGATTACATTTTTTGAACACTCAAAAAATAATTTTGCTGGTTGTTGAACTACTTATTTAAAAAAATAGATGAACAAACAATTCTTGAGTTTTTTTTTTTTTTACTTAATAGTTTTATGTTCAGTCTACTTAAATTTGCAAAAACAATTAAGTTAACTTAATCAATTTGTGTTGGGACCACATGAGGTAACTGTGTGGAACCCAGCATCTTTTACAGTGAACAAAAATGACATTCCAGGAACAACAAAGATGTAATTCCAGGATCGAATCGTACTTGGCGCACTCACCTCCCATACTAAAGAGGTGTTTGAGGACAAAAACCTGAAAACAATCTCAAAATGCAACATTGAACTGATATCTTTAGTTTTGGTGACCATAGCATAAGCAGAATAATTGACCCTGGTTTGCTGAATTATAAAAAATAATGCACACCCAGGTCCACATTACCACATCAGGTCTACATTATCCTCTGACAGTTCAATTATTCCTTATTTAATCAACCAAATATCAGCTATTATTATTCATTCATTCATTCATTTTCTTTTCGGCTTAGTCCCTTTATTAATCTGGGGTCGCCACAGCGGGATGAACCGCCAACTTATCCAGCATATGTTTTACGCAGCGGATGCCCTTCCAGCTGCAACCCATCACTGGGAAACTATTATTATTAAACATTAACTGATTGGAGCTCCAGTCGTGACAAGTTTATAGTACGCCCCCTTCAGGCCCATCAGATAGTCATGGTTGCCCTTCTCAATGACGTATCCTCTTGACATCACAGCTATGATGTCAGAGTTTTGGATAGTAGATAGACGGTGAGCAATGACAATACAGGTCCTGCCTTCTCTGGCTTTATCCAAGGCCTCCTGTACAGTCTGAAACACAAACAAACATAGACTATGAGTTCTTAAATGACCTCTTAAACATCTTCTAAAACTCTTTTGCTAGCTTTCCTGCTCACCTTCTCACTTTCTGTGTCCAGTGCTGAGGTGGCCTCATCCAGAAGCAGTATTTTGGGGTCTCGTATGATCGCTCTGGCTATGGCAATGCGCTGTTTTTGACCCCGGGAAAGCTGGGAACCTTGGGAACCAACATTAGTGTCATATTTCTGCAACATGGGAGGAAGAAATATTAATAGGATTTTCATTTCTACATTAGACCATGCCAAAAACATACTAGCAACCACCCAGAAAGACCCTAGCAACCAACCAAAACAGTAGTATAGTATCTACCTACAGGTAGCATCTATCCAACAACTGCCTAGCAATATGAGAGACAGCATGTCCTTAAAACCACTTTAAAATTAAAACTACTTCAGAATTTAAACTACTTGGAACTTAAGGCCTGTTCAGACCCTACATGATAACTATCTGACAATAAAGATATAGTTATAGTTAAATACTTATATAAAATAATTTCAAATATAAAAACAGGGGACTTCACATCACACTTCTATGGCATCCTTTTGAAAGTGAATTTTTTGGGGGTTTGTTAGAATTTTATTTTGGACTGGGGGTCCAAAGTCTTTAAAGTTGGATTCTGATTGGCTTTTTATTCTTTATCAGTTAGGGTTAGGCTTAGGGTTAACATTGTGTGAGGGACCCCCATCCTAAAATGTTAAATGTATCGATAGACCATTTCAATGTGTTAATGTCATTGGCCCATGAACATTTCCTGCTTGTTATCAAACTATTTCAGAACTGTAACAAGAGTCAATTCAATCATATCGTAATGTTAAAACAGCTGTCATAACTTTATTTATCAATAAGTGGACCTTTTTGGATTCTCAGAAGCTAAAAAATGTAAAACCGGAAATACGTTAGGACCATTGTTATTGTTTACATCCCTCAAAATGGTCTATACAATTGATTAAATGATTTAAAAAAAAATCATAGTATTAAAAAAATGTATAATATTATTTGTGTTTCTGTTATGTTACATTACTAATATTTCATTTATTTATTTTTGTACATTTAAATTGTATTTGTATTATATATTTTGCATTATTACATTTGTATTATTCACCTAAAATGTTTTGTTTATTATTTATCATTATTTATTATCTATTTTGAATAATTTACTTATTTGAATCGTATATCATCTTTTTTTATCATATTAATTAAATAATTTTCTTATTTTATTTGTATATTTTTTCTCCAAAGATTTCCAAAGACCCCCGGTGCTCCTGGTCAGACCCCGATGGTCCCTGGATCCCAGTTTGAAAACTCTTCATGTATTAATATACTTACTGTTATAACTATCACTCTTGGTGTGAACAGGCCTTTGTTCTTTTTATCAAGATTTACTTGTAATGTTCATTATCCTTTATTATACATCATCTTGGGTCAACTTTTGCTTTTTTAAAATCTTCTTTATCGATAAATGATTGAATCTGATTAGACGTAAACCAACCAAAGTAGAATCTCTAAGATGTCAACGTATAATTCAAATAGTAAATGCAATTGATTCTAAATTCTTATCATCCAAAGATTCCTTAGTCATCACCTCAGGAAGTGACATCACAAAGTCATGCAGCTGGGCCTTTTTTGCTGCAGAAATGACATCATTCATGCTGAGCTCGCGTTGATTGTCTCCATAGCGGATGTTCTCTGCAATACTGCAGTCAAAGAGAATCGGCTCCTGGGAGACAATCCCGATCTTAGAGCGCAGGTAAGCAACGTTGATCCGAGAACTTTCACGGCCATCAATCAGCTGATTGATAAAGAACAATGAACACAATCGGAAAAAAAAAATGATTTAAAGCAGAAATCAGTCAGTACTGTATGTTTACATGGACAACATTAACACAATTAAGACAATACTCTGATTAAGAATCTACCATGTAAACATTAGGAGTGTGAACTAGGGCTTCACATTATCGAAAAAGTATCATTATCGTGATTATCGCAGAGAATTCAATAAATTACTTTTTTTTTTTTTTATTGATGCACCAAAATGAAAATTCGGGGCCGAAACCAAAAACTCTGGATGCAAGGTGAACCTAGAGCTGAAAATAAATATTAATGACGGGAGTAGAGACAAGACAGGAAAATAACACCAGCCGATAAGAGTCCAAATATCTGCCCGGGTTTTCATTAGTGTCTAAATATTTGCACCTTGACAGTTTTTTAGATCAGAAAAACATCCTTTATTACCAGTTTATTTTAGTATGATCCTTACATAAATAAATAACTAATTAAAAAAAGCTTTTCTCTAGGTAAATGTTATATTGCGAACAATATCCTTATCACCGATCTCACGGTTTTAGTTTTACTCCATGTATACAATTATTGTCCTAAAATGTGCCTAATGGTCAGTGAATTGGTCTTGTAACACAAAGATTGCTGGTTCGATTCTTGGCAGGTTAGTTAGTTAGTTAACTTTATTTGTCCCCGTAGGGAAATTTCATTTGCAGCATACACTCACAGAAACATCTGACATTTCACATTTGGCATTTATATAAATAAATAATTTAGAAATGATTGGAACCCCTACTCTAAATAAATATCCAGTCTACTAGTCATCAACTGCTGCTGAGATAGGAGGAATTAAAAAACTTAATTGGCTGAGGTATAAATGATAATTGTGTCCTATTTCTTACGCATCTGGGAACACAATATCGACGACCTGATGGTAACGTTTGAAAGGTGTATGATAAAGGATGTCTCTCATCATTGACAATCATGATAGCCTTATTTAATACTCTTTCTTTGTATATACTATCAATACTCTTTAGTTTTATTCCCAACAACTTACTGGCTGTTGTTACCACCTTCCCCAGTGACCTCTTCTGGGCCTCAGAAGCATTTCCATACCAACAGATCACACAAAATGTTGCAATACTTTCGATAAAAGCACTATAAAACATGATCAACAATGTGTTGTCAACATTAAACGACATTAATTTCTTTAAAAAGTACATTCTCTGTTAAAGCTTTTTCCTTCTACAGTCAGTCCATATATCCCACTTAAGTTTACTGTCCAACATCACCCAAATATTTTTAATTTGTTACTAACTGAATTTGCTCCCCATTACTTAATGTGGGATGAGTTTTGCTTTGTGTTCTTTCTCTAAAATCAATAACCATCTCCTTAGTTTTAGGAATATTTAGGAGATGGTTTGAATTTTCATACCAGTCTAAAAAGAAGTCAAGAACAGGCCCGTGTTCTTCCTCCTCTTCATTTAAATGGCTCACCAAAGCGGTATCATCTGCATACTTTACTATATATCTATTTTTAAATGAACTCATACAAGAATTTTTATATAAAATAAAATAAAATAAATGGGGTGGGGGGAGTGTACATGTGAAATTTTAAAATTCATATATGAAATTTGCACATAAGTACATGTATCCTTTTTCTATATGCGTAACATAGTAGACTATTTAGGATGAGTAGTATGCGAATTAGGACACAGTGCATGGCTTTGAGCAAGAATTTGTATCCGCTGTTGTCTGTTTGCACATATAACATGACAAATAATTAACTGCACTTGAAGCTTTCGTAAAAAATGTTTAACAAATCCCCAACAAAAAAGTCTATATGGTACCATAACAAATCAATTGTGACGTGCCATTAAGTTATCCACGTACTATAACATGTAAAATGAGAAACTGAACATTCTAAAAGTAATCTAATAATTATATTGTAAATGATTAGATTACTGTTGTATATCCAGTGAAAAGTTTTCTTACCACACGTCCACTGTTGGGATCGTAGAATCTCTCCAGTAGTTGAACACTGGTGCTTTTTCCACAACCACTGCTCCCCACAAAGGCTAAAGTCTGTCCTGGTTTAACACTCACATTCAGTCCATTCAGAACCTGAATATCTGGTCGGGATGGGTATGTGAACTTGCAGTCTATAAATTCAATGTCCCCTTTAAAATTATCCTAAAAGTAAGAGAAATAAAAAGTAGTTGACTTTATTTAAACTTCAGCCACAATATTTTTGACTACGCCCCTCTTACCATCAGTTTACTACAAAGGAATGTTGCCAAAAAGAAAGCCCCACCCCCTACTCAATATTCAATTTCAGTTGGAAGTACAACAACATACTGAAATAAAAGTTTCAGCATCACGTAGGACTTTGAGAGGCCTTAGAGAAACTTGTTCATGCTTTTATCACCAGCAGGGTGGATTACTGTAACAGCCTCCTCACTGGCCTTCCCAAAAAGACAGTCAGACAGTTGCAGCTCATCCAGAACGCTGCTGCCAGGATTCTGACCAGAATCAGAAAATCCGAGCACATCACACCTGTCCTCAGGTCTTTACACTGGCTCCCAGTTACATTCAAAATAGATTTTAAAGTATTATTACTTGTCTATAAATCACTAAATGGCCTAGGACCTCAATACATTACAGACATGCTCACTAAATACAAACCTAACAGATCACTCAGATCTTTAGGATCAAATAAACTAGAAATTCCAAGGGTTCAGTCAAAGCAGGGTGAATCGGTCTTCAGCTACTATGCCTCCCGCTGCTGGAATCAGCTTCCAGAAATGATCAGATGTGCTCCAGCATTAGGCTCATTCAAATCAAGACTGAAAACACATCTGTTTAGCTGTGCTTTTACTGAGCACTGTGCTACATCTGACAGATCACACTATTATGTCTTTCTTTTCTTTTTCATTCTTTTAAAACCTGTTTAACACATTTTAATCAGTTTTTAATCATTTTTATACTTTGTTTTAATTTTTTTATACTTCTCTTTTATTCCTGTTTATGTAAAGCACTTATTACCATTATGTCTGAAATGTGCTATATAAATAAACTTGCCTTGCCTTCAATAGTATTTTTACAATATTGTTTTCTACCCCATTAAATAGTGCATTTTTGATTCAGTACAACTGAATGTGAAATAAATGGTTGGTACCGATTCTTAAATTACCCATTTTTGCCCGTCTTTGCTGTAGACACTGAATTTGGGAATGCGGTCAAGTAGCTGGAAGAATCGGGCAGCAGAGATCTTGGCTTTGGCGTAGTCTGGAGTATAGGAGGACGCTCGGCCGAGAGCCGTGCCACTGGTAACAATCGCTGAAATCACCCTGTAAATGACAGGAAATTCACTCTACAAAATATACACTTCGTTGTTCTGTGTCATTAACTGTAAAACACGATAAGTTCATTCATTCATTCATTTTCTTTTGGCTTAGTCTCTTATTTATTAGGGGTCGCCACAGCAGAATGAACTGCTACAATAAGTTCAGATTACTCAAACCATTCATTTTAAGTAAGTAGAACTTAATTGTACTTTTTTTACTACAACATGTTTGTGACGAGTGGGTGGCACACAGGTGTCCCTCATTAATAATGTTGATCATAAATGAATTTAATTTTCATTATAATTTTCCTTCGGTTTAGTCTCTTATTTATCAGGGGTCACCACAGTGGAATGCACCACCAACTGTTCCGGCATGTTTTACACAGCGGATGCCCTTCCGGCCGCAACCCAGTACTGGGAAACACCCATACACTCTTGCATTCACACACACACTCTCATAAACTACGGTCAATTTTAGTTCATCCAATTCACCTATACTGCATGTGTTTGGAGTGTGGGGTAAACCGGAGAACCCAGAGGAAACCCACGCAAACATGGGAAGAAAATCCAAACTCCACACAGAAATGCCAACTGGCCCAGCTGGGACTCGAACCAGCGACCTTCTTGCTAACCACTGAGCCACCGTGCCGCCTTCGAATAAACTAACTGGTGGAATTTGTATGCTATGTTTGTTTTCTGTATTGTGTTACCTGAAAACAAAACTGAAGTGTAGCCCCTCGCGATAGACCAGGTATCCACCAAATCGATAGGAAGCAGAATTTGCCATGAAGACCACACACTGTGCAAACCCATAGCAGGCTCCGTACACATTAGCTTTTTTCAGCGCGGCTTGGTACGGGGCCTCCAGCTGTGTCTCAAACATTTCAACAAAATTACGCTCTTTTCCCAGTCCGGCAATGGTGCGGATGTTATTCAGAGCTTCTCCAGATATCTGCACTCACACACAGATCGAGAGAGAGTTTTTAAAAGCTGATGAAAAATTTAGAAACACTTTCAGATACCTCACAGACATTTGGTGTTAATATTGCACATGGTTATCATTTAATAATGGGATAATCAATGATTTAAAAAGATGGTGAGCTGTTTTTTGTATGTACCTTCAGGGGTGATCTAGTAACTCATTCACAATTATATAAAAATTATAATCATATTTTATAAAATCATAAAATATGACAACAGACATTCAAAGCTTGAATCTATAATCTCAACAGAAGCTTTGAATGTAAATTTGACATGGCAAAAAAAATCATTTTCAGCCAGAATGACCTCTATGGCCATTCTAGAAGTTATAGAATTCTGATTGTTCTAGTATTAACAAGAGAAGTTAATTGTTCCAAAATAAATAATGCAGCTTTTCAATGAAACAAGTTCATTTAAGTCCTCCTAACGGGCTGGTCATTCACTAAAGACAAATAAGAATGTCAATCTATTCAACCTTGCAGCTGGAATTGCTTGCCAGAGAACTGGTCCAAATGTAACTTTAGTGATGAAAGCAAGTTTAATGAATTATGGTCCAATGGGAAACATTTTGTTTGTCATCAAATAGGACAATGTGCCCCACTCAAATGAGTAAAAAGCAATTCCGTGAGGCTGAAAACACTGGAAAAATGAAATGGCCAGCCCAGAGTCCAAATTTATTGTCACAAAACAGAAAGAAAAGATGGATGAGTAAAAGTTGTTTATTAAAAATTATTTTTAAATGTTTATTGATTTTAAGTCCAGGTAAGTAGAACACACTACAATGCTATGGTACAGCACTTAGTAATAGTTTTAGTAATAATCTATAATTCAGTAATAGTCTTTATTGGGATGCAGGAAATCTAAAGGTCTAAATTTGGATGATTATTGATTATGATTATTTATGAAAGAAATCAAGTGTTTATAAATTGTTCTAAATTTGATCTCCACTGGATACACCAGTCTAGTTTGAGCTCACCTGTCCTGCTGTCTCCATGGCCTCTTTGTCCTGCTTGGCGAAACCAGTAAGCATTTTAGCCTGAAACCCTCCAGAGAGAGCCAAGAATGGAAGAAAGCACAGGATGACTAGAGTGAGCTTCCAGCTGAAGTAAAAGGAGATGATAATGGCCACACCGATGTTGGTCAGAGAATTCACAATCATGCCGATCTGAGAACCTGTGGCCTGGGGTGAGAGTTTATGTAGTTTCACTTTGATTTGTGTCACATATCATGAAGAAGCTAATGGAAAAGTATCAGATGAGTGATTTTCTTACTCCTTGGACTTGCGAGGCATCTGTAGCCAGTCTTGTTGTTAAAGCACCAGGGCTGTTTTTGCGATCATCAAACCAGCCGATCTCTTGGCCCAACATTGCCTGAAAGCCCAGACGCCTTAATCTACGAGTGAGCAGCTCGCCGGATTTAGAGAACGCATAGCCCTGAAAATAAATACAAACACACAACAATAGCACTTTTTCCCACCTCATTTAATTTCCAAAATGTGTCGGAGCACAATTAAAAATGCTAAATGTGTTGACCTGTATAATCAAAATGGTGAACAATATTTTTCTAAAGCTCTTTTTAGGTCAACAGCTTTCATGGCAGAATCTATCTAAAGTAAGTTATCTGCTGTAAGTAAGTTAAAGGTGCAGTATGTAAGACTGACACTCAGTGGTTGGACTAGGTATTACAGTTCAAATTCAAAACACTTTTTCACCCGGCTCCTCCTCTGACGACTTCACGCAAACGCAGGTTGCCAGATTGACGACACCACCACAAGCTACCGTGCTTGACTATCAACCCTACATCGTAACTACACATGACGATACCTGACAAAAGGAATCTTGTCAATGTTAAAGGAGTTTTTGTCCAGACCATCACCTGAAATGTCTATTTTAGAAACGGGTTAAATTTCTCGCGGCTGAACAACAGTGCATCGTTGGTTTTGCTCTTCAGTGTTTTGGCTTTCAGCAGTGACATTTTCTTTACACTGAACTGAACAAAACTGAACTTCAACCGTGAAAACTGGACCGAAGCAGTTTCAATTTACCAGAACTTCATCTATGTTAAGCTGCTTTGATACAATCTATACAGTGCTTTTTTCAGTGTTAAATGCTTGAATGCCATTTTATGTGACATTTATTGCCATATTGAAAGCAGCAGCAGATAGTTTACCTCAGATCTTGAACTGTGACTCAAGATGTACTTTTCAAGTACTCAAGATGACACTCAGCATGTACTTTTAATAATGTTAAAGAGGTTTAATATGTATTAATTAGATTCTAAATTACCATTTCGTTGAAGTGCAGTGAGTGCAATATTCTGTGCTTCTGAATGGCTGTATTTTAAATATTTTTTGTGTTGTTGCGTCTGGTACAGACAGTAAAATTGCTCTGGAATGTATTTTTAAAATATTTATATTAATTGCTAATAAAAACTCCTAATGTGGATTTTTATAAATGTGCAGTCGAGACTGAAATTAAATGAGTTGCATTTTCCACCAAGGCAACCCAGAGGGCTGAAATATAACTGGGTAAACTGGCAGTAGCCGGGTTATAGAGACTAAAACAAAGACAGACATTCTGGCACGGAATGCACATTTTCAAAGGTAAATAACTGACTTTAGCATTGTTTACTTAGCATGTTTCTTAAATATCTGCAAACATATTATGGTATTTTTATGCTTTAGAACGCAGGTGTCAAACTCAGCTCTGCACAGTTTAGTTCCAACCCTAATGAAACACTACACCCTTGCTGACATCTATATTTATATTAGACTTTTTTAAACACAAAAAATGCTTGCTGGTTTACTAAGCATTTGAAGATAAATCTGTTGTCACTAAGTTCTGTGAAAAAAATCAGTAACTTAATAAGACCAATGAAAAGCTAAATATAAAGACAAACCTGTAACATTTGGGTGAAAAAGGAAACCAAACCAACAACTACAAAGAACAGACAGATGCCATTAATCTCCCTCCGTTGTTCAACAGGATCCGGCATCGAGAATGTCTGCAGGTAAATAAAAAAGACAGAAGGTCACACTTACAGAAACCGTGTGTAGTACAAGAGAACAGCAGACAGAAACCTCACCGCCAAGATTTGACTGAAAAGGAGAGAGTAGACTGGGTTCACCCCTCCATTTACAGCAGCTCCAATGCTTCCAAAAAACATGTAGGGCCACTCAGGAGCGTTGTATTTCAGAATACGAGCCACTGGAGCCGGTTCCATCTTCTCTGCAGTATCTTCAGGAACACCGCTCTACAAAAACACACACACGCACACACACACTCACAGTATGCATATGTTTAAGCCGATTGAGATGTACTGTACGTTTGACCAAGGTTTTGGAAAGCTCTAACCTTTCCCATGAACTCCTGAGGAACAGTGGTTTCAGAATATGAGCGAGGGCCTAGTTCTCCAGCGATGGCCACTGAAGACTCAGGAACAGCGTTTGACAGCTGAGATCGAGATCTTTGGTGAATAGAAGCTCTGCAGATATAATAGTGATAGTGAATGAGAAGTTTAAAGAGACTATAACATTAATACTTTATTCTTATACTGTGGTATTTTCAAAGCACTTTCCAATGGAGCGGTTTACTTGCTGAACAACAAAAAACAACAACAATTGAAATCATTATATAATTTGTAATGCATTTAATGGATATATTAGACATTATATAGTTTTAAATGGAAACTCTAATCGTCCTTTGAGTCTGTACTGGTAATTTTTTGTATTATGTTGGTGGCATTTTAAAAATATTGAATCCTGAATTGTACTGGTTTTATGGTAAATTTTTAAATTGACAGTTTGTAATGGCTGAGAAAACTTAACGCACAGAAATTTAAGAAAACACACGCAATTACAAAAAAACACCAGCAAATTAAGAAAAGATCTTCATCGGTTTGACAGCAAATGTGTAGCAAATCCTCACAATGCAAACACATTAAGAAAACGCGTCGCAAATTCTCCGGACATATGCAAATAGCACAGAAGACAATGGAAATGTTTCAAGGGGACCCAAAAACGTGACGGACCCAGCTATTTAGGTTATGGTTATTTAGGCTAATATTATACAAAATGCAAGGGAATTGTGTAATCAGGATGTTAAAATAAACAAAAAACTCACCTTTGAAAGATCACCTACAACTTCTCTGAATAATAGTCACGGCACAATAAGCAAATCCCAGCCGGGTCCGTCACATTTTTGGGTCCCCTTGAAACATTTCCGTAGTGTTCCGTGCTATTTGCATTTGTTGTCAGAAATTGCAGCAAGTTGTTTTAATGTGTTACTGTATTTTAATGGTATTTGTAGCGGAAAACATTACTTCTGTGATGGTTTCTTTTTTTTCAGCAGGAAAGCATTGTTTTTAGCATTACAAACACAATACTGATGCTAATTCTAGGATATAAAACTCCTAACTTAAAACTGTAAGAAGCAAAACTACATCTTTATCTCCTTTTAGAATTTCTCAAGAAAATATTAGTGGACTGCTCAAAATGGGATGGATCCAGTTTTATTTGTAAAACAATTGTGTTGTTAACAGTAGAATTCTTGGTGGGAAAGCTACATTAGCCATCATTAGCTATGACCTCTACTCACCCTATGATCTCTAGATATTTATATATTGTAATAAACATGGGCCTATAGAATATGTTATTTTTTAGACACAATCTTGATCTTTAATCAATCGTTTATATATTTTATAGACATCTTTTAACATGGTGAAGGAAGAGTTGATGGGTGGTGGTATAGTCTATTAGAATATTAGCTAGAATATTAACTTTGCAACATGGTACAAACAAAATCTGTTGGGATCAACTGACTGATTGCTGAATGAATCACTGAATACTCAGTAGTATTAAAACAAAGTATAGGAATATTCCTACAAGAACTAAAAGGTAAAATACAAAAACTACTTCACTACTTTTACCTCAAGCTAGCACGATAGCTTCCAGCCCTGTTGAGACTCCTTCTCTCTGCATCACTGTCACAACACTCAGCTTCCTCCATCTCTGAGAATGGAAACAGACAAAATTTCATTCACTTCATTTGCTTATTATTCTGTACAAATATTGGAATAGAGCTTTGTGTTTAAAGAAATGTGGGTAGCACTTTACAATAACAGTACATGAATAATGATGTATTAATATGTAAACTAAACATTACTTTATTATGAATTAATGATGAGTTAATGCATGCACTAATCATGAACTAACGTTAACTACAACTTGAGTCACAAGAGTTCATGTATGAATAATGGCTACCTTAGCTACTTGTAAGTACATGTTGTTAATTAATGTATTAATTAACATTTAAGTTTAAACTAAATGTAACCAACATGAACACGTGAGTTGTTAATGTATAATTATGTCATGACTTTACTTAGAGGGGCACATCATCATTAATCCAAACTCCTTATGCACATCCGTCTAGTGCGCTTATACTGAATAACAATAGAAAAGTGTTCTGTCAACATCAACATGAACAGAAGTTCATGAGTAGTTAAGGATGAGTTAATGGTGATGTGCCCCTCCAAGTAAAGTCATGAATTAATTATACACTAACATATCATAAGTTCATGATGTTAAAATTAAGCATAAACTAATGTGGTAATTAATACATTAATTAACAAACAATCATGTTCTAACAAGTGACTCATGTTGTTGTTAAAGTTAGTTCATGATTAGTTCATGCATTACCTCATCATTAGTCCATAATAAAGTAATGCTTAGTTTACATATTAATACATCATTATTCATGTACTGTTATTGTAAAATGTTTTTGTTGTTTACTAAAAGTTTTTTTTGTGAAATTATCATAATTTTTTGTCAAATGATACAAATTGTATGATCGTGCTTAGTGAATTGAAACTGAATAAAAAATGAAAATAAATAAATATAAATTTGATGGCAGCATAAAAAACACAAAAATGAAATTTTATGATTATTTTTTGATTCTGCTAAATTAAATAAAGCTAAACGAAGCTAAATAATATATAAATATATGACAGCAACATAATGTAAAAATGAGAAATGTACAAATTTTTTGATCGCGAATTAAGATAAAATAAATTTTAAAAGATTAATATTTGATACCAACATAAAACACACAAAATACAAAATTAAATATAAACAGAAAAAATTGATTTGAAAGTAAAATTAATACAAATGAAAATACAAAACATTAGTCCAACAGTTAATAAATAATAATGGAACAAAAATTAAGTAAATGCTCATACAGTATAAATGAATAACAAGCATTTATGACATATTCTTAATGATTTTTATTTTGCTTTTTAGTGTAAAAGAAAATCTATCAAGTAAAAGTTTTTTTTAAAAAGAGTGGCAATTCAAGTTGGAATTCTTTAAACTTTGAGTGCCACATCATGATTCAGGGTGCTTTGCTTTATAGAGTTCAATGTATTGGAGGACATTGACACAAGTCACGTGCTAGGATCCAAATAAAGAGTACTAACAGTCACGTTCTAGGATCCTAATAAAGAGTACTAACAGTAGGAATGGAAGATTGCGTGTTACTCACCCTGTTGAGCTTTCTGGTTCAGGGCTTTGTCTCCCTGGCTCTGAAGAGTGACCAAGGTGAAGTAGACGCCCTTTCTTTCCAACAGCTCATCGTGTTTCCCTCTTTCAACAGCACGACCGTGTTCAAATCCCACAATCACATCTGCATTCTTGATAGTAGATAAACGGTGAGCTATGGAGATGGTGGTGCGACCCATTCTGACCTTCAAAAGAGGATTGATGTTCATTCACTCACTCATACACTATGGCCAATTTGGTTTATTCAACTCACTTATACTGCTTGTCTTTGGACTGTGAGGGAAATCGGAGCACCCAGGGGAAACCCATGCAAACACAGGGAGAACATGCAAACTCCACATAGAAATGCCAACTGGCCCAGTCAGTACTTGAACCAGCGACCTTCTTGCTGTGAGGCGACAGTGCTAACCACTGAGCCACCGTGCCGCCTTAGGACTGATGTTTTTTCAGGTACTTAATAATAACCATTACAGTGGCCATCTTCCATACCAGAAATGCAGTTCAAGCCCTGCTTGGAGTGGGTATCATAAATTGGTGAATTTGTGAAATTGGTTAAATTGGTGCTGTGACCCAGATGGGAGTGAGGTTAAGGAAGGTTTACAGGGCTTTAGGGAGCCTCTCTTGGACGAGAGGGGTTATGTTCGATATGTTTCCATCAAACTGTTTGTATGTGCATTTTGGAATCATATAAAAAAAAAATGCTTAATGCAAACATGCTTAATGGAAACAAACCTATGCACAGGTTCAAAATGTATGTGCACAACTGAGTAATGTAATCTTTTAACCCAATATGACAAAATGTGCATAAATTTACTGAATAAATTCCAGCATGCACATCAAAAAAGTCATGTGATTTTGTTTTAACAGATCATGTGAATACCAAAATGGGTGCGATGGGACAGCATTAATGGGCAAACCAGTGGGGTGACCACATTGCACATCTAAAATGTTGTTTTTGCCATTCTAAAATGCCTCAGCCCAAGTCATCACAGAGATTATTACCTCCTAGAACTGTCTAGAGTGGCTGCACTCCCAAAGAGTGGTTTCCCACCTCCAAAAGCCACTGCACATTCGCTGCATTTCATCTTCTACTTCTAAGGCGATAGCCATTTATCATATTAGAAAAAAGACCACAGTGGCTTCTCCTACCACAGCAAATTCCTTTTTTCTCATGGGAGTGAGGTTTAGGGGGTTTACAGGGGTATAAGGAGCCTCTCTGTGAGCAAGCATGTGAGTGTCGGAAGAACCTGTAACATCCATAAAAACTCTTGATTCCACAAAAAGTTCTTTATAGTGAAAAGTTTCTTTACTAAAACATTCTTTAAGGAACATGAAATACTTCTATGGCATTGCTGCGAATTAATTATATTTTTTAAAGATTTTATGCATGTTTGTCTGTTCAAGTGTGTGTCTGTGTGCTTCCTGCTGACCTTGTCTAAAGCCTCTTGCACAACAGCTTCACTCTCATTGTCCAAAGCAGATGTGGCCATGTCCAAGAGGAGGATTCTGGGATTCCTAACAAGAGCCCGGGCTATTGCGATTCGCTGTTTCTGCCCACCACTCATCTGTCCACCACCCTCACCTACTAAAGTCTCAAATTTCTAAAAAGAAAAGATGGCATTAAAGTTAGAGGCACATATGTTATACATGGGGTCTTTTTTTGTTATTTCTAAAAAATAATATTCCATTTAAATTGACAGTGTTTTTATCAGTATTTGAACATTTTTTGAAAAATATGTTAAAATCATGGATGAATTTGGGAGATTGAAGATGTGCAAGAGTAAATAATAAATAATAAAAAGTCCCTTACACAATATTCTCTTGGATGCTAATTGGTCTGTGACTTCTCTAATAAACTCTGGTGTAAACTCAAAAGATAGATCAATCCAACACTAAGAGGAAACATGCTGAAGATTAAATCTAAATAAATAATAGAAACTTCCATGTTTTTTTAAATATTTGCAGGGAAAAAGTATGACAATAGACTCTATTTTAGCAATCTAAGCACATGGTCTACAGCATACAGTGCAGGTGCACTTAGGGTGTGTCCAAATCCACTTTTGCTATTTTAAGGAAGGGACAAATGGTGCATGGTCTGAAAGGGTTGTCCTTATTTTCTTACCAATTAAACCGATCAGAGTCTCATCTCCCATTCTCCCACTCATCGCGCCATGGTGCATTTGCCATGCACATGACAGATTTTGCAAGTGAAAAAACTGAACGATTCACTAGCGAGAAAATGGATCTGCTCGCGGATGAGTTTAAAGCTAGCAAACCATCTACAGAATGATTTGGATTCCACCAAAGCTCCCTGACATGAAGAAGGCATGGGAGAAGGTAGTGTTTTTTATATTTATGTAGACAATAATAATCTTATACATTTTATTCCATAAAGTTTTCCCGTTTGATACTATTTGTGTGCTGCTGCACATCACTGCGTGTATAATTAACAACATGTATGCATGTTTTGGACTTGCCTATCACTAAAATGCTCCTTAAATAACAAACAAAAAAACTGCACCATTGACTTTAGACCTGCTTTTAATTGGTCAGTGGTGGGGTCTATTTAGGTTGCCTCAAAATAGCAACGCGCCAACAATGCACCTCAACACACCTCCTTTTCACACCAGGCCCACACATGGGCGCACAGAAGTGCATTTGCTATTTAAACAACATGTCGGAGGATGTGAAAATTATACCTGTGCAGGGCTAAAACTAGCAAAAAACACTTGCATCATGCCTGGCGTCGCATTACACCATGTGTATGATATTAAATTTAAAAATAAATCTGTAAAATAAATTATATTAGTCAGTGCTATTAGCCTTGTGGTTAGCGTGCTTGAGGTCCTTTGCTGATCCTTCCCCTGTCTATATTCTACTATCCTATCTCAAATAAAAAAGAAATAAATTAATGTCATGTGATTGATGTCATTGTGTGGTAATTTTGAAAAAATTTGTCTCCTGCCTGTGGTAAATCCATGATGAAGTTGTAGGCATTGGCCTCTTTGGCGGCTGTGATGATGTCATCGTTGGAGAGCCCGGGCCGTCCGTACCGGATGTTCTCAGCAATAGTGGTGGCAAACAGAACCGGCTCTTGCTCCACTATTCCAATCAGAGAACGGAGCCACTGTATGTTCAAACCCCTGATGTCATGGCCATCCAGTGTAAGCTAGAAGAATGGAAAGTTATACAATTTCTAAATCACATCCACCTATAACATTGTGCCATGTAAAAGTCTTGTTTCTTTACCATTCCTTCTTTAGGGTCATAGAACCGTTGGATGAGCTGGATGGCTGTGCTTTTTCCAGCACCACTGGGACCCACAAATGCTGTTGTCTCTCCTGACTTTACCTGCAGATTAAGCTGATCCAGGATCTGTGTAGGTGAATAGTGTTGGGTAAGTTACTTCAAAAAAGTAATTAATTACTAATTACATCATTACAATTGTATGTAATTGCTTTTCTAATTAATTTGTCTGAAAAGTAACTTAGTTACTCAATAAGTAATTTCATTACTTGACTCAATACTAAAATCTACATCATTCTTAATGTATAGACAATAGAAATAAAACTCTTAATTCTTTCAATTTTAGTCAAACAGTACATTTTAGATTTGTTTTAGATAGATGTTTTGCTCTTGCATTGAGTGCCCTGGTGTCACACCCGCTGCTCGTTCTCCCAGTCCCAATCACCGCTCACCTGATTACTAATCACCTGCACCTGCACCTGCAATCACCACACACCATAAATACTCACCTCACTCAGTCAGCGGCTGGAATCAAAGACGCATGGTCCCCCTCGTCTTCTCTCCTGTCTTCTCCTGTGGTCTTCCTCCTCCTGTGAATGCCAATGCTCATATTTAAGGGAAGTGACTGCTCTTATGTTGGTGATTACCTTTGAACTGAACTGAGCTGCTGAACTGTGTGTATGTGAGATCGCTCACCTTCTACAGCGCCATTCACCTGCTTCACCTATCTACTATTGTGCATATCACTTGAATAAACACCCTTGAAGTTTATACTTCCTTGTGTGAAAGGATTCCAGCCCAGCAAAACACCGTGGCCAATGGCAAGAAATAAAGCTGCCCGTAAAAGCGCATCCAGCCACCGGCGGCGTTAAGAAGCCTCACCGCTACAGGCCCGGTACCGTGGTTCGCAAACTGCCCTTCCAGCCCATGGTAAACTCTCTCAGGCAAACCCTACCTACCGCCCCTCCGAACGCTGGTTCTAATCTCTCAGTAAATACAAGCACACCCCTCGCTTGACCGATGAACTACTCCGGCGAGCCGAGTACCTGTAATGGTTTTCTGCTGCAATCCTCACTCTATATAGAGGCTAACAATCATCAATTTCCCAACGAACTCTCAAAAATTGCTTTCATGATTTCCCTTCTTACAGGACGAGCCCTCCAATGGGCGGATGCTCTCTGGAATGCCCGCAGCCCAGCTATGGCCTCCTACCAAACCTTCATCAACCACTTACCCCTCTATCCGTGCACGATGAACTACTCACTCTCCGTCAAAGTAACACCTCCATCCATGACTACACGCTCCGATTCCGAGCACTCGCCTCAAATAGCGGTTGGAACCAAGTGGCCCTCCTAGCAGCTTTTTTTTTTTAGAGGTTTAAAACCTAGCACTCATAAGCACATGGTCATCTACGATGACAGTGCCAACCTAGAGACTTTTAGAGACAACCTAGAGACAACGCCAGATCAGAAACCGTCTCTGTTTGTATTGTGGGGAAATGTCTCACCTCATCTCTGCCTGTCCAGTTCGTCCGCCTCGCCTGATGGTGAGTAAAGTTACTCTTACCCCTACCGTCTCTCACATTCCTCACATGAAAGCTCAACTAATCATTGATTCTTATACTTACCCCATACATGTACTGGTGGATTCCAGAGCGGCTGGAAACTTCATCTCATTTCATCACCAAACATAATATCCCCTACGTGAGTAGCGAAACCCTCTACAAAATCACCACCATCCAAAACTCACCATTAGGCGACGGAAAAATATCCCGAAGGACCAAGGAAATCACCATTCTCTCTCCGTTGAATAACCGTGAAAAGTTAGTTTTACTGATCCTACCTAGAGCGAATGTGGACGTCATCCTCGGCAGACCCTGGCTTGCACAGCACCAACCCAAAATAGACTGGAACACAGGAGAGATCCTTGAATGGAGCGCAGCCTGCAAAAGCCACGGTCATCTCACTCCCCCTGCTGATCATGAACCCATCCTGAATTCCCTTCCCGTCCACACTACCACCATGGAAAGCACTATCAGCTCCACCTCTGTCAATATCCCGGCCATCTACACTCCCTTTCTTGACGTCTTCAGCAAAGAACGAGCCACCCAGTTACCCCCACATCGGTCCTAGGATTGTAGCATCGACCTGCTGCCAGATGCTAAGTTACCCCACGGAAGAATCTACCCTCTCTCTCGTCCTGAACATGTAGCTATGGAGAATTACATCAAGAAAGCTCTCCATCAGGGGTTCATCAGACCTTCCACTTCACCGGCTGCTTCCAGTTTCTTTTTTGTCGGGAAAAAGGATGGAAGTTTGCGGCCGTGCATTGATTATCGGGTCCTCAACGATGCCACCATCAAGTTTGCCTACCCACTACCACTTGTACCAGCCACCCTCGAAGAGCTCCGTGAAGCACGAATATTTAGCAAACTAGACCTCCAAAGCGCGTACAATTTGATACGTATCCGAGAGGGGGACAAATGGAAAACTGCCTTCATCACCCCCACTGGCCATTACGAATATCAAGTTATGGTCTAGCCAACAGTCCATCCATCTTTCAAAATTTCATGAACGAAATCTTCCGGGACTTTCTTCACCAGTTCACTATTGTCTACATAGACGACATCCTCATATACTCCTGAAATCCAACAGAACATCATACCCATGTCCAACAAGTCCTCCAACATCTACGAAAACACCAACTGTTCTTAAAAGCTGAAAAATGTGAATTCCATAAGACTTCTATCTCCTTTCTCGGATACATAATCACTGCAGAAGGGGTCAGCATGGAGACCTGTAAAGTTGACGCTGTGTCCAAATGGGAAGAACCCAAGACTGTGAAGGAGCTGCAAAGATTCCTTGGGTTCGCCAACTTCTACCGACGCTTCATTCGAAATTACAGTCTCCTCTCGGCCCCTCTATCCTCCCTTCTGAAAGGAGGACTGCGTATTCTGTCCTGGAATGCAGATGCCCGCCAAGCCTTCGACTTACTCAAGCGAAAGTTCACAACAGCACCTATCCTCAGACACCCAGATCCCACGCAGGCCTTCACTATAGAGGTCGATGCAGCCGATACCGGAGTCGGTGCCGTCTTATCCCAATGGTCTGGTGAACCCCGAGCTCTTCATCCATGTGCGTACTACTCCAGGAAACTAACTCCTGATGAACAAAATTACGGTATCGGTGATCGTGAACTACTTGCCATCAAACTCGCCCTCGAAGAGTGGCACCACTGGCTCGAGGGAGCTCAGTTCACCGTGGTCACCAACCACAAAAACCTCCAATACCTCCGCAGTGCAAAACGCCTTAATGCACGCCAAGCCCGATGGTCACTATTCTTTGCCCGCTTCAATTTTCAAATCACCTACGGACCTGGCCATAAAAACCTTAAAGCCGACGCCCTCTCTCGTATGTACTCTCCAGATCCCCATGATCACATTCCACAACCAGTCCTACCCTCATCAGTCTTCTTGGCACCCATATTATGGCAAGTGGACGAAAATATTCACTCTGCCACCTTAGAAGAACCAGCACCCCCTGAACTTCCTCCGGGCCTGACCTATGTACCCACCAGATACCGTCTTCAACTCTTGGATAGTACGCACACTTCCCTAGGTTCAGGACACCCTGGCAGCAGGCGAACCCTCTCACTCCTCCGGCAGAAGTACTGGTGGCCTAACATGGCTAAGGACGTCCGAGTACGTCCGAGGATGCTCTGTCTGTGCCATCGTTACTACTCCTCATCGCCTACCTGAAGGGAAGTTACAACCACTGCCCATTCGCCGCCGACCCTGGACCCACATCGGGGTAGTCTTTGCCACGGACCTACCTTCATCGCAGGGTTACACTACTATACTTGTAGTTGTAGACCGCTTTTCAAAAGCCTGTAAATTAATCCCTCTGAAAGGGCTTCCCACGGCTCTCGAAACAGCTGAAGCTCTGTTTAATCCCGTTTTCCGCAATTTCTGACTTCCCGAAGACATCGTATCCGATAGGGGACCGCAGTTTATCTCCAGGGTCTGGCAGGCATTCTTCCAACTCTTGGGCACCACCATCAGTTTATCTTCAGGTTACCACCCTCAAACCAATGGACAGACCGAGCGAAAGATCCAAGAAATCTCCCGTTACCTCAGGACGTACTGCACCCGCCACCAGGACACCTGGAGCCAGTATCTACCGTGGGCTAAGTATGCTCAAAATTCCCTTCGCCAAACTGCCACTGGTCTAACTCCCTTTCAATGTATCCTAGGTTACCAACCATCCCTGTTTCCATGGACTGGCGAAACCTCCGAAGTACCCGCGGTAGATCACTGGTTCTGAGAGGGTGTGGGACTCAGCACATACCCACCTTCAGCAGGCAGTACGGAGGTACACGGACACCGCTAATCCCCACAGGTTACCTAATCCCATATACCACCCAGGAGATAAGGTATGGCTCTTCACCAGAGACATCCGCCTCCGTCTGCCTTGCCGTAAGCGGAGTCCCCGCTACATAGGACCGTTCACCATTCATTCCCAAATTAACCCTGTCACCTATCGTCTCAACCTACCCCCACAATATCGGATCTCCCCCACATTCCATGTATCTCTTCTCAAACCTCACTCTGACCCAGTTCTCCCTCCTTTCACAGAACCGGAACCGCCTCTCCCTCCAGAACAGTCCGAAGTCCTCGGTGACAACATCTACCGAGTCCAGGAAGTTCTCGACTCCCGGCGGCGGAACGGCCAGCTCCAGTACTTCATAGACTGGGAAGGATTCGGTCCCGAGGAGAGATCATGGACACCCCGTAACGACATTCTGGATCCGACCCTCCTCAAGGAATTCCACCACCGACGCCCAGCTCCCCGAGGCCGTCCCCGCCGGTCTAGGGTGCCTGGAGTCACCCGTGGAGGGGGGGGGGTACTGTCACACCCGCTGCTTGTTCTCCCAGTCCCAATCACCGCTCTCACTTACCATCCACCACGCACCACACCCGTGAACCCTCACCTGATTACTAATCCCCTGCACCTGCAATCACCACACACCATAAATACTCACCTCACTCAGTCAGCGGCTGGAATCAAAGATGCATGGTCCCCCTCGTCTTCTCTCCTGTCTTTTCCTGTGCTCTTCCATGGATGTCTTCCTCCTCCTGTGAATGCCAATGCACCTATTTAAGGGAAGTGACTGCTCTTATGTTGGTGATTTACCTTTGAACTGAACTGAGCTGCTGAACTGTGTATGTGAGATCGCTCCCCTTCTACAGCACCATTCTCCTGCTTCACCTATCTACTATTGTGCATATCACTTGAATAAACACCCTTGAAGTTTATACTTCCTTGTCTTCCTTGTGTGACCGCGACACCTGGGCATTGCCATTTTTACACTTACTAAATCCATACTTAACAGGAGGAATTAACATTAATTTGCTGTCTATGTAGCATTTTCAGTTATCACAGGAGTGACATTTGTCTGACGTTAAAAATAACACAAACATTTTAACATATATTAAAAATATATATGTATCAAAACACAAAACGTTCCAAATGAATGATATAATATGCATATTTTATACATACCATATACTGACATGCATTTCGGAAACATTCCATCATTTTAAGCATGTGCAATTTATTTTCAACAAATATTTAGTTGAAAAAAATAAGTTATGCAAATATCTAAATAACTACAACAAAGAAATTATATTAAAATAAATACTTACAGTTACTCTGCTTCTCTGAATGCATGCATATATTCTCATTAACTAATTTCTCTGTCTCATATGCAATTGTCTTGATAAATGATATGAATGTTCTTTAATAGAAAAAATTGAATTATTCTGCAAAACATATATATATTACTCTGCTTCTCTGAACTGATTTAAACAGAACTGTTACATTTATGTACAGTATTTAAGGCAAGTACATTACAAGTAACTGTGATTAAATTATCTAAAGATGAAAAGTAATGCCTTGACTTTTGAAAAGTAATTTAATTACACTAACTAGTTACTTTGTATCTAATTACACCCAACACTGGAGGTGAATAGAGTTCATGTAAAGCAGGGACACAGCAGAAAGCCTTGTGTAAATGTTAACTTTACCTTCACTTCAGGTCGAGATGGGTAATGAAAAGTTATATTATGAAACTCCAGATCTCCTTTCACTTTGTCTAACTTATATCCAGCCTCAGAGAGACAATCAATCTCTGGTTCCTGAAAATAAGACAACATTCCTGTCAATCCATCACTCAGGAAGGTGTTGGGCAGGCTTTAGTGTCAGATAGATGTCAGACATGCAGTAATACAGACATTTTGCTCTTGCATTGAGTGCCCTGGGCATTTCCATTTTCACACTTACTAAATCCATACAGGAGGACTTAACATTCATTTGCTGTCTATGTAGCATCATCTTTTCGGTTATCACAGGAGTGACATTTGTCTGATGTCTTTGCTTTATATATATATATATATATTCGGTCAAAAAGTAGGTTACAGCTAAATGTTTAAAATACTTTTAGTGAATAAACTTTAAATTTAACTTAAAGTAATTATTTAAAATAAATGCACATTATGTAGTGAATAATAATAATATTCATTCATTCATTTTCTTTTCGGCTTAGTCCCTTTATTAATCCGGGGTCGCCACAGCGGGATGAACCGCCAACTTATCCAGCATATGTTTTACACAGCGGATGCCCTTCCAGCTGCAACCCATCACTGAGAAACATTCATACACACTCATTCACACACATACACTACGGACAATTTTAGCTTACCCAATTCACCTATACCGCATGTCTTTGGACTTGTGGGGGAAACCGGAGCACCCGGAGGAAACCCACGCGAACACGGGGAGAACATGCAAACTCCACACAGAAATGCCAACTGACCCAGCCGAGGCTTGAACCAGCGACCTTCTTGCTGTGATGCGAACGTGCTACCCACCGTGCCACCGCGTCGCCCAATAATAATAATATAATATGTAATTATAACAATATGTAGTCATTTATAATTATGAAGTGCGGGATTGTTCACCCAAAAAATGAAATATTACTCACTATTTACTGACCAAGTGGTTTCAAACTTTTTTAAGTTTCTTTTTTCTGTTAAACACAAAAGAAGATATTTTGAAGAATGTTAAAATGTAACCGTTGACTTCCATAGTCAGCAAATATGAAAGTGAATGGTTACAGGTTTTCAAAATATCTTCTTTTGTGTTCAGCAAACAAAAAGTAACTGGATAAGCAAACGATAACAATTTTTAATTTTGTGTGAACTACCCCTTTGATATTTCTTATTATTTTACATCATAAACATGCTGCTTATTTACACATTTATAGTTTTAGTCAACAATAATGACACTGTATTTGATACACATATTAGTTTGGTTTAGTGACACTCAGTACTAAATATTAGTGATTTCCGGCATGTATCAGTGGCCCACATGAATGTTCTTACACGGTCTATTGTCTCAAAAATAATGGTGGCAGCTCCTCTTCCTGCAGCAAAGGCTTCCAGACAAGGAGACGCCTGACCCAGATTCAGGGCAGCAATGAGCACTCCAAAAAATACCTGCAAACAAAACCATTAAAAAAAACGTCTTTTAAAGGGGACCTATTATGCAAAAATCAGTTTTATAAGGGGTTGTGTGGCATCAGTGAGTGAATATAGCCAGCCTCTAATGGTAAAAGTTAATTAATTCTATTTTTTAAAACAGTCTGCAGAAACACTTTCATTGGCATTCTCCCTTTGTACATGTCATCAGAGGGGAAAAGCCCCGCTAATTAGTGATGACCTCATTAATTAACATAGACAGCCCTAAATGAGAAGCTGCTGTCCACAATTAGAGTTTTCACACCATACCTGCTGAAGATAATGTCAGCAACTAAGAGGCATTAGAAATGTGGAGTATTAGTATGCACAAATACACACTGTAGTCTCGATAGACGACCTTCTTCTGAGACACTTCTTTTGACATTTTCAGTTTTTCACAGAGACAACATTAGTCCTGTTTTGAATCTGCCGCTATGCTAATTAGTATCTCCTCCCCTTGTAATGGTGATTTGTGATGACAGGGGTAGGTAGGATCTAGTGTTGGGCAAGCTACTTGGAAAATGTAGTGAGTAAAGCTATTAGTTATACTCTACTTAAAATGTAGCTTAACTACACTAAAAGCTACCCCCTGGGAATTGTAGCAAGCTAAACTTAAAGCTACTTGGCAAAAGTAGCTTAACTACAAGCTATTTTTTTTTATTTTTTTTTATTAAAGATTAATAAAACTGCCAATAAAGCATATGAGGCATAATTGTTCAGTTCAGTTATTTACTGTAATTAAAATGCTAAGATCTAGCCATTCCCGCCATCATATGGATTTATTTTCATCGGCCAGACGCCTACCTCACAGCTTTGTGAATGTTGGTGGCGTCACTTAATGAGCTGCGATCAGTAAATGTAGATTATGTGGACGCTACTGTGCTACTTGTTAAAAAAATAGCTTCGCAACTGAAAAGCTATTCGATTTAGAAAGTAGCTACCGCCACGCTACTGAGAAATGTAGTTAAGCTGGTAGCGTCACTACTTGTAGCGACGCTACAGCCCAACACTGGTAGGATCCAAAATGAGGCTTTATTCGAGTAGTCAAGCAGACAGGGTTCAATACCGAAGCAGACATTAACATGTAGATAATCCAATGAGTAAACGATCTAACAGGCAAAGGAGTCAAGACAGTCGGCAAATAATCAAACTGTATAAGCAAACAAAAAAATTAAAGTGTCAAAACATGGCAAGGCAAGATGAGGAAAATGCTTAGAAATGTACACTACAGTATAACAAGACTCAGCACTGGATGTGTGCATGAATGGTGTATATGTAGTCCATGTAATCAGTGATGATGAACTTCAGCTGTGAGTGTAATAAGGTTGGACTTGAAACAGGTGTGTGACTGCAGGGCATGGTGGGATTTGTAGTTCTCCAGTGAGTGTTTTCAAGTGAGCCTCAAGGGCTACATCGCTGGTGATCACAACAGTCCTCTTTTGAAAAGAGCACAATCTCATTTAAATTTAAAGCGACAGTCACCAAAACGCCACAATTCGGACCAAAGCCTAAAAGGGGCCATTTAAAAGAGTTATAAACTATTATTTGTGGGGTATTTTGAGCTGAAACTTCACATACACACTCTCGGGACATCAGAGGTTTATTTTACATCTTTTAAAAAGGGGCATTATAGGATCTCTTTAAATCTGAATTATCCTGAAAGACTAAAGTGAACCATAGAGTTCAGGTTTGTTTGTATTTTCTTGCATGAGAGAAATCATGTGCGAGTACCTGCAGTAATGTCCCTGGACTGTACTCTTGTGTGTCCACTACTAAACTGGATCCATACCAGAAAGCCAGTGCGTAACACAGGAAGATGATAAACCACAAATATCCTGTGAAAAAGCCCATTATCAGACCTTTCCGGATGCCCCATTGTTGGGCAGAGATCAGATTACGATCATACCTGCAGAAAATATACATTTAGAGAGTTCAAGAGGGTTCAATAATGGCATTTCAAATGAAATAGCATACAGTCATTTTTGATGACAGTCAGTCATTGTTTGTAAATGTTCTGTAAGTTACCTTTCCACTTCTTTTTTCTCTCCACCAAATGCTGCCACAGTGCGTACAGAGGACAAAACCTCATCTGCCACTGCACCTGCTTTAGCGTACGCCTGCAGCTCCATTCCTGTCAGTTTTGCTACAAACTAGACAAACACGTCCAATCAAAACGTGAAAGAAAAGATTGATTACCTTTATATAACAGTTCATTTCAGTCATCCAGTGTTATTGACTATATGGAGTTTGTTGTTGTTTGTTTCTGAAAGAATTATATAGACAGCTCTCCTGTGAATTTTTTTTTTCTTTTTCAAATATTACCCAAAGGATGTTTAACAGGGCAAGGGTATTTTCTATAATATTTTTTCTTCTAGAGAAAGTATTATTTGTTTTATTTTGACTAGAATAAAAGCAGTTTTTATTTTTAATTAGTTTAAATTAATTTGTATTTTTTTAAATCATTTTAAGGTCAATATTATTAGCCCCCTTAAGCAATATTTTCTCAGCAATAAAATATATTGCAAGCTGCTGAATGTTGAGTTTATACTAAATCTCACCATTTTTTTTTTTTTTGGATTTAACCCATAAACTCACAACTGTGAGAAAAATAGTAATTACTATAATTAGGAATATAATATTTTAATAAAATAATTGTGGCAATTTATCAGTTTGCATGGTTATGACAGTAGTTGGCGATAAGTAGCTGTTTTTAAGACTTGCAAATATTCATTCTGTTTAGACTTGATTTAGTTTTTTTTTAATTATTGGTTAAAACATTTTTACAAGGATGAGGCCTGTTCACTTACCAAGTGCGATAACTATATTGATAATGGTAACTATAAAGGTTTCACAGTCATTCTAAATCTGTGGCAATTGGAACAATATTACTGGAATCTGATTCAGATTGATCTATATTAACAGATACATAGCTAAAAACATTTAAATATTTAAGTACATCTTGTCTCTACTTGATCTGAGGATTTTCACTTTCATCTTCATTCCAAAACAAAATACAGTCCTTTTTACCCAAATCTACTATAAAGGGAGGAACTGTTTAGGCCCACTGTATGAAAAACATAAATCTGGTTTATTTAAAAACCAAACATTATTTTATTTAAAGGGGCGCTCCAATGCTTTTTCATGCATGCAGAGTTATTTACACCCTTAAAGAGTTGGATTCTCAATCTTAAACGTGGGTTAAGTTGCTTAAACTTGTCAGAACATATATAAATAAATTTTTTACTTAATTCCATATCGAAGACTACAGTATATTTTTCTATTTTTGCTTTTTTGCACACTTGAAGGATGTAACTGAAGGATGTAACTTAACTTAAACATACTCTTGAAAAATGAATGACGATTCAGCAATACATACAACTACAAAGAAAACATGAAAATTGGCTGCACGGTGGCGCAGTGGGTAGCACGTTCGCCTCACAGCAACAAGGTCGCTGGTTCGAGCCTCGGCTGGGTCAGTTGACGTTTCTGTGTGGAGTTTGCATGTTCTCCCCGTGTTGGCGTGGGTTTCCTCCGGGTGCTCCGGTTTCCCCCACAAGTCCAAAGACATGCGCTATAGGTGAATTGGGTAGACTAAATTGTCCGTAGTGAATGAGTGTGTATGGAGTGTGTATGTGTGTAACCCATGTTTCCCAGTGATGGGTTGCAGCTGGAAGGGCATCCGCTGCGTAAAACATATGCTGGATAAGTTGGCGGTTCATTCCACTGCGGCGACCCCAGATTAATAAAGGGACTAAGCCGAAAAGAAAATGAATGAATGAATGAAAAACATGAAAATTAATTAAAGTAAAACTGAAAAGGAGGACTTTATACCTTCAAATTACACCCAAAACTGAAAATTTTATCATGATTTACTCATCCTCCACTTGTTCCAGACCTGTTTGAGTTTCTATCTTCTGTGGAACACAAAAGAAGATGTACTAAAGAATAATGGAAAAAAATGCCACTGACTTCCATACTATTTTTTTCCTACTATGGATGTCAATGGCTGTTTTGTTCCCCAACATTCTTCAGCGTATCTTGTTTTGTGTTCAAAAGAAGAAAGACATTCATAAAAGTTTAATGTGCGAGTAAATGGTGAGATAATGTTCAAAATTTCTAGTGAACTACCCCTTTAATGGAGTAAAATCATATTATACGATCTATTTATCTAATGTTTGAATTTTAACACGTTTCCTTTCTCACCAGAGCCATGAGTCCTGCTCCAAGTCCGATCAGAGGAGACACGGAGATGATGACCAGAGTCAGTTTCCAGCCCCTTGCAAATCCCATGAGGAAACCACACACAAAAGTGGTGAAGCGCTGGATGAAGATTCCCACCTGATCAGCAATGGCATCGTTTATCTTGTTGATGTCACTAAGATCAAATGGAAGCACACACGGTATTAGGTACACTGTTAACGGTTTTTGTAAATTACACAGTATTGTAATATAAACTGTAACTGTAATATAAACTGTATTTTACTGTAGGTCCGTTATGCACAATCCAGGCTCATTCTGAAAATGTACCCCTATATATATTTCTGGAGATCGCCAAATACATCCCAGGAGGTAATTTTTTTGGCAGTTTTTGTTCTCGCGAATCCACCAGAGGCTGCTGTGTACACTTTTTCAGATCTCAAATTTTTCTCGCAAGTGCCATTCGTGCCTGCTCTTCTCGTGTAAATCCACCAGAGGCCGCTGTCGACTGACTGACTGACTGACTGACTGAATGACTGACTTCCCTAAACCCAACCGATAGTGTTTTCAAAAGCACCGAAAACCCCTCGCGGCAGCCTGATTTTTACCACTTTTTTTAGATTTTACCACATTCTCACCCTGTTATTTACTTGTTTATTTTATTTTTTGCCTTTTGTTTTTGTCTTACCTGCTTTCTGGAACTGTTCTTCACCGGACTCGAACCCTGCTACTGGACAAACTGGTAACAGCGGAAAAGCCGTCCACATGGAGGTAAGCGGTCAGCTGGTAAGCGCGAAAAGGAACGGTGCCATACCACCCCGCAGCGTTCGTTTTAAAGACGAAAAGCAGCCATACGTACCTCTGGCTACATAATTTGTGATCTCCAGAAATGTATATAGGGCTACATTTTCAGAATGAGCCTATGTTGGTTATGCAGTTGTGAAAATTACTGTATATTTTACAGTAAAGCTATACAATACTCTAAATACATATATAGCAAGATAAATTGTGCTGTAAATGTAAATACAGTATTTTTGCTGTAATTAATTTACAGTAAGTTACGGGCAAACTGCTGCCAGTAAGTTACTATACATTCTACAGGAAATTGTTAACAGTCTAATTAATTTATTTCCAACGTGTGTGCGTTGGAATGTGTGCGAACATTTCTTACTCAGACATTCGTGTGTTGAGTTCTCCGACTGAAGTGCAGTCAAACCAACCGATCTCCATCCTCATGACCTTCCTGAAGTACATCTTCCTGATGATCTGAATCTGCCGTGCTGCTGCAGTGATCCACAGAGAGATCTGATAGAAACCACAAACACATTTTTGTACATTTGTTGCATTACATTGACAAAAACAATAATATAATTAGCTTAAAAGGCTCACTTGGAGGTATCCAAGAATGAAGACCCCTGCCCCGATGCCTACATAATAGTAGGCAAAATTGGTCATCTCATATTCGATGTCCAATAGCCTGAAGCAGAAGACCACACTGTCGTTAAACTGCATTTATATTATATTACATTTTATACTTTGGTAGACGCTTTTATACAACATAAGTAATGTTAGCAACAAAAGAACAACGTTAACACTTTACAAAAAAGGTTAATATATTTATTTAATGTATGAACAAACAATGAACAATACATTTATCATAGTATTTATTCATGTTTGTTAACATTATATTATACAGTTGTTTATTGTTAGTTCATGTGCATTAACTAATGTTAACAAGCATGAATCTGGATTTTAATAATGCATTCATGAATGTTGAACTGATTAACAAATGTGTATAAGTATTGTTCATAATTAGTTAATGTTAGTAGATAGATTAAATAACTAATTAATGAAAACCTATTGTAAAGTGTGACTAGAACAACAATATGTTAATAATATGACAATTTCTGTTAGGCTAATCTAATTCACATTATTGTTCAGATGAAAAGAAACTTAGAAAATGCAAAGAATATAAATAAATAAATAAATTAGTGAATAAAGATAGCAAAGGGATTGTGAGTGTCAGAAGATAAAAGATAAAAGTAAATTGCTAAATTTATAGAAAGTAGACTGAAAAGATAAAAGTGTTAGTAAGGAAGTCAGCAAGCGTTTTAAATAAAAATGTAATATAAGCATATTAATACACAGATTTACAGGGTATATTAATCGTAGTATATTAGAATTTAAAATGCAAGTTTAATGGAAAATCTCTAATTTCTGGGAATTATATTTGTTATTTATTTTAACAATAAAATGTGCCATAAACACATACATTTTTTTCAACATAAATCATGTCAAACTTTTAATTTTGGAAACAGTATGTTTTCATCAAATTAAATCTTGATCCAAACAAAAAGTAAAGTCTTTATACACTGTAAAAATTTTATCAAAAAACACATTTGTTTAAAATCAATGTTTCATTTCAACTAATTATGTTTTTTAGACATTTTTAAAAACTGTTCAGTCAACAGGAAATGTTTTAGTTCATTGACCCTCAACTAAGCTGAAAGTTGAATGAACTATAACTGTTGTTTCAACTAAAAAAGCCCATGTTGAAACAACAAAAGTAAATTTAACATTAACATCACGTACAACTCATTCGACATTATCTTTTAAAGTCTTATCATTACTGAAAGCAACGTTCATAAAGAAATATTTCTTAATTACTTAATAATTTTTAAAGACAGGAGCCTTGCTTTAATCAAAATATTAAGTAAATCTTGCTATTGACTGTTATTAGTAAATTATATTTTGTTTTGTTTTACCTACAGGACTGATAAAAAAGAAGAGCCATTTTGGGTTCCCCAGAAAGTTTAAGCAAGCCAACTCTTATTTTCTTAAAGTAAAGAACATTTAATAATCTAAAGAACCTATTGATAAAAAAAAAAACATTTAGTGATAAAGAATGCTTCTGTGGATGTTTAAGATTCCAAATTATACCATTGATTTCCAATAATAAAACCCTTATTTTTAAGCAGGATCATATTTGTTGGTCCTTCCTATTAAAATTTTGAGGGGAAAAAAGGGACAGTCCCTGCTTTCTTCTCACCCGCATGATCTGGTCATGTTTAGTGCCAGGTTTTCTTCCTCAGTCAGGTTTCTCCACTGTATAGTATTATTCACACAGGCTTTCTGCGGGTCGGTAAGCTCATTGAGCTCAATGTCGTAGTCTATGAAGGTGTCTGTCAGCATGCCAAACACCAGCAGCATCAGCGGCTGTGCTGAGCCGTGAGCAATCGCACACAAACTCCCAAAAACCATCATCCAGATCTCCCGGCAGCTGGCAAAGCGAAACTGCAGGAGAAATCAATTTCTATTTTCAGAGGTTAAAGGCCTCTAATATGTCACTTATAGTCATTTACTAATGGTTCTTAAAAAATGGTTCTTTATTGGAACTGATTGTCCCATGAAAAAACTTTAACGTCCATTAAAGGGAATAGTTTATCCAACAATGAAAATGTACTTACTATTTACTCACCCTCAAGTGTTTCCAAACCTTTATGAGTTTTTGGTTTATTGTTAAACACAAAGGAAGACATTTAGAAAAATGTTGGAAACCAGTAACCGTTGAAATCTAAAAACAAATACTATGGAAGTCAATGGTTATTGTTTTCCAACATCTTTTAAAATGTCTTCTTTGTGTTCAACAGAATAAAGAAACTCATATTGGTTTGAACCATTTGATAGTGAGTAAATAGTGAGTACACTTACATTTTTGGGTGAGCTATTCCTGTGGATGTTAAAAATGTTTCAAACTGGTTTGGAACAAGTAAATGATGACAGAACTGTCGCTTTAAAAACAAAGTTCATCCCAAAATAAAATCTACTCACTGTTTATTCACCCTCAAGTGGTTTTAAACTTTTATGAGTTTCTTTCTTCTGAGAATTACAACTTTGGGGAGAACTATCCCTTTAAATTTTTCCATTCTACAAAAGGTTCTTTATATTGTTCAAATATTATTTGCACTAAGTGGCTAACAGTCACAGTTGAGATTTAGTGCATAGGTTATCATAAAAAACGAAGTTGTCAAGAACACAATTTTACCAAAAACATTTGTCAAAATAAATATTGCTTATTAATGGGTTAAAGAACTGTTTACTGAAAGGTTCTCAGAGAAACCAAAAATAGTTGTTATATGGCTCGTTTTTTTAAAGTGTTTATTTAAAGAGATAGATCACCCAAAAATGAAAATGTACTCAACCTCAACTGGTTCCAAACCTTTGGGATTGTAGCAAAAATTGTAGTTATTTATTTTTTTAATTGGATTAAATTGTATGTTTAGAAAGAGTTTGAAGCCACTTTAAAAGTTGCCCAAAAAATTCACCCAAAATCATTTACTCTGTCTTCACTTGTTCAAAACCTATTTGAGTTTCTTGATTCTGTTGAACACAAGAAAAGATATTTTGAAGAAAGCTAGAAACCGG
>CAIGQV010017532.1:20893281-20924329 GCA_903798115.1 Danio jaintianensis | reverse complement strand
ATTGACATCCATAGATGGCAGAACAAATATATGGAAGTCAATGGTTACAGGTTTCCAACATTTTGCTAAATATCTTCTATTGTATTTAACAGAAGAAAGTGAAGTGAGTAAATGATGACAGAAGTTTCAATTTTGGATGAACTATCCCTTTAAGAGTGTGACTATAGTTTATGCAACAGGTGCCATCCAGTAAATTCATATACCATAATGTCTTTAACAGAACAAATCGTGACTACTTAACAACAGAACTTCTCTCATTGTTACAGTACAGAACAGATGTTTTACCAGCTGAAAGAAGCCGACGCGGATGGCCGACTCTTTTTGTTTGCTTTTTTTGGACCTGCAAATAAAATAATATGTGAAAATTACAAAAACAAAGCTTCCATCATCAAGAAAAGGGATCAAATTTAACTCACTTATTATCCTTTCCTGAAGCCATTGTCCTGTATTAACACAATGTCATTTAAAGAATCAAATCTAATCAAAAATGTTTCAATAATCAAATGTAAATGCATCTAAAAGCAGGACTTACATGTAATCACCATTTGTCTCTGCAAACAATCAATATATTAATGAATGAATTGTGTAATTGATTTTAGAATAGTTTGAGGAAACATTAACTACACTTTTTACCTTCGTCTGAAAATTCGAATCCATCATTTTCCTGTCCAAATCTCTTGACACTGCGCAGCTTTACAGTTCCGGGCATCGTTCTGCCTGTTCTAGTCTTAATGGCATAAAGAAAACAGATGCTTTAGGATAATTGAATTTCATGAAGAAAAAAAAAAAAAAAAAAAAAAAAAAAAAAGTAATCCAGCACTGAAAACCTACCTAACTGATCCAAAGTAACTCTTCCTTTCTGGTATTTGTTGTTTTAAAGTAACAAAAAAAATCTCCTATAATTCAGTCATGTTGTTATAGCAAAACTCCAGGTAGATTCCTTGGTAGGTCCAGGATTGTTTTGGAGTGAATCTCTGTATTGTAACTGTCAGTATGTTGGTCGGTTTTGGCTCAGGTAAGGTAACTGTCCGGCAGGTTTGTTCATACAGGGAGGGTGAATGACCTCCATGTACAAACACTGACAAAACAAAATCAATACGACTATTCAAGCGCATGTGCTCACGAGAAATTAGGATTATTATGGTTGACATTTGTGCTGGAAATCTCATTAATAATAGGAAAACAGATAGCAATTTAGATGCGACCTAGATTTTTCTGAAGCGTTGATATGATGGCCATTTATCATGCAGGTTTTTTGCAGAAAAGAGTGAATGCTAGTGCTCTACATTTTTACTGTTCTGATATTTGGGAGATGTCTAAAGATCATTTCGGAGAACTGTTTCTCAGGTGAAGTAAAATCGAGGTTAAAGCTTGTGTGGTCAATCACCTCAGTGTGTTTCCGTCCTGCAGCTATGGATGACCCATCATGCATTGCAAAATCAACATGTTTGGAAGAAACGCGCAGCCTAAAAGAGCTGAAACAATTAAATATCGCTAAAGTAAATCAGATATATAAAGCATTCTGATGTACAGTGGTGTAAAAAAAGTGTTTGCTGCCTTACTGATGTCTTATTTTTTGGCATGTTAGTCACACTTTAATGTTTGAGGTCATTCATTTATTCATTTTCCTTCGACTTGGTCTCTTATTTATCAGGGGTCGCCACGGTGGAATGAACCACCAACTATTCCGACATCTGTTTTATGCAGCGGATGTCCTTCTTCCAGCAGCAACCCAGCACTGGGAAACACTCATACACTCGCATTCACACGCTCATACATTATGGTCAATTTAGTTCATCAAATTCACCTACTACACTGTATGTCTTTGGACTGTGGGGGAAACTAGAGCAAACCCACGCAAACACGGCATGCAAACTCCACATAGAAATGCCAACTGCCCAGCCAGAACTCAAACCAGCGACCTTCTTGCTGTGAGGCAACAGTGCTAAACACTGAGCCACCGTGTCGCCGTTTCAGATCATCAAAATAATTTTAATATTATTCATTTGTACTGCATGTGTATGAGTTATTTAACTTGTCAGTATACTAGTAGTTTACTTTTGTAAAACTTGTAGTAATTATTGATCCATCCATTTTCTTCTGTTATCTGGGACCGGGACCAAGGACAGGAGTCTTAGGAGAGAACCCTAACCCTAAACTAACCCTTACCCTAATTTAAATGTTAGTCAAAGATATATTAGTCCGCTTATTACACTCAAAAAATGATGTTTGCTGTTTGTTCAAAGTACTTATTTAAAATGAGCTGAAACAACACTATTAAGTTGTCGTTGTTTTGTTCAATCCATTTAAATTGGTAAAAACTAATGAGTTAACTTATTTCCTTCATGTTGTCCCAACACAAATTGATTGTGTGGAACCCATTTTTGTACAGTGTAGGCCTTACCACACCCCTACCTCAAAATTTTGAATGTCAAAAGATTTTAAGTAAGATTTTTAAGCATTTTGAATCACGAAGACACAAGCGGCGACACTGTGGCTCAGTGGTTAGCACTGTCACCTCACAGCAAGAAGGTTGCTGGTTCTAGTCCCGGCTGGGCCAGTTGGCATTTCTGTGTGGAGTTTGCATGTTCTCCCCTTGTTTGGGTGGGTTTCCTTCAGGTGCTCCGGTTTCACCCACAGTCCAAAGACATGCGCTATAGGTGAATTGGGTAAACAAAATTGGCCGTAGTGTATGAGTGTGAATGTGAGAGTGTATGGGTGTTTCCCAGTACTGGGTTGCAGCTGGAAGGGCATCTGCTGTGTAAAACATATGCTGGATAAGTTGGCGATTCATTTCACTGTGGTGACCCCTGATGAATAAAGGGACTAAACCGAAGAAAATTAATAAATGAATGAAGACACAAGCATGTCCTCGTAAACCACCTCAACATTGTAATACCAAGGTCATATGTCCTTATACAAATTTATATACAGCTATCTTAATGGGGATTTCCCATAGACAATGATTTTTATTTAGTTTTTTGTGGGGACCAAAAAGTAAAAAAAATTACTAGTATTGCTATTCTTGTGGAGACATTTGGGGTCTACAATATAAGGAAAGCATACACACACACAAATCTTGACAAATATTGTTAAAAATATATAACCTATATCTTATCTATAAAATTTGTGTAGTATTAGTTAATTTACATTCTTAAAAAATACAGTAAAAGGAGATTGTTAAATCTGTGTTCACGTTTATCAGATTCTTAGCTTTTCCTGGTTTCTGCTTAACGTTTTGACATCCATGCTGGGGCTCCAGTTTCACATGTTTAGATGGTGGCGGGAGTTTGAGCGTGTGACAATGTGAATGTTTTTATCACAGGCTGTTAATGGCTTCAGACGCTCTTCTCAAGCCATCTGGACATGTGGAGAGTTTGTTCTGTGGCAGCAAGCTTGAAAGGAGGAGCTGGGAAAATCATGTTCATCAAGACTGTCCCAAATCCATCTGGAGAACACGGTGTGAAATCAAGGATTAGTCTACCATTCAAAAGTCTGGCTCTGAGACTTTTTTTTAATTATAAAAGCAGTTTATTTATCAGTTCTTACAATGAACAACAAAATATTTTGTTCATTTTATGAAGTATATTTCATGTTATAGGTATACTAGCAAGTGGAACTATTTGAATACTGCTTGGGACTAAATTGGCCCACTGTTTAGTATGTAAAAGTATACATTTAAGTGTACTATTTGTATATATTTGTGTACAAGTACTCTACAATTAAGTTTTCATTTGTACTGCATGTTTATGAGTTATTTAACTTGTCAGTATACTAAGAGTTTACTTTTGTAAAACTTGTAGTAAATATTTAGTGATAATAGAAGGAAAGTCGGCCACAACCGCCCCAAAGTACACTGTAAATACGACATATTTACCATTTACATACCATTTTCCTACTAGGGATAGTTTGTTATTGAAGATACTATATAGAAAAGAATTTAGCTGCTTGTTCAAACTACTTATTTAAAATGAGCGTAAACAACACAATTCTGGAGATTTTTTTGAGGAAACTTACAATGATTGTTCCAGTTTGGAGTAAGTTGAAGATACTGAGCATGTTTTTACTCATAAATAGCAGCTACATTTATGGTATATGGGTTTTGAAGACATGTATATTTATTTGGAATACTTGTAATACACTTTAATATCACTAAAGCATGTAATAAACTTACACAGGCATGTTCTTTAGGCATACTTGAAGTTGTTCCAATCTAGCACATAAAAGTACACTAAATACACTAAAAGTTATAAATACTTACAAGTTATATGTTTTAAGTAGGCCACATATCAATAAACAAGTATAGGCCAAATATACTAAGAATTTTCTGTTAGTATAAGTCAAGTATAGGCCTACTTGTGGGCAATTTTAATTTCTGAGAGATATCTAAAATACATGGTGGCTCAGTGGTTAGCACTGTCGCCTCACAGCAAGAGGGTCGCTGGTTTGAGCCCCGGCTGGGTCAGTTGGCATTTCTGTGTGGAGTTTGCATGTTCTCCCTGTGTTCGCGTGGGTTTCCTACGGGCTCCAGTTTCCCCCCACAAGTCCAAAGACATGCGCTATAGGTGAATTGGGTAAGATAAATTGTCCATAGTGTATGTGTGTATGTCCTTGTCCTCTAGGTTGGTGGTTGAGCGTTGGGCTAAGGACCCATCTCATAAAAATTAGATGTTACAAAACACCAACATGGTGCGGCTAAATATCAACCTCTATATAAACGGCCCTGGGAGTAAGTAAGTATCTAAAATACAAGTCAGAAAGTACATAAGACACACTGGAAGTATATTTACTTTTATTTATTTTTGTTTAAAAGTATGTTAAAACCACTTCTTTTCTTTAGGGTATGGTTAACAACGCCTTGAACAAAAATACAGTAATGTTGTGAATATTTAAATTTTAAGGTAACTTTTTCTATTTTAACGTATTTTAAATTATGAGAATTTCATGTGATCGGACTTTTCAGCAGCCATCAGGGCAGCTTTCATTGTCACATGATTTTAGAAATCATTATATGTTAATTTGCTGCTCAAGAAACATTTCATTATTATTAATTTTGAAAACAGTTGTGCTGTTTAATATTTGTGTGGAAACAATATATATTTTAAGGTTTCTTTGATGGGTGAAGTGTTTAAAAGAACTTTTTTAAATTTTAAACTGAACTATTGTTAAAATCAAACATGCCTGAGATTAGTGTTGTGCTACTGACTCTAACGGCAATACATAGTAAGCACTCACCATGATCTGATGCGGGAGACAAAGGCTAAAAAGCCATTTTACACTTTTTTGCACTAAAAAGTGTTCTTGAAGCTTTGTATGATTACAGTAGAACCACTGAAGACACATGGTATGTTTTCACAGTGTTTTTGGTTCCTCTTCTGGACGTCCATTGCTGTCTAGAGCATAAAAGAGCTCTCGGATTTGATCTAAAATGTCTTAATTTGTGTTCTGAAGATGAACAAATTAAGGTCTCTGAGGACTGGAATGACATGAGGGTCAGTATCTGCATACTTAATAACATAGTTTTCATTTTTGGCCAAACTAACCCTTTAATTCTTGTTTTTAATGATTAATTAGGAAAACAATTTTATGAAAATATCCTGATGATAATAATGTGTGCATTTTCCTCAGTGAACACACTGTAAACATGTCTACCGTGTTTACTTACTGGAAATATGGTGAAGGTGATTTTCTCCAAAATGCCAGATGGTGAACTGCAGTGAACCACACTGGACAATGTCGTCTCTGCTGTGCAGCTTGTGGCATACCTGTAACTGCAGGGTGAGATGCTAAAATACTGTTCTTATTTTCTCAAAAGCATGTTGTCTTTTCAAAAGATGAGGTTTTTGTCATTTATTTACTATTTTAATGTATTTACTGTAATACCGTAACTCAGGACAGCAAAGTACAGTAGCGAGCAAAATAATGTTGGCGGTTTGAGTCCTAGAAAAAGCATAAACTGATCAAATGTGAACCTATGCAATGTAAGTCGCTTGGATAAAAAGCATCTGCCAGATGGATAAAAGTACATGTAAAATATAATGTCAAATTGGGTGTTTAGCATTAAAGAGGTAGTTCGCCCGAAAATTAACATTTCATTACCGTTTATATTTCTTCCACACAAAACAAATTCGGGGCGGGGACAGACATTTACTTCCATAGTAGGAACATATAGTTAGTCAGTCATATGGAAGTCAATGGTTGTTTTGTCGTCACCCACTCTTCAGTATATTTTCTTTTGTGGTCTTCTTTGTGGTCATCAGAAGAAAATCAAATATGTTTGGAACAAGTGGAGGTTGAGTAAATGTAAGTGAAAGTATTTTCATTTTTGGGAGAATTATAGGCCTACCTTAAAAAAGCGTGAAAATTTTTTTTTTTTATATATATATATATATATATATATATATATATATATATATATATACCACCTTGATATTCTTCAGATGATAGCTAGCGTTTTTGGATATTAAGATTCCAGTTGGTACAGTTTTGACCTATACAGATAGAAGTGGACTAATTGCTAGTTTAGATCAGTAATGGTCAGCTTGATGGTCATTGCTCGGTGCAATGGCACCACCATGTGGCCAGTTGTTAATAAAGCTTGTGATACCACAAAAGACCCAAATTGAACAAAACGTTTGGAAAATGTGGAGATTTATTAAACATGAAGCCATATGGAAGTTTATTTTACAGCTTTTCAAGTAGCTGCTTTTGGGCACTGCATGACGATATTTTACCTGGTATGTCTAAAATATATGGCTATTGTGTAAAAAGCTGAGGTAAAGAGTTCCTCTATGCCTGTGTCCAAAACCATGTCAATTTCTGATCATTTTGTTTGTTTTTCCAGCATGCAAAAGATCAATTCTAGCCCATCTTTGGGATAATAGAAAATAAAAATTACAGTGTTAGCTAATTTCTTGATACAACGTAACTATTTTTTTGTTCATTTGGACCTTCAAAATAGCTGTTAATCAATAAATTTCACAGACTGGAGGGAAATGCATTTGGAGCCTCACCAACAGTCTAAAAACAAAACCATTAGAAATCATGCAATATGTATACACCGCTTACATTTTAATTAGAAACAATGCATACAAAATAGGCTTTCACATGCACCAGACACTTTCTTAATCACTCCATATCTCTATAAAAACGTGCATTTCTGAGTGCGCTTCAGACAGGTGAGTGGGCTTAAACCACCTTTATAAAACACTCTCTCTAGATCCACTAACACTTACAACTCAAAGGAAAACAATGTTTACTTGTGAATATACCACAAATCATGTTGCACTACACTTTTCAACCTCTTTTGCACAATATTGTTGTCTTGTTTTTATTTTTTTTTAAACACTTCCATAGCCCGTCTTAGGTTGTGTTTAGTCAAGTATATGTATAGTTAGTAGTTTTGCATGTATAGGTTTAAAATAGCTCTTATGTTCAGTGTGGTGTTCAAATTACAGTGTTGTAATTATGTAGCACCTGTTGTCCCCTAGTGAAATTACAATAAAGCTCAACTTGACAGAGTTGATGATCCATTGTTGAATTAAACAGACCATTTCAAACGGTTCATGGTAAGACAGTTTTTATTTCCATCTTCATGAATTGGAAACATTAAATAGAACTTCAGAATGACCAGCGATAAAGATACAATTTTGTTTTTGAATGTGACATTACAAACCAAGTGCTCCTGCCTTTCATTTCAACCCACCCTGACACAATTAAAGACTCATTTACGAATGTTCCTCAGCCAGTTTCTCTGCTTTCTGGACGACCTCCTCGATGGGGCCCACCATGTAGAAGGCCTGCTCAGGCAGATTGTCGTACTCACCTGAGAAAAGAGAAATACCTTGAGTACATACACTTTTCACAAATGTAGTAGAAATCTTTGATATTATTATTATTATTATTATTATTTTTTTTTTTTTTAATAAGACTCACCACCAAGAATGGACTTGAAGCCCTTGATGGTCTCTTTGAGGGGCACCAGCTTGCCCAAGTGTCCAGTGAAGACCTCAGCGACCTGGAAGGGCTGGGACAGGAACCTCTGGATCTTACGTGCACGAGCCACAGTCAGCTTATCCTCCTCAGACAACTCATCCATACCCAGAATAGCAATGATATCCTGCAGGGACTTGTAGTCCTATAAAGACAAGAGCCGGAAACCAGGTCAAGACTGAAGGTAAAAGTATCAGATGTAGTGTAAAGAGAGATGTGGAGTGATTAAGAAAGTGTCTGGTGCAAGTGTGCATATGAAAGCCTATTTAGTATGCATTATTTCGAATTAAAATATTCAGCTGTGTATACATACAGCATGCTTTCTAATGGTTTCATTTTTAGACTGTTGGTGGGGCTCCAAATGCATTTCCCTCCAGTCTGTGAAATTTATTGATTTACAGATATTTTGAATTTCTTTAAGGTCCAAATTAACAAAAAATTGTTACGTTGTAAAGTGCAGATGTAATGAAGCCTGTGCTCATTGGTACTCGCCTGGAGGATCTTCTGGACACCACGGGCTATGTCATAATGCTCAGTTCCCACAATGTTGGGGTCCATGATACGGGAGGTGGAGTCCAGGGGGTCCACAGCGGGGTAGATACCCAGCTCAGCGATGGCACGGGACAACACCGTGGTGGCGTCCAAGTGAGCAAAGGTGGTAGCAGGGGCAGGATCAGTCAAGTCATCAGCGGGCACATAGATGGCCTATGAGACAAAATGAAACTGCATTTTAAAACAATATGAAACAAACACAGGAAACAAGACTGGAGCATTCAAGCTCTGCTGGGAAATTTTTACTTATGAGTTATTAAATTGTTAGAAAGTGCATTTAAGTGTTGGAGCACTGCCTATGCCCCCTTCATTATTAATTTTTCATTTATGAAGATGCTGTATGGTTTTATTCTAATGCAACTGTACTACATATTTTGTAGATGCAATATGTAAACAAAATGTCTAACTCACTAAATGCAGAATTAACCATTTTTTGCCTAGGAGCCTCAACTAAAAAAAATTGAGCTTAAAAGAAAGTTCAGTGCTTCCCAACCAACTCAATTGTGATTCTATGATGGAATTTGGTAAATTATCATCTTTACCAACATGAATGCAGCATGTGTCTTGTTTATAAAAATAATAATAATAAAAAACACCTGCACAGATGTGATTGAACCCTTCTTGGTGGTTGTGATTCTTTCCTGCATGGTACCCATGTCAGTGGCCAGAGTTGGCTGATAACCCACAGCAGAGGGGATACGACCCAGAAGGGCAGACACCTGATCAAAAAAAAGCCAAAGTCAATTTTACCCTCAAATCAGATTTAAAACATCTAATTTTATGACCCCTTCACTGACCTCTGATCCAGCCTGGGTGAAGCGGAAAATGTTGTCAATAAAGAGCAGCACATCCTGTCCCTCCTGGTCACGGAAATATTCGGCAACGGTCAGTCCAGTCAGAGCCACACGGGCACGGGCACCTGGGGGCTCGTTCATCTGTCCGTACACCAGCGCCACCTAACAACCAAGAGGTCAATGAAATTTAACGCAATTCTAAAGTTTACAAGCATAATCGTTTTAGCTTTACTTCTCTACTAATCTGAGAACTTTTAGATCTTCAAGTCACCTTTGAGGTGGTGTCCTTCAGGTTGATGACACCAGACTCAATCATTTCATGGTAGAGATCGTTTCCCTCACGGGTCCTCTCTCCCACACCAGCAAACACAGAGTAACCACCATGAGCCTTAGCCACGTTGTTGATCAGCTCCATAATCAACACGGTCTTTCCCACACCAGCACCACCAAAAAGACCTGAAAAATGAGATGGCAGTGCTTAAGTTAGCTTAAATTTTATAGTTAGATATAAAAAATATATATATTTGAAACCAGCAAACTCAACCCAATTCTGAAGAGGAGAAAAGGAAGAGAGAAAAAAAATATATTATAATAATAATAATAATTTTCAAATATAAAAAAATAATAATAATGATAAATTCTAAAGTCTAGGGTCAGTAAGGTTTTGCTTTTAAACAAAAAGCTCACCAAAACTTCTTTGATATAATTTTTTTATAATAATAATAATAATAATAATAATAATAATAATAATAATACATGGTGATTGACAAAGTAATTGACTAATGTACTAAATTAGATGACAATTATTACCTTTTTAAAATAAAAGCAAGACTTTTAGCTCAAACTACTAATTTACCGCTTAATATTTAGTAAGGTTGTAGTTGGGTTTAGGTAGTGGGCATAATTAGGGATGTAGTACAAGATAACTTTATAAGTAATAATAAACAGGTAATGTCTTAATAGGCAGGTAATAAACCAGTTAACAGTGAGAACTGGTACTTCAAATAAATGAGTTAAAATATTTGGTACACTTTTTAGTTTATGGCAACAATTTCAACAGTAATTAATCAAAACTTCAGACACGTGACTATCAAAAAAAACAATTTATGATTGTTTGATAAACCATCATTTAAAAATGATGAAATTAAGGTTTTTGTAAAACCATATGGTCACAGAATTCTTTGTATAGGAAATTGATATATTGATATCAAATTTAACGTTCTATTTGAATGTTAATATTGTAACTTCAATCTTTTGACAGTATAAAGGTAAAAATAAAAGTACAAATGTGTATATACACACCAATCTTGCCACCCTTGGCATAGGGTGCCAGCAGATCTACGACTTTGATTCCTGTGACCAGAATCTCCTGCTCGACACTCATGTCTGTGAATTCTGGGGCCTCAGCATGGATGGGGGCAGTCCTGCAAAAAAATAAATAAATCACAATCAACTTAATATACATTGAAATCTCAAATAATAATAATAATTATTTTTTTAAGCTCCCCCAAACAAGCTTCTGCTTTAGAAATCATCAAATACTCACTGTTTTGTGGAAATTGGTCCTCTCTCATCAATGGGTTCACCGATGACATTCATGATCCTGCCAAGCGTCTCAGGTCCCACGGGGATTCTGATTGGGGCACCAGTGTCAAGAACCTTCTGACCACGCACCAGTCCCTCGGTACCATCCATAGCGATTGTGCGGACAGTGTTCTCCCCTAAAGAAAAGCAAAAAAAACAAACAAACAAAAAGTTACTGAACCACCGTAATAAATTAATCAACGAATTAATTAGATTGAGCTTTAATCGTATTACCCAAATGCTGAGCCACCTCCAGGACTAGCCTAGAATCACGGCCGGCCACTTCCAGGGCATTGAGAATAGGTGGCAGGTCCTCGTCGAACTGGACGTCCACAACGGCACCGATGACCGCGACGATACGCCCGCTGGCGGCGGCGGCAGCAGCAGCAGGAGCAGCATAATCCCTGCCTGTGGAGGAAGAGAAACAGATCAATATCACATGCACACGACAAAGAACATAATCTATTTGTAATCAAAGTATTAAAAAAATAATAAGAAGAATTCGAAAGCTCTTGTTTTGAAAGCCGTGTCACTATATTATTGTATTTATTTGCACAATGACACGAAGTCACAGTCTAATGAATGAACGCTAGCACCGCTATAAATAAAACGATTGGAAATCTGTTTATATCCGACTGCAGTGTGCATTTTAAAGCCGTAATGGTTTAGAAGTGTTCATAAATACGTTAGCATTATCCCGTGATCTTATTCCACATGTCTTCTGTACCATGACCTCGCAGGCTGGGAAACACAGCTAGCAAATCGAGCCTCCTCCCTTCATGACACATAAAGGTCATTCCCGTTTTCTTACAAACAACAATTGGCTGTTGTCACTAAAATTAAGCATTCAGTTATGGCAACATATTTCCATCACAATTCAGATTCCAAGTAGTGCGTCAGACGAAACCAATGACCGAAAATAATGACGTTAAACTTTGCGGCCTGCACTTAGAGTCCGCATGCTGCCATTTAGCGGTCTCGCGTCGGCGGTGACGTTGCTGTCAGAAGAGCTGCAACTTTCAAAACAAAATGTATTTCACTTACGTGAAAACAGAGATGGAGCTCCGTTGAGAGCCTTCAGGGGGTGAACCCCGGGCTTGAGAGCTTGCAGAGCCCCGGTGCAGCAGCGTCCCACAGCTCCCAACATTGTTAAAATGGCTGAAGGTGGAATCGGGTAGAGACTCAGCAGCTTATATATAGTGCCGCTTGGGCCTCACACTGCGCATGCGTGGAAGACAATGGCGACACGGGAACTGAGGGTCTGCGCATGCGTCAGGGTTGAAGGACAGTCTGGGCATCGTAAATAGCATTTTATACGTGCAAGGGAACAAATATATAATATTTTTCTATTATTATAATAGACCAGAAGCGCTTATTTGTAGATGTGGCATAGTTTACTAATAGTTTGTGTGGGTGCTCAATATCCGTTCAAAAGCAGTGTTAGTAAATATGAAATGCTTTTGAGCAGATAAGATATAACCTTAACAATGAAACGTTAAACATCTCAGTTTCTTAGCGCTGATCCAAATTGTCAGCTAGTGTCAGTGACGATCCCTAGCCTATGTTAGTTTATCACCACTAGGTGTCGGTGTTGTTTAAAGGTCTATTCAATCATCACGACTGAAAACTTTAGTGAACTGAGGTTAGAACTGAAGTGCATGGCCAGGTGTGTATGCGTGACTCCTGCCGTCACTGTGAAGAAACATTAAACGCAAACAGCAGTAAAATGTTGACGTTATTATAGTAAAGGGCCATTGTGATATTATTCTGATGAAAAAATATATGTTCCAAGAAGGCGACACGGTGGCTCAGTGGGTAGCGCTTTCGCCTCACAGCAAGAAAGTCGCTGGTTCGAGCCCCGGCTGGGCCAGTTGACATTTCTGTGTGGAGTTTGCATGTTCTCCCCCTGTTCGTGTGGGTTCTGGGTGCTCCGGTTTCCCTTACAGTCCAAAGACATTGAATGAGCTAAATTGGCCGTAGTGTATTAGTGGGTGTGAATGCAAGAGTGTATGGGTGTTTCCCAGGGCTGGGTTGCGGCTGGAAGGGCATCCGCTGCATAAAACATATGCTGGATAAGTTGGAGGTTCATTCCGCTGTGGCGACCCCTGATTAATAAAGGGACTAAGCCGAAAAGAAAATGAATAAATGAATGTTGTTCCAAGAAGTTGTTCTATAGCACAAACAAGTACATCAACAAAGCTACAAATACACTAAAAGTTATGCATTAATTTAATTTCAGTTGAAATATACTTAGTACAAAATTAGTTTTCCAAACAGCATATTTCAAATAAACTATTGTTTGTCAATATCCCATCATCCAGCTCATCCTATCAGGTGAAGAGCATCCAGGTTTTCCACTGGAGTTTTCATCAAGATCCTCACAGATTCATCATATCCTGTTCAACAGATCCAGATTTCCTTGACTAAGTTGAGAGACTACATGCACAAACACTGTTTTTGTTTTGCTTTTCATAGTGTTTTTTTATACTTGTTTTCAGTCTAATAAAGAAAACATCCAAGATACATTTTAGTGTTTCTTTTATACCACTTTTTTGTGTCAGTAGATTTCAATTACAATATATAATTTTAAAAGCTCCCAATTACATAAATCTAATATATGCACCATATTTTTGAATCTTTTTGAAATATGGTAAAAATAGCAATTGTTTAGTAACCATTGGAATTACAAATATGTACACATACGTTCAAATAAATATAAATATGAATTTATATGTGTGCCCATATAATAACACATATAAATTTAATGATAACATACTTGAACATATACAGTATATTTGTAAATCCAGTGGTTGAACAAAATGAATGAAAACAGCCATTTTTGCAATAATTTAAAATATATGTTGTACATATGACATATTTTATGTATGTAAAATCCAAATATGAGCTTGTATGTCATATACAGTATGTAATTTGCATATTTCTAAGTGAGTTTTAGTTTTTTCTCCAGCACTGAGCCACCATTATTCTCCACTTCAGCTATAGTGACTGTACATTAAATCAAACTTTATAAACTACATTCTGAAGGTTTTTACCAAGGCATATGTTCATACATAATTTACCTGATTATATATATTTTATTCTACCAACAAATGTGAAAATTAGTTTGTTTCAGGCTGTTCTTAGTATTTTCAGAAATATTCATTCATTTGTTAATTTTCTTTTTGGCTTAGTCCCTTTATTAATCAGGGGTCGCCACAGCAGAATGAACCAACTTATCTGGCATATGTTTTATGCAACGGATGCCCTTCCAGCTGCAACCCATCACTGGGAAACACCAATACACTCTCATTCATATACATACACTACGGACAATTTAGCTTACCCAATTAACTTATAATGCATGTCTTTGGACTTGTGGGGGAACCCGGAGCACCCGGAGGAAACCCATGCCTACACGGGGAGAACATGCAAACTCCACACAGAAATGTCAACTGACCCAGTCGAGGCTCGAACCAGCGACCTTCTTGCTGTGAGGCGACAGCACTACCCACTGCGCCACTGCGCCGCCTTTTCAGAAATATAAAGTGATAAAAAGAGTTCTCCAAATCCCATCTGTAAAAAGAAGCTCAAACAGGTTTGGAACCACTTAAGGATGAGTAAAAAGTAAACAATGAGATATATTTAATATATTATTATTTACTTTAACTATTACTTGAGTTGTTTGCATTAAAAGAGTACTCCAAATCCCATCTGTAAAAACTGTTGACTATATGTCGAAGAAATTATAAAAAAATTTGAACTTTCATCAAATAATTTTTCATCCAAAACCTTGTATCCAATAGAGTTTGTACTAGAAATGTATGCAAATTACTTAATTTTCATTAAATAATGTCTCGTTTGCGTATTTTAACAATATTTTAAAACACTTGTAATACAATAAATGTTTGTAATTCTTAATGATCAGTCAACTGGGGATATGGACCTGAATCATTGTCTTGCTGAAATGTCCACCCTGGTTTCATCTTCATCATCCTGGTAATGTAGATGTTGGACTGAAGCAGCTTATATTCATTTACACTGACAAAGGGCAGAGGGTAGCTGAATAACTACTGAGAGATTTTAGCTGCTGCCTGGGCTTTCACTGCCTTTCTACACCTCCCTTTCTTCATGTGTTTAATACTTTTTCCCTGCATCATTTCATTTTATTATGCATAACTTAATTTGTAAACTAATTAGATTTGTTTTCTTTGCATATATGGATTTCTTTGATTGTTACCAACATCCAGGGAAAATTTCAGGTCAACGGCACCTTTAGAAATATGTTTTCGGAGAAAAATGGTGATGTGTTCAATACTTATGTTCTCCATGTTACATGCAAAGATCCTTCTTTTTTAGAGTGTGGACCTTTGGCTTTGCTTTTTTTGTTCACACAATTGTGCACACAATGGCAAGATGTCATTATATAGTTCACCACCCAGTGATTACTTGTTCTGCATCATTAACAATCTTAATGAGATCAGCACTTAACATTAGCACAAAACATTAATGTACAAAAACAGTTGATGGGTCCAAAGAAATTGTGGATTGATAATCTGTTTTGGAAATATGCTAATAAAGTAAAACATTTAGGAATTACTTAAAATGGTAGTATATTTATATTATATAACAGGAAATTATGATCCATACACATGAGAACAGTCTTCTTTTTTCTTTTTTGCATTCATTACTAATGGGAAAAGACACAAACGTTTTGGCTCAATGTCTTCCTCAGTGTGTAAAGCAATTCAAACCCTCCACCCACCCGATGGAAGTGCTTTTCACACTGAGGAAGTCTTTGTGCAAACATTGTTGAACAAAATTCCCTTCATTCCCATCCCTTCACCACATTAGGCACATTTTACTGCTGGTTGCATAATCATTTTCTGTTTTGGACAGGTATTTCATTACAGAAATTTTATTTTATTTTATTTTATTTTATTTTATTGTGCATTAATGCAACTGTGATGGAAAACATGAGACGAAAGTAAAAATTCACAAACTCAAAAAATACTTTTCACTTCCTCACGCAAAGATATCACGTTCATTTGACAAATTTGGGCTTTAGTCTTGAAAGCACTGGAATATTACTACCATCCTCAGTGTTATATTTATTCAAGATTTTCCAGGGAAAACTTTAGGCGAATGTAAAGACAGTGAAATATAAATTTCTTCCTACTACACCGGGGCTGAGTGCTGTGAAAAGTTCAAGGAATAACCAGCTTTAAAAACGTTTATTTACAAATCTGTAAGTTTTAACTTGCGGTCTTGTTCTTAGCTTTGGTTGAATCTTAAAAATGGAGGAAATGTGCAACAGGAGTCAACACTGTAAAAAATCTTATGTGCTATTTACTTAAAAAATAGTGGTAACACTATTGCACGTATTTTTTTTTTTTTAAGTTTTCAAGATTTAATTTTTTTAGCAAAAACTACTTGAATAAATCATGTGAAAATTACTACATTTTTTTGAGTGATAGATGATGTTTTTAATATCATTAGTGGAATGTGCTTTTATAATTTAAGCAAATCAACCACCATTTACTCATATATATTTTGCAATTTTTGCAAAAACCACTTGAATAAATCATGTGAAAATTACTAGGTATTTTGAGTGATAGATGATGATTTTAATATTATTAGTGGAATGTGCTTTTATAATTTAAGCAAATCAACCACCATTTACTCATATTTATTAATGAAAATTACTCATTCATAAAATTTAAAATACATAAATTATAATGAAATACATACACAATGCATTTTTGCCAAATATCATTTTATTACATGTTCCACTGATAACAAAATGGCACACTCAATTTGTTAAACAAATCTATTTAAAATTTACAGCAATGTTAAACTCTGAAAAAAGTTCTTAATCCATGTCATGGAAAAATTTTTTCTGTCAACAGGAATATTCACATTTTAGACTAAATCTGACAGAATTTGTGTATTGCATAACATATAAAACCAGTACATTTATAAAAGCTGTATCTCAAAATATTAGCAACACAATCAATCAATCAATCAATGCAGTGAAATTTCACCAAAAGGTTGTAGCAGTGAATTTGTCAGAAACTTAATAAAATAAATGTTTTTTGAGTGATTTTAATTAGGAGAATATTTGTATAAATCCAGTTCAGCAGTTCTAGATTTTCCAAGCCAGCCATGACTCGCTCATCCTCCAAGACAATGCAGAACTCCTCATGGTTGGTCATCCCTCTGGCAGACAGCAATTCTCTGTGCATTCTCACACTGTAAAATAAACGTTAAGTGCAATTGTAAATTTCAAATGTTTAAGGTTTACTAAAACACATTAAGTAAATGCATTAAGGAAATAAACCATTTCTTTGTATCTCTGTGAACAGTAATTCTCCAAAATGTTTGAGTAGATGTTGCTGACTGATATTATAACACAAGTACAAAAGTATTTTAACTTATAATGAACAAGGTGTTTTCAAAATGTATACTAGTGTACAAAGAAATAAGTTTATAAAAAACAAACCATGTTTATACAAGGAATAGTGCATTAAACAATGTAGTGTTTGAGCTATATTTCTGTTTTTTGTAAAAATGCAAAAATATAAAATGCAGTTTTCTGAAAACTATAAATATCTGAAATGGATTAAGACACTTAATTTGTACTCCTGGATGAGCTCTTCCTCTTTTTTCATACAAATAGACCAGCAACAGAGGACGACATCTCTTGTCTCGTCCCTGATTTGATGTGAGGTCAGATGCAACAAAAGTGTAGAAATTAGTAATATTGCCTAATAATAATACTAATAATGATACACAAATAACATTATAAAAAATACCTGCTGCATGGCACCCATTCTCTTTATCAAAATCTGCCTGAGTAAACTGCTCCTCTTTTGTGGGAAAATATTGTGAACATTTACTTCACTAATCTGAAAAATTAAGCAAACAAATATTAGTATTTATATACAGTATTATATATAAACAGTTAATTAATGAAGGCTTTTAATGACTAATTTTAATTATTAATTACATTACATCATCAATGCTGTAAAAGGAACCTTATGAAATGGAAAAACACTAGCTGAGCATATACCCCACTGAATAGCTAATAGCTATAGCTAACATACTAGCTTTTGCTTACTTAACAAGATCTCTGTTGTTTGTCCACCCTGCTTAAATGTTGCCTGATCATTGCTGTTAAATATTACAGTGCAAATAATTTGTTCAATTTCAATATATAATTCAGAATGAACATAGAAGCAAATTTCAAATAGGAATGGGTGGTTAAAAATACATGTGTATCCCTATATACATCGTATGGCAAAAACTAAGCTCCCGAACAAGCTTGAACATCATGTGTCTTTCCTGAAAGAGCTTATTTAATTAAAATGATAAACTGTTAATGCTTACCTCTTAACATGCTCACTGTTGATCAGCTCCTTCAAAATGTCGTCTGATCACTGCCGTTGTTGAGATTCAAATGCAAACATCTCAATCAAATCCACATAATTGAGTCAATTTTCTTAAAATAAACATGAAGCCATCTTTCCTCAATTTTATTAGCTTAATTGGTTTCTTAAATTAAGCCTAATTATTGCACTGGTTTGCTTAAAAAATAACTGAAATTTATCTGTTGATTTTATTAGCCAAATGTTCTCAATATTTTATAATAAATCAAATTTTTTAAAGAAAATATGCACAATATTTTTAATGACCACATCAATTTTCTTTATGAAAATTACAAGCCTCAAGATTCATTTTTTACAGTGCATGTAAACCTGAAGAAACGTTTTATGCTGAAATGATTTTTTGTGTAAGTTTAGGGTTCTTTATTTTTCCGCCTTTTTGTTTTTCAAATTTGACAAAGCAGCTCATGGTTTTCTCGAGCTCAACCAATCAACAGTTTCCCAAGAGGTTAATGAACTGTTTCTGGACAATTTAAAGGGATAGTTCACCAAAAAGAGGAAGTTCTCGCATAATTTACTTGTCATTCACTTGTCACAAACCTGTTTGAGTTTTTTTTTCTGTTAAAAACAAAGGAAGATATTCCTTTAAAGAAAGTCAACAAAAAATATATATATTTTGAAGACAGCTGGAAAACAGTAACGATTACAGGTTTCTACCATTTTTTTTAAAACATCTTTTTTATTTTGTGCTCAGAATAACGAAGCTCAAACAGGTTTGGAATCACTGGAAAGGTGAGTAAAAAGTAAGTAGTGAGATATATTTAATGTATCAGTTTTTTTTTAAACTAATATTTGACGGTTTTTTTGCATTAAAAGTTACTAAAATATAAAATATATCCCATGTCTTCATTTTTTTTTTAACACAGTAAAGTCATCCTATGCTGTCAATTTTGCTACTTTTGAGCATTGTAAACATACTTGTTTATATCTAAACAAATGGAAGAGACACACTGTAAGCATTTCAGATGCTGTGAAATCTTATACCATCTGCAGAGAGAAAATGCCACTCAATTTTATTAATCAAAATGGATCAAAATGCACTCAAAAGGACATGAATGCATTTTAGAGGACTGCGAATATTTCACTGGAACATGGTTTTCATTGTTTTCCATTTTTGCTGTTTGTTTTTTGTTTCACTTATGTATTTATTAATGTTTAATGTCGGTTTATTAATTTTTTTAGCCAGTAACTGTTATATGAGCACTACTAAAAAACAATAAGTACCTCACTATGCTTTTTTTTTAACAAAAGCAAAAAACAAAATGAAGGTTTCAAAATGATGCTACCATTATTTGAAAGCATAAATGAGTAAATTTTACTTAAAATAATAATGATAATAACACGTTTATATTATATAGTGCCTTTCTAGTGGTCAAGGAGGCTTTACAAGACAATAACAGTTTTTAAAAAAAGACAAGAGAACAAATAGCAAAAGAAGAGACTTAAACTTTTATTGATGCAGTGGAATGAGTGTCGGAGAGAGTTCCAGTAAAAACAAGGTTTGATAAACTTAAAGTTATAAGTTGTAAATTGATCAAATTTAGTTGACAGTACTTGAAACTGAAAGTTGACAACTTGTAAAGTATTACAGGACAAACTAAAATAAAATGATTCAAAATACTCAAAAACCTGATGCAAATAGTTGCCCGATATTTTGTAGTATTTGTAGTATTTTTTTAAACTCTTCATGGAAATTCATGAAAAGGGTTCTATATTAGCACCATAACTGTCTAGAACAACCCAGGCTCATTAGAAATACACTCAAAAAAATGTTCAAACTACTTATTTTAAATGAGTTGAAACAACACAATTCTTAAGCTTTTTTTGGGACAACTTAATTGTTTTATGTTTAATCCACTTAAATTTGTAAAAACAATTAAGTTAACTTAATCGATTTGTGTTGTGACAACATGAAGGAATTGTGTGTAACCCAGCATTTTTTTACAATGTATGTGCCTCATGCTACATTTTTCCAAAGCATAAAATACATTGCTCCAGTTTTGTTTCAGATTTCAGATGACAAATCCACAAGAGGGCGCTATTTACAATTTTGCTAATCTGAAATACATTACTTAGGCTGCTTTTGTGTCATATCACCATGCAATCATCTGACATAAGCCCTTTCCTAAAGCCAACCAATAGTGTTTTCAAAGTTTCACAAAACTGTAAGCTGAAGCATGTATTTCCAATGAACCTGTGTTCCTTTAAAACCCTTTTTTCATTTCCGTTTTTACATATTTATACACATCTACAAAAATTCAGCTAATTTGGTTGTCAAAAAATAGGGCTGGATGATTTTTATGCATATTTTGTCAGTAAATCCGGTTCTAGCAAACCGCCAGCACGTGTTGTCAGATAGAGCAGCGTTTACTACAGAGACTGACATGCTATGGAAAATCACGTATAAACTCAAAATCAATATAATCGTTCTCCGATAATGACAGCTGTTTAAGTCACCTTCTAAATTAACTATACAGCTCAGTACAGCAAATGTTGCACATGAAAATACCACATATAAGAATGATTTTACTGCAAACTCACTTTATAACTTTAGTCCAATGTTTGAAATAAATCGTTTCATAGTTGTGAGATTATTAGTCACACTGAATCAATAAAAGCTGTTAAATCTTGTTTAAAACACATAGATATTTACATTAGATGCCGCCTACGCTATTGTTGTCTATTGGAAGGAATGCGTCAATAGAGCCGCCAATTTAGTACAGGTGTCACGGTCACACAAGGAAGACAAGGAGGTGTAAAACTTCAAGGGTGTTTATTCAAGTGATAGGCACAATCGTGATTAGGTGAAGTTGGTGAATGGTGTCGAAGAGGGTGAGCAATCTCACACGCACACACAGTTCAGTTCAGTTCAGTTCAGAGGCTATTGCCCACGTAAACAGTCACTTCCCTTATATCGATGCTAATGGCATTCACAGGTTGAGGACATCCATGGAAGAGCGCAGGAGAAGACGAGTAGACCATGCGTGTCTGATTCCAGCCACTGAATGAATGAATGAATGAGGTGGGTATATATGCTGTGTGATGATTGCGGGTGCAGGTGAAAGTAATTAGTAGTCAGGCGAGGGTTCACGGGTGTGGTGCGTGGTGGATGGTGACTGAGAGTGGTGACTGGAAGTGGGAGAACGAGCAGTGGGTGTAACAACAGGGTAGCGCTCCTTTGAAATGAATGTGAGACCAAGGTGCAGACTGGCCATCCAGAGACACAGATTATACACTTATCTATGATCGGGAGTGTTCCCGGTGGTCAGTATGCAATTTGTTTTTTAAATGACGAAAATTACAGTTTTACATCACTTTTCTACATCGATGGATAAGTGACCGCACGGGCACTGCCGACAAAGAGCATGTGTTTGTGTGCATGGAAATGTATTATCCTCCCTCCCTGTTAAATTTGATTTAATCCGTGTCCTGAAACACTCCCCCTCTCCTGCTTTCACTTCTCATTCTACGGAGGGAGCGATTCTTTTGTGAATGAATCCCCGTTATGAACGACTCGTTCACTTAGCCGACAATAATACAAGTTTCTGGCACTGCAGCATCTTGTTGTCATATTTCTTTTACATTGTTTGCTGATTTTATTCAACAAAACTAGCATAAGCCTAGAATGTAGGCTTATGCTTTGCCTTACTTTGCCTTATGGTCAGTGCAGTGACTGTATTATCATCAATACTTGTTTAGCATAAAAGTTCGTAACATACAAAATTGTAAAAAAACGAAATCTTACCTATGAAATGTACTGCCTTTATGCTTTGCTTTCTTTGTTTGCTCGTTATTACACCTGTATGCAGCGTAAAAGTCCAGCATCTTCACATTGGCTTTAGTCTTGACTAGTGCGGTTGAATGCCATTTGTCCTGGGAGCACTGTACAAATGTGGCGGTGCTATTGACGCATGCTCAGGGTCCGTATGCGATATCTAGTGTATATAGGACCTCCGTAGGCTACAGCGAATAGTCCGGACTGCTGAACGAATCACTGGCACTACCCTTCCTACACTTCAAGAACCGTACTCTTCCAGATTGAGTAAAAGGACTTGCAAAATCACTCTGGACCTCTCACACCCAGCACACTTTCTGTTTGAACTGTTACCGTCTGGTCGGAGCTACAGAGCACCGAGCACAAAAACAGCCAGACACAGGAAAAGTTTCTTTCCTCAGGCCATCTACCTCATAAACAGTTTATTTTTCCCCTACTGTGCAATAAACATGTGCAATACTTTTTCATACGCACTTGTATACAGCACCTTATAACAATATACAATGCAATACTTTCTCCATACGCATTTGTACACAGCACCTTATAACTTGTATATTTATAACAAATCTGTACAAACAATTCATCATCCACAGCTCTTTTGTCTAACTGCATCTCTGTTTAATGTTTGTCGTATTTTATTTTATTTTTTTCCTCATATTTATTTTGTGTTGTCACTTGTCACTTTATGTACACTGGAAGCTTCTGTAGCCAAAACAAATTCCTTGTGTGTGAAAGCACACTTGGCAATAAAACCGATTCTGATTCTGATATATCTATGTTTAAAACACAACACTATGGGAATTTCCTGGGTTGTTTCTTCATGGGTATTTGGAGTTTCCACACGAGAGTGCCCTCTGGCCTTCGGAGGAGATTTACTACTGATCACAGAACCGTGCTACCCTGACAAGATGTGCATGACAATTGCAGGTATGAGCAATCGCGATTGTGATTTCCATTAATAGCCCAGCCCTAGTCAAAAGTCATAAGATGAAATGCAGACATACAGAGTCTGCTTCACTGACTGTACCCTGATGCTTATACTGAAGGTTCAGCAGTAATAGTTTTGTGTGCACAGATGGTGCAGCAGCGCAACTGAACAAACACACCAGAGCTGTAACTAGCACTGCCTGTGTACGATAACAGATTTCTCTGTTCTGCGTGATATACATGCAATTTGCTCAGGTTGGTTTGGTCAATCATTCTCGTAGCTGTAGCTGGTTTTAACAGTGGTGTGGTTGTTGTTAGGTGTGGGGGGTTTTGTCCTCAGGATTATAAGGAGGAACAAATTGTAGATGAGCAGGGAACATTATGTTCTTTGGAAAGTGTTGACAGGAAGTTGTCCTACTCATGCCTTTATACAATAAAAAAAACATTTTGTGAATGTGCTCATCAAAAATTGCTCAATCAGATCAAGTAAGATCAAATTTTGCTCGATGCCACAAATGAGAATCAAATAATACATTAAATACAATTACTACCCTGCACCACATCTTATGTTGCATGAGTAACAGCCAAATAAACACGGTATGAGTCAAAATTATTAAGAATATTTAGAATATTGAGTATATTTAGAATATTAGAATATATACTAATAAATATTTATTAGTAATGTGCAGGTAAATGGTTTTTTAACCCTCAGATTTTCAAAAAGTTGTATCTCAGTATCTCCAAACATTTTCCTATCAAAACAAACCATACATCAATGGCAAGCTTATTATTCAGCTTTCAATGTGTATAAATGTATAGATTTATAAATCTAAAAAGATTGACACTTATGACTGGCTTTGAGATCCAAGGTCACATTTGATGTTGAATGTGACACCATGATACAGACATAATAATAAAAATAATAAATAATAAAAGACAACCTCGGCAGCAGCCTTGCATGAGCAATTCAAAAGTATGCATGTAAAGCAAATAATGTAAAAGCAAATTGGCAAAAATTTGGAGACACATTAGTCAGCATTTAGTTCATTTTATTTATTAATAATATACGATACAACAAAACATTATATACTTTCTTTTTACACAGTACTAATATATATTGTTTATTTAAACAGATTTGTGATATATCTGGGACAATATAATATTGTCAAGCCAATATTATTTATACAGCACTTTCAAAGCAGCTTTACATTAATAAACAGGAAAATAAAATCAATGATGTAAAACGCAAGGATGTCATGTTTTTCAGCTCAAGTCAGTTCAGTTTACACTGTGTAAAGTAACATGCAACATTATTTTATGCTCATTTCCTTTATTTACTAGTACATCACTTAATCTTTTAAAACACCAATGATTTAATAACACTGATAAAAGGTCATCTTTAGCTGATCTCAAAATGAACAGATATATAACAATAAACACAACAATAAATAATTAATCATTTAATATTTGTGCATCTTTAGTTTTAGGTGTTTACAGATATCATCATTAGATATTTCATATTACATAATATGGTAATAATACCACCACAGGTAACAATAATCATTATTTTGTCGATTATTATGCATTGACCAGGGGCGTAGCGGACATTTTAAAAGAAGGGGGTGGGGTGGGGGGGGGGGCAGCTGAATGAGATCCAGAAGTTTTATGTTCATATAATTATTAATCACCTGTTTCTAAATGGTCTGTCTCTAAAAGTGAGGGGGACGTATCCCCCCCCGTCCCCCCCCGGTTGCTACACCCCTGGCATTGACAATATATTAAACGGATATTTACATTGTAAAAAATGCTGGGTTCCACACAATTCCTTCATGTTGTCCAAACACAAATCGATTAAGTTAACTTAATTGTTTTTACAAATTTAATGGATTGAACATAAAACAATTAAGTTGTCCCCAAAAAACTCAAGAATTGTGTTGACTCAGTTCATTTATAGAAGTAGTTTGAACAAGCAGCAAAAAAGTGTAAGTTTGTGGCTTAGGTAAGTGCATAAAATCTCCTGAAATGGTTTTACAGGTCCATTTTTAACACTAGGAATTGACCCTAATATGATATGGATGGATTTGACCATATTTGGAAAAGTCACGAATATTTATGAGATCTGCTCTGACTCCAGCAGCTTATGTCATTGCTTAATGCTTTCACACACACAAACATGCACACACACAGTGTGATATACACATGTGCTAATTAATCATACTTCAGTCTTTTAACAAATTGAGTATTCTTTGTAAATGACAATCTTTTCAACTGAAGTGATAGAGAGATTTACAGTGCATCCGTAAAGTATTCACAGCGCTTCACTTTTTCCACATTTTTTTATGTTACAGCCTTATTCCAAAATGGATTAAATTCATTTATTTCCTTAAAATTCTACACACAATACCCCATAATGACAATGTGAAAAAGGATTTTTTTGAAATTGTTGCAAATTTATTAGAAATAAAAAAACTGAAAAATCAAATGTACATAAGTATTCACAGCCTTTGCCGTGAAGCTCTAAATTGAACTCATTCTGTTTCCACTGATCATTCTTGAGATGTTTCAGCAGCTTAATTGTAGTTCACCTGTGGTGAATTCAGTTGATTGGACATGATTTGAAAAGGCATACACCTGTATATATAAGGTCCCATGGTTGACAGTGCATGTCAAAGCACAAACCAAGCATGAAGACAAAGGAATTGTCTGTAGACCTCCGAGACAGGATTGTCTCAAGGCACAAGGCTGGGGAAGATTACAGAAAAATTTCTGCTGCTCTGAAAGTTTCAATGAGCACAGTGGCCTCCATCATCCCTAAGTGGAAGATGTTTGGAACCACCAGGACTCTTCCTATAGCTGGCCGGCCATCTAAGCTGAGTGATCGGGGAGAAGGGCCTTAGTCAGGGAGGTGATCAATAACCCGATGGTCACTCTGTCTGAGCTCCAGCGTTCTTCTGTGGAGAGAGGAGAACCTTACAGAAGGACAACCATCTGTGCAGCAATCCTCCAATCAGGCCTGTATGGTAGAGTGGCCAGACGAAAGCCACTCCTTAATAAAGGGCACATAGCAGCCCGCTTGGAATTTGCCAAAAGGCATCTGAAACAAAATTCTCTGGTCTGATGAGACTAAAATTGAACTCTTTGGAGTTAAACTCCAGGCGTTACGTTTGGAGAAAACCAGGCACCGCTCATCACCAGGCTAATACTATCCCTACAGTGAAGCATGGTGGTGGCAGCATCATGCTGTGGGGATGTTTTTCAGCAGCAGGAACTGGAAGACTAGTCAGGATAGAGGGAAAGATGAATGCAGCAATGTACAGAGACATCCTGAATGAAAACCTGCTTCAGAGTGCTCTTGACCTCAGACTGGGGCGATGGTTCATCTTCCAGCAGGACAATGACCCAAAGCACACCGCCAAAATATCAATGGAGTGGCTTCACAACAACTCGGTGAATGTCCTTGAGTGGCCCAGCCAGAGCCCAGACCTAAATCCTATTGAACATCTCTGGAGAGATCTGAAAATGGCTGTACACCATCGCTTCCCATCCAACCTGATAGAGCTTGAGAGGTACTGCAAAGAGGAATGGGCAAAAATTCCCAAAGACAGGTGTGCCAAGCTTGTGGCATCATATTCATAAAGACTCGAGGCTGTAATTGCTGCCAAAGGTGCATCAACAAAGTATTGAGCAAAGGCTGTGAATACTTTATGTACATGTGATTTTTCAGGTTTTTTGTTTTTAATAAATTTGCAACAATTTAAAAAAAAAATGTTTTCACATTGTCATTATGGGGTATTGTGTGTAGAATTTTGAGGAAATAAATGAATTTAATCCATTTTGGAATAAGGCTGTAACATAAAAAAATGTGGAAAAAGTAAAGCGCTATGAATACTTTCCGGATGCACTGTATTTTAGCTAGAAGGGGTGAGTGAGTTATCTTATAACCTATTTGGCTTTTAAGTTGTGTTGCGGATGAAATATAGGTTAAATTATATGTATGCTCTACAAAAGGAGCCAACAGAGAGGTAATTAAAGTGGTATTTTATGATATGAAAGTATATGAAAACACAGAAAATAACATCAACTTCTGAATAAACAAAGGAGTTTTTAAGTTTACTGGCATCCTTTCACTTCAGAAAAATCATAATATGCGCTAAGTGATATGACATGATGCATAAACAATCATTAAACACTTATATTTAGTCATGTACTTGTTTTGCTGCCACATTACAAACATGCTGCAAATTTCACAATATATATGTTAAACTAACATTTAAAAACAGACCTCATGCCTTTTTGGTGTGGCATTGAATACATTTTTTATTCGTATATACCACCTGTGCTTCATTGCATGGCTGCCTGCTTCACAGAACTGTTTACTCTCCTTACAGAGTGAAATGTTTAAAAAAAAAAAAAAAAAGTCCCACATGATTAGATAAACTTAGAAATAAGGGGAAAAATGTATCATTGTTGTAATCTCATTTGAAAACGTGGCCAATCCAGTGCTTCCTGGAGCATGCATATTATTGATCCTGTGTGTATCGTCAGAGTCTGTGTTTTGTTCCGATTGGCCTGTTTTTCACCAGTATTTTATATTCACAGGATTTACATGAGAATGAGGAAACAATGTTGTTTGAGATTCACAGTTAAAAGTCATTACCATGCTGAACACTTATTATTCAGCTATGCCTTGGTATATCCATATTTTCATTATATGGCACCTTTAAACAACACAATCAGTCACATTCAACCCTCACAGTTCAACAACATTTTGTTTAAATGTGATATACATGCAAAAAAAAAATGGATTTGAGGACTGATGTAAATATGTTAAATCTTGAAACAGTACAAAACTATTTTTCACCACAGTTTTGAACTGAATTCATCCCTTTCAAGCCAAAAATGTTCAAGTTTTTTTGTTTCTAAAAACTAACTTCAACTCACAGTCAATTTGTCAGATCTGATTTATCCAAATCGCTAGATTAAACGCTTTCAAACTGATGCACAAATCCTGTATTATCCAGTCTTCCTTTCATACTACTCTGAGGATGAGATGATGAAATTATGATGCTTTTTTTCTTACACCAGAGACTTCTTCCAAAGGTCAAGCTGACCCTGTGAGCTGTTGGCACTGATTGAATTCATTACTGCCACCATCAAATAATCCATGATCCCAAAGTGCTCTATTCCAAGTCTACTCATGCATACTAAGAAACATCGTATTTTAAGAGCTTGGTGTGACTGTGAATGTTTGCAGTTCGGAGAGTTTAATTCCGCATGACATTCTCCAAATAAGAGTATGAATCTATCAGAACTGCAGGGTTCAGATTAACATAATTTCCCTTTCATGGCTCCTAGGTTTCTGAAGGATGGGGAGGGGCCACAGGGAGGTGTGTGGGGCTACATCGGTGGGAGGAGCTTGGAGAGTTTGTTGGACTGAGCTGAATGGCTGTGGTGTCTTGCAGGGTGGGTTCGCTGGTCTCCATCTCAAAAACGGCTTCACCCATCCTCATCAATGGCCAGCGGTCCCGTCCAGTAGACGTGCGAGAGGTTTTTCTGGTGGGTCGTCGACTGAAGATGCAACACGCAATGAAAAATGAAAAAGCCACCAAAAGGAGGATGGGTCCAATAAAGATGGGAGGGTTGCTTAAGGGGAGGACTTTGGTAAATGTGAGAGCGCCCACTAGGGTGATGTTAATGCCTGCCAACATGATGCACAGCCCACAAGCACAACAAAGAGCCGGTGAGGGCAACCCCTGATTGTGAAGTACCCTACTCTCACCTGACTTCTTTAATACAGGGCGAGCATCAGCATTAGAGAAAAGCATCCTCTCTAAATGGTGCTGCCCTTCCTGGCCACTGCATAAAAAGGGGAAATGAGAGAGGAGAAAAGCAGTAATGAGTATTATAGCAAATATGCTGTCCGAACATCCGCCTGCCTGTTTGTGCGTCAAATCAGCACCCGCTCTGAGCCAACCAATTCAATTAGTGCCCGTCAAGACCAGATGAGCCTGTTGATGTGAAAGCTTTGGTTGTGAGGAAATTACACTACCATATAACTTTATTACTCAGTACATAGTTTGCATTACATTGCATAACAGTTAATCAGTTGTTTTGTTTGCATAAGGAAATTGAACAAGAATGTCATTAATTATTTTGTATAAATATATATGCACATTATTATTATACACAATACCATTAAATATACATATATGCATAATTACATTTCATTCAATTGTTACACTGTTGCCTTACATGGGTAGATAAGATTTATACTTAACATGTTATAATTTATTTTAAAAAATTATAACTAGCAAATTTCGACATCAAACTTTACATTATTACAAACTGTTGAAGATAGATAGATCTAACCACTATTAGTCAGGAACTACAGAAACAAGAGAATGAATTTAAAACATGTTTGTCGCATTTCTACTCATGTACTCGAGTACAGTTGCCTGATGTTTGTTTTATTCTAGGTTTATATAATCATTTTTACCGTCTGTCGGTTATTAAACTGAGGGCGGCATCACTCTCGCAATAAAACACATGAACGAATCCCAGCTTAACAGGTCAAAATAAATTCGCTTGACTTTAAACTCACCAGAAGATGAAATTTCGAAATGCTGACGGTGTGTTGTCCTGTGTTTTAACGAATCCCGCGGAGTTTCATAAGAATACCTCGCACTCTTGAACTTCAGCCGGTGCAGCAGAGCATGTTTTTTTTGGTATGGGCGGTTTGTGATGGAGCGACTGTGCGTGTGGAATGATCGCTTCACATTCGGGTCATTCCACTCATCGCCGCAGAAGGCGCTATCGAGTTGCGCTTCATTCTCTAGCTCAGAAGATCTGCATGAATCCTGTTATCCTACTCCAAATTAACCAGTCTTGTTTGACTTTATCATAACAACTTACAAATATACTCTATTGCGTCTATTACACTATAAAACCAATTGAAAACAAACCCTACAATTCGAAGTAATTATGTGAGACACTATCAAGGACACAAGTCATATCTGCTCAGTTTTCTCCACATGGTCAGCGAGGAATGAAAAAAAAAGTTCCTTTCAGGGCAAGAAAACCTTGAAGATACGATTAAAGATAATACAGCCCTCTCTATGCTTTTCTCTATTGCATTTCTTCATGCTCAGATGGTCACAGACAGTATAAACATTTAGGACCAGCGAATTAATTAATCTACAGTATAATTTTTTTTTTTGGCCTGTTATGAAGGTCTTATACTGTTCAAGCAGAATATGCTATTGTTCATTAGTATTTTTTTAAGCATTTTGTTTTATTAAAGGCAATGGACAATGATCATTTTCATAGTGGTTTAAAATTATTGTGATTTTCACATTTAAAAATGTACTAAAAAAAAAAAAAAAAAAAAAGTACTTTGATCTGGTAAGAAGTTGTGGCCATTTACAGCTTATAAAGGCTTTCAGGTTTTAAATAATGGTTTTGGAGATCAGGACAAAACTATTTAACTATAGTGAAAGATACTGAATAATCCTATCTCCAGCAGGATTCCCACTCAAGCCAGATGTCAAATTTCTTGACTTTTATCATATTAAAAAGCTACATTTCCATGAACTATAATGAGCAGTGAGTAGAAAAAAGGAAAATGTATCTTTTATTGCATGTTGGCACGTCGCATTTGTTTAGTATATGGTGTATATATACACACACACACACACACACACACACACACACATACATATTCATATATACACATACATACACACACACACATATACATATATATAAATATATACATACATACATACATATATACACATATATATATACATACATACATACATACATATATACACATATATATATACATATATATATATACACATATATACATATATACACACATGTATATATACATATATACACACATGTATATATACATATATACACATACATATGTATATATACATATATACACATACATATGTATATATACATATATACAC
>CAIGQV010017532.1:20837272-20878281 GCA_903798115.1 Danio jaintianensis | reverse complement strand
AATATTCCTATACATACACTTGTCAATTTGTATATTTGCATTCACTACAACTTTTATTTTTTAAATATATTTATTATCTGTTTTTTGTCCTGTCTCTGTAATTCTGCTGCACTGTAGAAGCTCTGTCACAAAAACAAATTCCTCGTATGTGTAAACATACCTGGCAATAAAGCTCTTTCTGATTCTGATGCTTAGGCTGCGTGTTCACCGAAGCGTTTTTGTAAAGCTGAAAACACTAGTGCTCTTCCAAAAACACATGAGTAGCACTGCATTTAAAGTCAATCTCCAATAGTTTTGCGCATGTAGAAAAACACTGAACAGTCAGCGCTTCATGTGAAACAGATGCTCAGTGTCTCATGACAAGGACCAGATAGAATCTGCTGACATTTTTTGCTATTTCTGCACAGAATATTGTAAAAAATCTGCGGATTTATTGCGGAATGATTTTGGGGGTATCGTAAAAACTTAATATATGAAATACAAAATAATACCTTTTTAACTTTTATTTAATATTTACAATGCAAATCCAATTAGATCCACTTATTTGGTAAACAAAGCAAGTCTCTCATATAATATATCTACTAAAAGAAAGAAAATATTACTTTACAAACTGTGTTGTAAATAAATCAAATGAACATTTTTCACATTAGTCAATAATATGAACTGAATAAATATACATTTACACACATTTACACAAGTAAATAAATACTCAATGATGGGCTGAAAATTTGCGCAAATGCTCTCATTGAAAACAACTGAAAAAATATGCTTAGTACATAAATAAAGAGAGAAAGGAATTATGAGCGGTTTATATTAATAGACCCCCCTTACACTATTCCTTCACAAACCCATTACAGCCAGACCATAATTTCTTGCTGTGTCTGGGACCTAGCATCTAGCCTTATTCCACTGCAGGTAACATTAATGTCATGCACATCTGTGCTGTCCATTGAAAATGTGGATGCAGAGTAAAAACACACTGTTTTATTTTATTTTTTTATTTATAACTACTATAATATTACATTTCCTTTTTTTATAAGGAGCTGTTTTAGTTGTATATGCTGCTAGGAAGATAGGTCAAGCACAGCTCTGTTTGTTGTTCAAAGTAAAGAAAAGATGATGCTTTATGATCTTAGTTAAAAAAAAAATAATAAAAGAAAAAAGAAATCAATAAAATTTCATTTTGCTGTATCGAAAACTTACATAATTATGACACCACTGTGTTTTATTGAACCGAACCATGAATTTTGTAAACTGTTACACTGCAAACAAATGATATTTATCTAAACATAATGATGGCAAATTTTGTAAACTTAAACATGAATAAACGTATTTTGTGTCAAAAGAAAAAAAAAAGCAAGAAGTAAAATTATTGAACTGATTTTAACCAATTATCACCCCAGAAAGAAGACTTACCCCCTGCACCCAGGGATGCTGCAGGACCTGAGCAGCACTCAGCCGTAAAGTGGCATCTCGCACCAGCAGCCGCGAGATCAGATCTTTGGCATCGGCTGATATCTGTGCCCAGACTCCATCGCTGAACTCATACTTCCCCTCCTGAATCCTCTCAAACAGGTTGTTCTGAATGGAAGAGGAGAAAAATATCTCTCTATATGGATGAAGTGAATCTGACACACATTTGACATAGTGTGCGTCTTACCTGGCAGGAACGACATGTCTCTCCTCGCTCCCAGCCGCAGTTGGTGCCACAGTGGCCGGTGAATGGCGGACTCCCGCTAAGCAGGATGTAGAGAATGACCCCGAGGCTCCAGAGGTCACAGCGCTTATCATAGAAGGAAGCCTCGTCCATGAAGACCTCCACCACCTCAGGAGCCATGTACTCTGCTGAGCCACACTGCAGCACAGAAATGATGCTACTCAAACACTGTAACAACACTAACATAGTAAAAACATCGAGGACAGATCTGAGGTTGTGTTTACCGGTGTGGTGAGCTCAGGGGTGGTTATTGGGGTACAGGCACTGTTCAGCTTCACTCCACTGCCAAGATCAAAATCACAGATCTTCACAGGGGAAACCTGTAGAAAAGAACAAACCCATTACAGCACAATACAGGCTGGTTAGATTTTAAAGTATGTATTTACTAACACTCAAAATTTTGAGATCAGAAAGATTTTAAGAGAGATTAATGGTTTAATTCAGCAATGATGAATTATTTTAAAACTAACTTCAATAGTATTTTTTTTCTTGCTATCAACAGTCAGCAACTTTTGCTGGTCACCCACATTCTTCAGTATATCTTCGTGTTTAGCACAATAAAGAAATTATTACAGATTTGGGACATCATTAGAGTGAGCAAATACTAACAGGATTACATTTTGGGTGAATTATTCTTTAATGCAGCATGATTCATTCATTAGCCTGTGGCCACTTCAAGAAGGAAATATTCCTTGTGTTGTTAGCTATATTGATGATATTGAATGCTATTAACAAGATCAGAGCACAAATATTAAAAACAAATTTGCTAGCGCGCAGTGCAGACTTCATTACTGCACTTTAAGACCTGCACACAGTCACACATTCCATTTTCCTCTTAACTGTTTACTTTCACTTTTAGACACACTTTTTTTTAAATGTGTTCACATGTAAATCGTGTGTGGTTTTGACAGCTTTAGCGTAATCAGACATGAAAAGTTAGTCTGGTCCTGTAATTAGGTCTTCAGGTGTATGCGCTCCATCAGCACGCAAATAAAAAGTTTATGAGTTTCTAGTCTGGCGCATTCGCATGAATGGAAGTCTATGGGGCGAAAAGTGCAGTGTGACAACAGCTTAAAAGCATTAACAAATGTTAAAACATTTCTATTTCCAATAAATTGCTCTTTTGAACTTTACATTTGTCAAAGAATCCTTAAAGACATACATCACCAGTTTCCACAAAAATATTAAGCAGCGGAACTGTTTTCAACACTGATATTTATAAAATCTGCATTCTTAAATGATTTCTGAAGAATACAAAATTGCAGCTTTGCTATCAAAGAAATAACTAACGTTTTGAAACATTAAAACAGACAAGCTATTTTTCATTATTGAAAACGTTTTTTTAACAATTTTACTGTTTTTAATGTATTTTTCACCAATTCAATATAGTGTCAGTGAATTTAAGGCACTTCTTAAAAACAATATTAAACCCAAACAGACCCAAATGTTTTTGAGCTCCATGGTATACACTGATGTTTGATGTAAAATAATGCAGTTTTCAGTTCTTGCTCTGCAGTTTTCTTGGCCAGACAGCCAACACAACGTTACCAATCTCTAAAGGCATGCGTTACCTTATCAGTATATTCACAGAGGATATTTTCAGGCTTAAGATCACGGTGGGCGATTCCTGTGGGAAAAGCAGAGACAAGTGTAAGTAAACAGATTGATACTGATTCATGGTTAGTAGGCTGTAGAGTAAACATACAGTGTTTACCCTTGTTGTGCAGAAAGTCTAGTGCATGTGCTATATCCCTGACCACACGACTCGCTTCTCTCTCATCAAAGTATTTTCGACTCTGGATGTGTGTTAAAATGGAACCTAAGAGGAAAAGAGAAAAAATATTCAGAAAAAACTAAGGCAGAATACGCATTTTTGTATTTCACAACTACACCACTGTACGGTACCTCCACGTAACTTCTCAAACACCAGATAAAAGCAGCTGTCATCTTCAAAAAACTGAATCAGCTCCAGAATGTTCCTGTGAGAGAAACACAGTGGATACTACAACTAACTACAATCAATAACAATAATTCTGAAATTATTTTATTGTTTTATTTTATTAGTATAATGACTGGTGGAGTGTTTGGACTCAGAAACAGTATTTGATACATAATGACTTCACAAGTGGACTGTGATCTTACTTATTTCCTTGACACTGGTAAAGCGTCTCCACCTCTCTGAAAACCCGGCTGCGACTGTGACCAGCATTCTTCTCGATTATCTGAGAAACACAACCACAAGTTACACAAAGTAATTGATTATGTTTGTCTACAGAAAACTAATGCAATACTTTTCTACATGTTTATCAAAGTTTTTTTTTTTTATTAGAAATACAACACTATAATGACATACTTATCTAAAGGATGTAGGGCTGCATGATATTGGAAAAATTTGATATTGCGATACTTTATTTTTCTGTGACAAATATTGCTATATAAATACAGTTTCACAAGATAGTTTAAATAGTTCTATTTGACAGTTTTCTCGGGAGTATACCAGTATTTAGCTGCAGAAATTGAATAAATCACAATGCAAAAAATGCTTTTCTTACTTTGCTTTGTCTCATTTCTAGTGCAAAATATATACAAATTCTTAGATCAAGTAAAAATATTGTTTTGTTTTCAACTTCAGAAGAAATATGTCAAAATTCATATTTTTTTTTCCTTAAAACAAGCACAATTATCTGCCAGTGGGGTAAGTAAAATAATCTTGTTTGTGGATGTTTGTACAATGTAGATATTTGAACTAGAAACAAGACAAACAATTCTAAGAAAAACATTTTTTTTGCATAAGTCATATAAATTCCATATAAATACAGTATTTAAATACATTTCTGTAGCTCCTGGTCAACTATAATTCAGACTCAACATTGCATATCTTGCAACAATATATTTTGCAGCCCTAAAAGGATGTACCTAAAAATAATGAAAAAAACTAAAAAAGTCATCTCACCTTTACCGCATACTCAGTGCCATTCTGTAAACTCACACAGCCCTGGACTTTGGCATAAGCTCCCTGACCCAGCAGCTCATCCGTCAGCCTGTATAGATCTACAACACACACACACACACAATTCTGAGCTGACCCCACACATTTTCCAATCAGGAAGTGTAGTAAGGAAATGATATAAAACATTATGAAAGACATAATATTGTAAAATAATGCAAGAAAGACAAGAAACAAATTAGAAAGAAAAACAAATGTTTTTTTGAATGTCCAAGATGATAAATTACCACAAAATTTTCCTGTGAAACTGTCTCCGGCTCTTCTGCGTTTCTTCTTTCGGCGTGAATTTGGGTCTGTGATGCTGATTGGTTGACTGCTCTCCATTCCTAATCCAATAATAATAATAATAATAATAATAATAATAATAATAATAATAAAAACCACTTCAAAGATTCTTATGTGAGAATTTCATTTCTGGAGTAATGTCATGATTGGAAGAATGTCTTTGTACCTGTGGAGGTTTGCGAGACGGTGCTGGGGGCACGAGAGAGCGAACCACGGCTCTCCAACTTCCCTGATCCCAGAATGCTACTGGTTATCTGGAAGAAAGAAAAAATAAAGCAACATTTTAATAACAGCAATGTTCCAATTCTTACAGAGTTATACAGAGACCAGCATTAAGACCCACTGTAAAAAAATCCTTTCATTTTTTTACAAAGGGGAACTGATTTTGAACAATACCTTCATAAACTGATCTGGGGTCCATTCTTCATAATCTAAGATGATTTGGCAGATGTTGGATCTTTTAATGGTGATAACGTAAAATTAACTTAACTTTAACTTAAAATATCTGGTTGAACTGTTCTGAGATTAATGTCTGTGCTCTTGTTTGTTGTGAAGATCAATCAATTCTCAAAATCATGATCATCACTACAGCGATTGGTTGTCGGCAAGACAACAGCAGAATGACATCATCTGATTAATATTCAGTTATCAGCCATGAGAACAAAATTACAAAATATATAGTAAATTAAATGCGTAATGAAATGAAATTACTTTCCACATTTGTTGTAGGCTATAAGTACAGGCTTTACACTTTCTGTCAGATGTATAGTATTTGGTCAGTTTTACCATTTGAGCGGATTTGGCAAGAGCCAAAAAATAAATTGTATAGGTCAAAATGATTGACTTTTCTATTATGTCAAAAATCATTAGAATAATAAGCAAATATCATCTTCCATGAATATTTTGTACATTTCCTACTGTAAATATATAAAATCTCATATGTGCATTGCTAGCACTTTATTCAGACAACTTAAAAGGTGATTTTCTCAGAATTTAGATTTTTTTCTGTCAAACATTGTCCTAATTTGATTCAACTAAAAAAAATTAAGGCAGTAACAATTTTTCTAACAGTGCAAGACTAAATTATCATGTTTTAATTTAGCAGTTCACTTTCAGTGTCCTGTAAACATGAACTTCAATCAGATAAAGAGGAAGTGAACAGTAAAATTTGCAGTGTGCACTTATCTCATTTCTAGCTTTCAACAAGCCTCTCATCATGACTCAATAAGCGTTTCAAAACTTAGCATATATGCAAGACTATCAGCTCTGTTTTAATCATTTAGCAACAGTTTGACACACAAAAAGCCCAAGTCGTGATACTTGCCCGTACCTGGCAGGAGCAGTGGAGCACCTGAAGGTCCGTGAGCTGAAAGAAAAAAAAACAGACAAGATGATTCCAGAAACCGCGCGAGACGGAGCCGTGACACCCCCGAGCCGCAGGGAAAACTCGTGACGTAACGTTACACCGTGAAGCGTCAGCCGAGTGTGACAACTGGTTTTCTTTAATGTATGTAGGTCAAGTGAAACTATGTAACGGCTTCGTGAGAAGCTTCATGTTTGGTCAAGTTCAAATCTGGGAAAACCCAGCACACTAATAACAGCATATAGTCCTAGTACCGCATAAATACAGAGGAAATAAGAAGAACGAGATTAATTATATGTTATGGCTTATACGAAATTATTGTCGAAAACGTATTATAAGAAACATTTTAATAATAACAGTTGGAAGGGCGGGAATACTGGTTAGCTTAACAGCAGTTTGCGAAAATTAACATATTTAAAGCAACAGCAGCTACCTAGCAAAGACAATAATGGCTGACTCAGGAATCAGTTTATCCAAAAATATCACAAAACTGGATGCATTTCTTCTGTAAGGAACAGCCTCGGTCACCATTTACTTTTATTGTTTGGAAAGGGGATGCAAGAGAATGGAGACTGAAAGTCCCTCTTCTATGTTTCACAGGGAGTCCTGCAAGATTACTTAAACATGAAGGTGACAGAATTCTTTTTTGAGTAAACTATACCGTTAAGAGGAGGTGAACCTAAACTATAAAACAAGTTACGAAGACAGGCAACAAGTGTCAGAGAACTAAAATAGTGTAACGTTGTCAGCAGAATACGTGTTAACCGAATAGGCGTTTTTGACTAACGACATTTTAACATGAAACAAAGCCAATATGAACGGAGATTCAGATTTTAATACAACCGACCTGACGGTTTAACTGGCGCGAATCGAGCTACTCATGAAGCCACTTAATCACATGGTGTAAACAACAGCAGCGAGCTGGACTTATTTTACTTGACCTCACGGTAAGTTCAATTTTCTATAACGTTATATTTGATGGATACTTAAAATTCAAACCTGTAAACTGCAGCCGAATGAGTCTCGCTGGACAGTGACTGCCTCCGCCATCCTCCGCTGAAGAGCAGCAGTGAGGAGGAGGAAGAGGTGGAGGACAACACAGAAACACAACAGCACCACCCCCAAACGCGCCAACCGCCCTCCTACTGATGAAAACACTGCGGCGTATTTGCGAGTCACACGAGGGTGACGAGATGGTCCATGAATATTAATCAGGTAACGTGACTGGACCATGACTGGACATTACGAAGTAACGTAAGCACGCTCTAATGAATATTCATATGCTAATGCCACGAGTCTGATTCATAGGTTTGTATTTGTCGAAGCTTCCCTGGAGGTTAAATATGGATTTCATGTTAAACGTTTTTTTATGGGATGTCAACAGTACCGTTTAAAATAAATTGTTAGACTCACACACTGAAGATAACGAAGTATTTTAATGGTAATGCAGAATACCGTGCAACATCAGTTATACAATCGGTAGGATGACGTGGTATAGGCATTTTTAATATATATTGGGGATACTTAAAAATTCCCAGGTGGACTTTTGTCAGTGTCAACTACTCGTTTAATTTTATTATTTTAATTTAGTACTGTTTAATTTTTTTAAGCCTTACCTGGAAGTGGTTCTCAAGCAGAGGACCGCATCAAAGAAAAGAAAGATTTATTATTATTGGGTTAATTTTATACCAAATGCTTGTCTTTCTAGTTATACCAAGATTTAAATGGGACCTGTTGTGTAAAATACACTTTTACATGGTGTTTTGATACTGATGTGTGTCCACAGTGTATTTTAACAACCATAAATACTTACATGCATACAGTATAAACACTTGATTTCTTTTCCAGCTGTTTATTTAAATACAGATATAATTAGTAATACATATTAAATTGTTTTATTTAAATCATATGTATTTACAACTTCGTATTGATTCTTTTATGATGATTAGAATATTTATATCATGTTAATGCTATTTTATTGTTTGTTTGTGAATTAAATAACACTTTTATTAAAGAACATTGATTATTTGAATTATCTATTTTATAATTTGGATTAATTTATCATTCTTTTTTCTCCAAACATTGCCATGGACCCACTACAGCCAGTTTGATGAGCCTTTTTCTAAGGCACAGGCTCTAAGGCTCCACCTTTTACTGCAAAAGAGGGTGGGGCAGCAGCTCATTTGCATGCAAAGAGACACATATGAAAACTTATTTTTGCATAGAAATTATTCATAGGCCATTTAATTTTAAAATTATGAATTTGTCATTCTGCTCAGCTTTATCTAGATATTGCTCTTATATAAAGTAAAACTTGCATGCAATGTTCATACAGGGAGTGCAGAATTATTAGGCAAATGAGTATTTTGACCACATCATCCTCTTTATGCATGTTGTCTTCAAGCTGTATAGCAGGGGTCACCAAACTCAGTCCTGGAGGGCCGGTGTCCCTGCAGGGTTTAGCTCCAACTTGCCTCAACACACCTGCCTGGAAGTTTCTAGTATACCTAGTAAGAGCTTGATTAGCGGTTTCAGGTGTGTTTGATTAGGGTTGGAGCTAAAATCTGCAGGACACCGGCCCTCCAGGACCGAGTTTGGTGACCCCTGCTGTATAGGCTCGAAAGCCTACTACCAATTAAGCATATTAGGTGATGTGCGTCTCTGTAATGAGAAGGGGTGTGGTCTAATGACATCTACACCCTATATCAGGTGTGCATAATTATTAGGCAACTTCCTTTCCTTTGGCAAAATGGGTCAAAAGAAGGACTTGACAGGCTCCGAAAAGTCAAAAATAGTGAGATATCTTGCAGAGGGATGCAGCACTCTTAAAATTGCCAAGCTTCTGAAGCGTGATCATCTAACAATCAAGCGTTTCATTCAAAATAGTCAACAGGGTTGCAAGTAGCGTGTGGAAAAACCAAGGCGCAAAATAACTGCCCATGAACTGAGAAAAGTCAAGCGTGCAGCTGCCAAGATGCCACTTGCCACCAGTTTTGCCATATTTCAGAGCTGCAACATCACTGGAGTGCCCAAAAGCACAAGGTGTGCAATACTCAGAGACATGGCCAAGGTAAGAAAGGCTAAAAAACGACCACCACTGAACAAGACACACAAGCTGAAACGTCAAGACTGGGCCAAGAAATATCTGAAGACTGATTTTTCTAAGCTTTTATGGACTGATGAAATGAGAGTGAGTCTTGATGGGCCAGATGGATGGGCTCGTGGCTGGATCGGTAAAGGGCAGAGAGCTCCAGTCCGACTGAGACGCCAGCAAGGTGGAGGGGGAGTACTGGTTTGGGCTGGTATCATCAAAGATGACCTTGTGGGGCCTTTTCGGGTTGAGGATGGGGTCAAGCTCAACTCCCAGTCCTACTGCCAGTTTCTGGAAGACACCTTCAAGCAGTGGTACAGGAAGAAGTCTGCATCCTTCAAGAAAAACATGATTTTCATGCAGGACAATGCTCCATCACACGCGTCCAAGTACTCCACAGCGTGGCTGGCAAGAAAGGGTCTAAAAGAAGAAAAACTAATGACATGGCCTCCTTGTTCACCTGATCTAAACCCCATAGAGAACCTGTGGTCCATCATCAAATGTGAGATTTACAAGGAGGGAAAACAGTACACCTCTGAACCGTGTCTGGGAGGCTGTGGTTGCTGCTGCACGCAATGTTGACGGTGAACAGATCAAAACACTGACAGAATCCATGGATGGCAGGCTTTTGAGTGTCCTTGCAAAGAAAGGTGGCTATATTGGTCACTGAATTGTTTTGTTTTTGAATGTCAAATGTATATTTGTGAATGTTGAGATGTTATATTGGTTTCACTGGTGAAAATAAATAATTGAAATGGGTATCTATTTGTTTTTTTGTTAAGTTGCCTAATAATTATGCACAGTAATAGTCACCTGCACACACAGATATCCTCCTAAAATAGCTAAAACTAAAAACTACTTCCAAAAATATTCAGCTTTGATATTGAGTTTTTTGGGTTCATTGAGAACATGGTGGTTGTTCAATAATAAAATTAATCCTCAAAAACAACTTCCCTAATAATTCTGCACTCCCTGTATGCACCAAGGATGGCTTGGCAGTGAGTAAATTGTGATTTTCATTTTTGGGTGAACCATTACTTTAACACACCTGGCTGGAAGATTCTAGTAGTAAGACTTTTATAAGCTTGTTCAGGTGTGTTTAATTAGAGTAGGAGGTGCTAAACTTTGCAGGGTCCTCCAGGAGCGGGACATGACACCCCTGATATACTTTAAGTGAAATAAATATTAATGCTTGCAAGCAAGGCCTAAGGTTTAAATCTTGTCAGAATGTGATCATCGGACCATCATAATTATGTAAAAAATGTTGCCTTGTATTTTTTCATCCAATTTCATAAAAACAGAAAAGAACAGTTATTTCAAATGTTTATATTTTAAAGTTGCATGCAAAAAATACGATAGACAATATGTCTGAAAAAGAATAATACTGTGGAGTACTATTCATCATCAGTAACTAGCTATCACAATAGATTCTTACTGCACATGCCCTGCTTAAATAAAAATAATGGCAAAGGCTTTTGCCCTGCGAAAGGACACAACAGGGCAAAAATGTAACATCTCAAACTTAGGAAAAATTTTAGACATGTCTTTTCAAGACTAGATTCCCTCAGGGCTCATATTTTAAGTATCTTTGAAGTCACATTGTGAAATGTTCGGAAATGTATGCAAAATACTAAGCAGTTAATGCATCATTTCATATAAATACTGCAGAAGTTGAGATATATACTGTAGTATACGCCTTCAAGAATACATGTTGAACCCCACACCATTCAGTAAACATTGAATTTGAGCTCATTTGTGAGTCTCTGGTCCTCCCTGATATTAGATCAGAGCTCAAGTACATTATTCTTAATGTTTAAAGTTTTTGTGCTTTTGGAAGCACATCCATTCTTCTCTGCATCTTTCAGTGACAGATCTTCTCAGTCATTTCTTTCTGCGAAGACAGAAAAAAAAACTCAATTATTAGGACAAACATATCACATTTGCAATGTGCTTTCAACATCTACAGTGGAGATTAAAATGAAAGAACCTAAATTTCAAGGTCACTGCTTTTATTTGAAGTTATCCAAACTGAAGTAAAAAAGCAGTTATTAGTCATATTTCATGAGTGTATATTATGAAGCACAGTGCAGCAAAACTTAAAATATTTGAAAAAGTAGTGTTTTTAATGGGCAACCAGTTCAACATTGCAGCTGGGATTCAGTGCTGGGTAAGCATCTGTCTTGAAAAACATTATGATTCTAAAGATGCAAATTAAAATTATGCACAAAACTGGAATATAACATAAAACATTTGTGAATAAAGCACCTTTCCATCCAATGAATCAAAGAAAACAAAATCATCACTTCCTGATAAACTGTCACCAAATATGAAAAATATCATTTGCGACAGTAGGAGAAGCCACTGTGAGCCTTTTTTCTTATATAATAAATTAAAATGCAATAAACGCAGTCATAGCTGCCTTTTGGAGGTGAGAGACCACTCTTTGGGAATACCAAATCACTTTGATGATGGACTTTGGCTGAGTGATTTGACCAAAACAATATTTCAGATGTTGTGCAATGTGGTCGGTCCGCTGGTTTGTCTATTAAAGGTGTTATCACATGTTCCATTAAAACAAAGTCACATTACATTTTTGATGGTGTTTCCATCATAGTTAATGGGCATTTTTTCAAAAATTATTCTACTCAATCACATACGTTTTTAATGCACATTTTCTGAAATTTATACTCGTCTTGGTGTTCCATTAAGCATTTTTATGCTGCAGTCCAAAATGCACATAAAAATAAGTGGATGGAATACAGCTAGTGTCTCAGCATTTTAGAGAATTTGGACTGAGATCTGCACTGAAGTGATCAAGCCTTTCATTAGCAGAAAGAATCATAACTAACTTTTGCTGAGGAGCATGTGGTGTGGACAGAGGACTGGTCCACAGTTCACTTTAGCAAGTTTCATTTATTTGAATCTGATGGAGAAAATTATGTACATTTTCCAACTGTAAAGAAATCAGTCAAAGGTGTAGGAGATACTTGAATTTTAGACGTAACTATTCTCACTGTATTTTCCACTATATTTATATAATTTTATTTGCTAAGTGCCTTGGTAAAAAATACTACAGCATGAATTATCTATAATTGCATCAAATTCTGAACAACGAGAATTACATTATTTATGAAAAAAAATCCCAATCATTCTCTACTATTGATCTCCACTGTAGTTTTGATCATAAAAAGCTTGTAAGTTAAACCTATAAGTAGTAGTTAAATTCTACTCTGTAAAAAGTACTGGTTGCCTTAAATTTTAAACCTTATGAGTCCTTTGAACGCATATTAAACTGACTTACAACAGCCTGCGTAAATTATAAAATTTAATAAGTTACAATGAACTAAAAACATATGTTGTCATGACTAATTGATCATATAATTTTTTTACAATGTACTTATTTATATCTTCTTTTATCACTATGTGCCATTTTCAGTGTATTATTGGTTCCCTCCTCCCTCCTCTTCTCTGCACATTTCCTTTAAAACGAGCTGATGATCTGAATCAGGTGTGTTAAATAACGAAGACATACACAATGTGCAGGGAAGAGGAGGGAGGAGGGCAAAGAAACCACGTAATGTAGCAATAATAATTGGCACTCCACTCTTCTTTATAACAGTAATAAAGCACAGCTCTCTCACCAGCGGCACCAGCTCAGAGTGGTCAATGAGGCTGAACTCCGAGATGAAGTAGTAGTAGTGTTTGTAGCAAGTGTTGATGTGAGCCTCAGCTCCTATACTACAGATCATGTCAAAGTGATGGATGTACACGTGTACGAACACCCGAAACAAGCGGCTCAGAATCTTCTTGCACACCTGCTGAAAGTTCTTTGGAAAAGGGACTCCTAAAAACAGAAGAATACCAGAGTCATCCTTATATCACATAATGCTGATACACATTTTAAGATGATGGAACACTCATTCGATCCACTTACAATTGTAAACACTAATAAGTAAGCTTAATTCCTTCATGTTATCCCAACACAAATCGCTTGTGTGGAACCCTGCATTTTTTTACAGTGGAGATGCTGTATGATTTTTTTTTCATGAGAAAATGTTTTTGTCGTTTATAGGGAAAATGCCTACTGAGAATATGTCTCAAGAGTTTCAGCAAGTAGTTCAGCCTGTGGAATTATGAATTGTTGGCAAAGCTTAAGTATGACTTCGGTAACTCTATCCAGTCATATTTTTCAGACAGAAGTATGTCTAGCATTCCCTGGCCTGCAAACTGCATTCCTGATAATCTTAACTGTGTCATTCCTCATTTTTATGTGTAACTATTTTTGTATTATTTCCTTCCATTTTCCTTTTTGCTCATTTATTAATAGGCTAAGCTGTCAAAAGCTATTTATTGGAATAGAAAATGATGAATGAATGAAAAGTCTCATGAAAAAAGAAAGGAAAATCATTTGAATATCCAATTTATAACAGATGTGCCAAGTTCCAGGAAATAATTTCTTTGTAATCATATTAAATTATTATATGTAGTAAAACATAATAACATTTATTTATTGTGTGTACATACTAATCATTAAAAATGTCATAACAAATAATGTGATATTTTAAGGTACTTTTTAAGTAATAAGAGTCTGCATGTGTCCACATGCATGATTTTATTTATTTTTTTGCCTGCATGTTGTTTGCACTAAATGGCTTTGATTAGCAAAACCTTTTAAAATTATTTCAAAAATTAAGAAGTTTTACTAAAACATTTTAGATATTATATTAGACTTACTAAATAAAACATTAAATGTGCCATAGAATGAAAATTTGGATATACTAGGCATAGCTGAAGAATAAGAGTTAAATGTCAGTGAGTGTAAAATCGAGGTAAAAAAAACAAAACAGGCCACAGATTCTGACGATCTACATGCACGGCCACAACAGTGATAATTTTTTCCCCTTATTTTTATCCAAGTTTGTAGATTTATTATGTATATGGGACTCTTATTTTGAAAACTGGACAGACTTTAAGGAAGAGTAAACAGTTCTGTGAAACAGTCAGCCATGCATGAATACAGTGTTCAAAGCTCTTCATAAGTCAAAATGCAGCATATACTGCTTACAAATTTATTCAATGCCATCCCAAAGAGGCATAAGGTCATTTTAAAAGTTTCTTTTAACCTGTATATTGTGAAATGTGCCGCAATTATTTGTAATAAGGCAACAAACACATGTAAACAGATGAATATAAATATTAAATGCATGTTTATGCATCGTGTCATATCACTCAGCCCTTACTGTGATTTTTCTGGAGCAAAAGGATACCGGTATACTTTAAAAACTCATCTGTTTATGCACAGATTGATATTAATTCCTGCCTTTATTTTCATGTTCTCACTCCTAGCTAAAATAAACCTTTCTACCACTTAAGTTGAAGAGATTTAACAAGGAATCTACTCAAGTTGTTAAAATATTTTTTGACAACTGAAGTATGCTTATTTTACATGTGTGTATTTCAGAGTACATCATGCTCGCTCTCTCTCTCTCTCTCTCTCTCTCTTTGTGTGTGTACGTGTGTGTAAACAACATATCACTTGAATGAGAGTCATATATCATTGACATTCTACAATAATAGCCCTCCATACCAGCATATCTGGAAAACAAGTCACACACCTACTCGTGTAGGAAAGATGTCCTCATTGTTGATAAGCGACTCAATCCAGTTCATCAGAAGGTTCATGTATATTAGAGCAGGCAGTTTGGTGGGCCTCTTGTACTGTTCCCCATCCTGCCACCTGTATTCATAACGTGGTCCTCCAGACATGATGGGACAGCTCTTCTCAGTGCAGAACTCGCTCACTGTCCCGTAGATCAGGTTGATCCGATTGAAAAAATCCACTACATGTACAGCGATCCAGTCATTAATGCTCTCTCCCTCTGGCAGCTGCACCACTTTCCTTAGGTCCAGGCCTGATTTCAGAGATGCCTGGGCTCTTTTGTACAGCTCGAAACGTTGGGTCCCAGGTTCGAATCGCTTTCGAGGCCGAAACGTCTTGTCTTTGCTGAAGACCTGACCCAAGCATAGAGCCATCGCTGAGCTGAGCAGGGTGATGGAGGAGTCCGATCCAGTCAGGATGTGGACCACTATGACTGTTTACTCTTATAATTCCCAGGGCTCTCGTCCCGTCCAATAGAAAAACAGCTAAAGAGCAGAAAAACAGTAAAGCAATACCTCAGAATACTGATCATTACATTTTTAACCAGTCTGTATAGTCAAACCAAAAATTATTCAGACACCAGATACAATTTTTTATATTTTTTAGTAGCGAGTGCAGGACACTTATGAATGCAAGAATGCAGGACATTTATGTAAGTAAGAGTAAAAATAGAGTAAACTGAGACATATTACACCCAAAAATTCTCATAGAATTACAGATTCATATAGAAGCTGCTGCAGTGAGTCTGGGAAAATACTGAAGTTCAGGTTTGCTAGAATCTGGATGACAGCAGAGACTACAGATAGAGGATCAGGGTGAATTAACAAAGTATTGATAGTTGTGTAAATATTGTGATAGATGTCTGAATTTATTTTGAGTCGATTGTAATCCATTGCTCCATTTGTTCTGACACGGTTTAATTGTAAAGAATTGAGTTCTTGTTATATTTTATTACCATATTCGAAACTATTTCAAATAAACTGTGATACTTTGAGAAATCTTGATGTGTCTGAATAATATTTGGTTTGATTGTATATATAAAATATATAAACAATACAAAAATACTTACAAAAATGTACATTTTTATTTTCAGTATTGGACTTGATGATTAGGATGTGTGTTTGTTGTGTGAATTTCTCTCTATCTATCTGTGTGTGTGTGTGTGTGTGTGTGTGTGTGTGCGCGTGGATGTGTATATGTGCATGTTTGTACTTGTAGCTATGGACTATCTTTGTGAGTGAGGACAATGAGAAAATTTTTTTTCAGTCCTCAATTTCTGACACCAAATTAAATGGCTTTTATTTATTTAAAAACAAAATTAATACAATTAAAAATATATATTTTTGACAATTTAGATAAATATTTTAGAAACAACGACAGGCAGAAATTAATCGGAAATATAAATAAATTATATTTCTTATTTACAGGTGTATGAATGTTTACATATTTAATTGTCCATGTTTTAAATGAAGAAATAAAATCCCTCTTTAACAGAGTCAAAATACTGAAATGTGAAGTAGATCAACTTTTAGAGTGAGTAATTCACTTTTAAGTGCTTCCTGTGAAATAAAGTCACCTGATATAAATATTCACAAAATACACTGTTTTACAATGAAACCAAGAAATAACACACACACACACACACGCACGCACGCACACACACACACACACACGCACATGCACACACACACACGTTTGTTTTTGTGTAAAATGGGTACATTACATAGGTTTCCATTGATTTTATACAGCACAAACCGTATTTTGTATTGCCCTAACCCCACCCTACCCCTAAACCCAACCATCACTGGAAACAGTGTACAGCTTTACTCTCTGATTAAACTCATTCTGTGTGATTTATAAGCTTTTTGAGAAATGAGGACGTCAGCAATGTCCTCATATTTCACCTCCTTTTTGTAATACCTGTGTCATACCTATGTCATTATACAGATTTGTGTCCTGACATGTCACAAAAACATGTACACACACACACACACACACACACACACACACACACACACAGACACACACACACACACACACACACACACACACAATTTTCAATACTGTTTAGATGGGTAAATATTTTTTATCATAAATTGTTCATAATTTGAAATAAAGATGTTTTATATTTTTATAAGTTCATTCATTCATTCATTTTCTTTTCGGCTTAGTCCCTTTATTAATCTGGGGTCGCCACAGCGGGATGAACCGCCAACTTATCCAGCATATGTTTTACGCAGCGGATGCCCTTCCAGCTGCAACCCATCACTGGGAAACATTCATATACACTCATTCACACACATACACTACAGACAATTTTAGCTTACCCAATTCACCTATACTGCATGTCTTTGGACTTGTGGGGGAAACCGGAGCACCCGGAGGAAACCCACGCAAACACGGGGAGAACATGCAAACTCCACACAGAAATGCCAACTGACCCAGCCGAGGCTCGAACCAGCGACCTTCTTGCTGTGAGGCGAACGTGCTACCCACTGCGCCACCGCGTCGCCCCATTTTTATAAGTTATAAAATATAATTTATTCCTTTGGTGATAAAGCTGAATTTTCAGCAATCATTCATACTCCAGTAATCAGTGCCATGATACTTCAAAACACTTCTTATATGCTGATTTAGTGTTCAAGAAATGTTGCTAATATGAATGGTGATTTTCTACTGCTTTTTCACAATACTTTGATTAACAGAAAGTTAAAACAGAGCAGCATTTATATCAATTTTTTTGTAACATAAGACTTTACTGTGACATCTGACACTAGGTTTATTGTATTTTTGCAGATTTTTCTGTAATTTATTACAAAACTGCAAACATTTGCTCATAAACTCCATAAACAGACCACCACAAACAAATCCATTTCATACTCATTGCTTTCCCATTGTGTTGTTGTTTAATCCACATCACTAGTTTCATAACTTCCTGTGTTTGTTCGAAGTGGCCAAAATGAGATATTTCTCATAAGTCTTTTTCTGATAACCCCTTCATCCCATTAAAGGATTCGTTTACTTCCAAGATGAACATTTTCAGATAATTTATACTCACGCCTTGTCATCCAAGAGTTAATTTCTTTTTTTTTCTTCAGTCAGAAAGAAATTAAAGATATAGTTCACCCGAAAAAAACTTGAAAACTCTGTACGTTTTCATTTTTGGGTGAACTGTCCCTTTAAGTTATATATTTGTAGGATTTCTTTCCATATAGCAGAGGGATTATTATATTCTTTTTATTATATTTTTATTATACTTTTTATTTTATTAAGTATTATTTTTAACCACAAAAGCACATCTGGCACTAGAATGCAAGCTTTTGTGGTTACAAAGTATATATTTTGAATTTATTTTGGTCACACTTTATTTTGATGGTCCGTTTGTTGAATTTAAGTTACATTGCATCTACATGCCCACTAATTCTCATTAGATTATAAGTAGACTGTTAGGTTGGGGTTAGAGTTGGGGTTAGTGTAAGTTGACATGTACTTGCAAAGTTTCTTATAGTCAGTTAAATGTCTGTTCAAGGAGCAGTATCAACAGATATTAAGCAGACAGTCTACTAATACTCAAATGGACCATCAAAATAAAGTGTTACCTTTATTTTGACTTTTTTTTTTTTAAAGAAAATGACTAATTGTTTCAGTAGATAAGACCCCTATTCCTTTGCTGGGCTGAAAAAATGTATTTTAAAAAAATGTATTTCTTTTTGACGAAAGAAAGAAAGAAAGAAAGAAAGAAAGAAAGAAAGAAAGAAAGAAAGAAAGAAAGAAAGAAAGAAAGAAAGTAAGAAAGAAAAAAAAAGAAAGAAAGAAAGAAAGAAAATTAATCCTTTAAGATTCACTTACATATTGATTATTACTGTATATTGTATATTTCTATACTCGTTATATTTATATATATATATATATATATATATGTATATATTATTTTTTTAAATAAAATGAACATTTCTTAACTTCCCTTTCCAATTAAAGTTATAATATGTGACCCTGGACCACATCATTTTTTTTTTTTTAAGACATTTTTACATCATCCGAAAGCTGAATAAATGAGTGTTGCATTGATGTACATTTTGTTAATACATGATAACATTTAGTCACTAAAACTAAACTAAATAACTAAATAAAACTATTTGAAAATTGTGTTCTAAAAAAACCTAAATATTGAGAAATTCTCCTTTATAGTCGTCCAAATTACATGCCTAACAATTTACATTACTATTCAAAAACTACACTGTAAAACTATCCGTAAATTAGCTATTTTCAGTATTTTGTGATTCATGTTTTTATCTTTATATTTTATTGTTTATTTATGCTTTTGAATTGCATTATGGAACCTAGATCTTTCTTTCAACAACTTTTAACCTTGAAAAGTTCGAAAAAGTGACTTTTTTTATGAACATTTTTAATAGTTAAAGTGATATATTGTCTGGGATGGTGTTGTAAATTACAATAAAAAAAAACCTTGTAATAAACTGCCAGTACATTTTCTGTTTTTTACAGACTTATTTCTCTATATATTATTTCTTATACATTATATAATTTAAAGCTACAAAATTGTCAATAAATGTCACTTTGTTAAACTGTAGAGTTCAATTTTCAACATCAAAAGTCGACAGAGCAGAGATCAACATCTCATAATGCAATTCACAACCGTAAATAAACAGAAAACACTTGTGAATCACAAAATACAGAAACTGTCAATTAACAGATTTTTTTCCAATGTACGTTTTGATATATTTACAGTAGAAAATTAACAAAACATCTTCATGGGACAAGATCTTTACTTAATATTCTAAAGATTTTTTGGCATAAAAGAAAATCTCTATATATATTTTTAACCCATAAAATGTATTTTGTTTTGCCAGTTGCCACAAATATACCCATGCAAAATAAGAATCACATATCTCCTACTTTTACATAACTAAACACTATATATAAACACAAACTAGAAAGTGCTCAGTTGTAGAGGTTGACTTTAACTAAGTTCATTCAACATGTGTGAAACCAAAGGACAGAGGATATATTTGTTCGTCCCCCAAACATTGACGTGTCTGATCACATTTTCTCTCTGAGACCCCATGACACATGAGCTCTGACCTTACTGCATAAACACACATCTAAAGAACAAAAAGTAGCATATAATCAATCAAAACAGATGCTAAAAAAGTATAAAAGAACATTTGTTATCCCTACCTAAAGTGCCTGGCTTTAGTCCCACTGTAGACTCTTGGAATGTTGTGGGAAACCTGAGAAGAATTCCTGTGCTCTCCAAGAGGGGAAGAAAACAAAAACAAAAACAAATCCAAACTGCCTCGTGAGAATCCTTTCTCTGTCCCACTCATCAGCTCTACAAAACCCATACAGTAAAAAAAAAAAAAACAATCTGAAAAGTTACTTGGCTTCTCTTCCTGTGTGTGATGTCATATCCTGATTTTGTCTGGTCTGTTTTTGTGCGCCTGTGTGTGCGTGTCATGTAGTATGAAGTTGAAAGGGAAGATTTCATTGGTGGGAGGAGGATCTTGAGTCTGTGAAGTCCAGCCCCACATTAAGCCACAGCCACAGCCCTGCCCAGCACCATCACATCACACCACACCTCCTCAACTGCAGTGTGTTTGGGCTTCTTATATGAATGGAAACTTTAAATAAGAAGACTGTAATCTCTCCAGATTCACCCCTTCTTCTAAATTTCTTAAGAATAAGTGGTAGTACTTCATAGATTTCTTTGTTAACATTAGTTAAAAGAATAATTCACCTTATATACATTTTAACTGTGATAAGGAAGGTGTTTCTACAAGTGACAGTCTATGAATACTGGATATTAGATGTTAGAAATATTAGATATTAGATATATTAAATATTAGTGGGGGTGAATGTTCTCACAGGTAATGGCAGTATTCCCTGAAACTGCTGTGTCCTCTTTTACTCAAAAAAATATTTTTGCTGCTTGTTCAAACTACTTATTCAAAATGAGCTGAATCAACACAATTCTTGAGTTTTTTGGGGACAACTTAATTGTTTTATGTTCAATCCACTTAAATTTGTAAAAGCAATTAAGTTAACTTATTCAATTTGTGTTGGGATAACAAGAAAGAATTGTGTAGAACCCAGCATTTTTACAGTGTTGGTTCAATGAATCGGCATTGTTCTGGCAAATAATACCTTTAATGTACCCTGTAAAAAATTGCTGGGTTTTATGCAATTCCTTCATGTTGTCCCAACACAAATCGATTACAGTAAGTTAACTTAATTGTTTTCACAAATTTAAGTGGATTGAACATAAAACAAAAAATGTTTTATGTTCAATTCCCCCCCCAAAAAAAGGAAAAAAAAAAAGAATTGTGTTGATTTAGTTCATTTTACATAAATAGTTTGAATAATAAAAAAAAACCTTTGGGGGGGGGGGGGGGGGGGGTAAAATTGCCTATAGGATATGTATGCTTCGAAATGCTTACAAACTATGTATGCTTACAAAATCCAATCACACACATTTCACTCTTCAAGTTTATGATTTGTTTTTTTGTTTTTTACCAAATCACGTTGTTTGAATCCATACTGTTTGACAATGTCCAGTTATTATGCTGTGTGCGTGTGTGTGTGTGTGCGTGCGTGCGTGCGTGCGTGCGTGTGTGTGTGTGTGTGTATGTGCGTATGTGCGTGCGTGTGTGTGACTCCATGCTGCTGAACAGGCTCCACAAAATTTGAGCAAATTTATTTAATTTATTCATTCATTTTCCTTTGGCTTAGTCCCTTATTTATCAGGGGTCGCCACAGCAGAATGTACCGCCAACTAGTCCAGCATGTTTTACACAGAGGATGCCCTTCCAGCCACAACCCAGTACTGGAAAACACCCATACACTCTCACATTCACACAAGCACTACGGCCAATTTTGTTTACCCAATTCACCTATAGCGTGTCTTTGGACTGTGGAGGAAACAGGAGCAACCGGAGGAAACCCACGCGAACACGGGGGGAACATGCTAACTCCACACACAAAAATGCCAACTGGCCCAGCCGGGACTCGAACCAGAGACCTTCCTGCTGTGAGGTGACTGTGCTACCCACTGAGCCACCGTGCTGCCTTAATTCTAACTCAATCAATTGTTTATTTTGATTAATAATATTGCTTGTAATCTGTTTCCTTAGTTTTATTGAGTAGATATAGGATATTTTTTATGGCTGCTGAACAGGCTTCACAAATTTGTGTCACTGTAAATCAAAATAAAAACATTAAGTAGTTTTCATTAACATTGTGTTTTTTTTGTCCAATTATGTTTAAAATACTTAGTATTAGTACTTAATATTTTAAGGACTGTAGGCAGTTATTTTTAAATGAGCTAATTGAATTGAATTTTAAATAAGCTAATTTAATTCATTCAAACCATCAATCCGTACTTGTTGAATTTAATGGATAATTTTGCTTGTAACCTGTTGCCTCAATTTTATTGACTAGATATACACTCTAGAAATACTGGCTTCCCCACAATTTCTTCATGTTGTACCCAACACAAATGGATTAAGTTAACGTAATTGTTTTAACAAAATTAAATGGATTGAACATAAAACAATAAGTTGTTCCAAAAAAAACACAAGAATTGTGTTGTTTAGCTCATTTCAAATAACCAATAAAACAACCAATAAAAATGTTTTTTTTTTTAATGTAGGGTATTATGTATTACAGTGTAAAATAAAAAATATGCTATAATTTACTCACTCATTAGCTGTTCCAAATCAGATAGAGGTTTTTGGACTGTGGGGGAAACCGGAGCACCCGGAGGAAACTCACGCAAACACAGGGAGAACATGCAAACTCCACACAGAAATGCCAACTGACCCAGCCTAGGCTCGAACCAGCGACCTTCTTGCTGTGAGGCGACAGAGCTACACACTGCGCCCCCGCGCTGCCCCTTAACTATATTAGTTTGAGCTAACAATGAAAAATACTTCATTTATTAATTCTTGTTGTTTTTCTTTTAATATAATTTGCTAATTAATTAATAATACATTATTCAAACCCATACCTAAACAATATATTAATAAATGCTGTAAAAGTATATTGCTCATTGTTGGTTCATGTTAACTAAGGTTTGTTATAAATTGCTACACATATTTCAACATTTTAACTCACTAACATTTTTTGTAACATATTTCTGAAAAGTTAAAGTGTTAAAAAAACAACTTTAAAATATATTTAAAAGGTTTCGTATTTAACATTTATTATTAATTTGACATACGCTATCAATCTTTTTGCAGAGAAAATTCATTCATTCATTCATTTTCTTTTCGGCTTAGTCCCTTTATTAATCTGGGGTCGCCACAGCGGGATGAACCGCCAACTTATCCAGCATATATTTTATGCAGCGGATGCCCTTCCAGCTGCAACCCATCACTGGGAAACATTCATACACACTCATTCACACACATACACTATGGACAATTTTAGCTTACCCAATTCACCTGTACCGCATGTCTTTGGACTTGTGGGGGAAACCGGAGCACCCGGAGGAAACCCACGCGAACACGGGGAGAACATGCAAACTCCACACAGAAATGCCAACTGACCCAGCCGAGGCTCGAACCAGCGACCTTCTTGCTGTGAGGCGAACGTGCTACCCACTGCGCTACCGCGTCGCCTGCAGAGAAAATATGAATCCAAATTAAATTACATATAAAACTGTTGTTAATGAATTGTAAAAAGAACAGTTTTACCCTAACACTGAATAATAAGGGAAATGAAAACAGTTACAGTAATATTCAGAAAGCATTGAAAAATGTGTAATTGCTATTAGTAACCACTAGATGGAAATGTTTGCAAAACTGAGGGAGTCACGCAGAGTGACAACTTTACCAAACTTGCTACAAAGAAAGTTTTCATACAACTCAAACAAGATATATAATAATAGGTATATAAATATAGATATATATTGTCATAAATATAGATAAATATAGTCATTTATTGGTGTAGCTTAATTCCTGACCTCTGAGTTTATTAGTCTATTTTATTTATTTATTTATGTAGTATTTTGTATTGCGTACACATAACATAGTGTGTCTCACAATGTTTAGTTAATTAATTGCGAACAAGTACAAACAATTTTATGTAAATGTAAAAAACAATGGACGGTTTATTTAAACGGGCTTCTGAATGATGGCTGATTAATCCTGCACAACTATTTCAGCTATTTCCCTGACATCACTTCGAGTGTCTTATCTGTGCTGTTCAATACTTGTCTTACATTTGAGGATGTTTTCACGTAATGCTTGAGTGAAACGACACTACTATGGAAACCATTGCCAACATTCTTCAAAATCTTCTTTGGTGTTGAATAATTGATTGACAGAATTTATGAATGAAATTGTGAATGGTCAGTGTTCCTGCAGATATAGTGTCTTTTTTTTTTTTAGTGTCTACTTTCTTTTTCATTTTCATTTTCTTACCAGCTGCTGACATTGGCATAGCACAGCTTTTAGTTAGAACAAGATTTCTCGAGAATGTGCCTCAGTGCCTTAAGGAATGAAGTGATTGACAGATCAGATATACAGAACAGACAGACAGATATAACAGACTGAGCAAACTTAGATAGATGGATGGATGGATGGATAGATAGTATGCCATATATAAATATTTATATAAAATGCTTATTTTGAATATGTAATGTGTAAAAATAAACTATAATATAATAATAAGTAATAATAATAATAATAAAGGGCGACGCGGTGGCGCAGTGGGTAGCACGTTCGCCTCACAGCAAGAAGGTCGCTGGTTCGAGCCTCGGCTGGGTCAGTTGGCATTTCTGTGTGGAGTTTGCATGTTCACCCCGTGTTCGCGTGGGTTTCCTCCGGGTGCTCCGGTTTCCCCCACAAGTCCAAAGACATGCGGTATAGGTGAATTGGGTAGGCTAAAATTGTCCGTAGTGTATGTGTGTGAATGAGTGTGTGTGAATGTTTCCCAGTGATGGGTTGCGGCTGGAAGGGCATCCGCTGTGTAAAACATATGCTGGATAAGTTGGCGGTTCATCCCGCTGTGGCGATCCCAGATTAATAAAGGGACTAAGCCGAAAAGAAAATGAATGAATGAATGAATAATAATAAAGGAATGATTAACCCAAAACCAGAAAATGTCATAATTTGCTCATCATTTGCTTGTAACAAACCTGTTTGTTTTTTCTTCTGTTGAATACAAAAGAAGATATTTTGAAAAAAGCTGAAAACCTGTAACCATTGACTTCCATAGTATTTGGGGGGGGGTTTTTTATATGGAAGTTTTGAAACTGAGGAAACTTTGATGTTTACGTAAATTATACGTAATTTCGATTTTTGAGTGAACTGTTTCTCTAAATTTACAATATAAATACACTTACAGTATATACTTCTTTAATTTGTCTTTTATAAAATGGTTAAAAGACACGTTCAATGTGGTTTACCTGGATGTCTCGTCATCTGGCTGTGCCTCAAAACCTGGTGCTGCCTACTTAGAACGAGCGTCACACCCACTGCCCCTACAATGCCAAACAAATACACAAAGTTAGCATGTCAGTAGGTTTGGAGACAAGGAGTGAACGGCCAATAAACGAAAAAGAAGAAGAAGAAGGTTTGGAGACACAGCCTGTGCCTACGCTTTGTCTCAGAGGGCTGGGTTAAGCCTACAAAACACCTGAGGGGAGACACGAAAGTACAGTTGGTTTTCGGGAGCAGGGCAGGCCGAGTGAACATCATTCCCACCTGAAGAGCTCAGAGGAGCCCTGCTGTATCATTTTCACAGGTCCGTCCGTCTCGAAAGATGTAGTAGCCTATATAAAATATGTACAAATGCACTAGAATGTTTGTAAATAGTTTAGAAAACTAACTTGTTTTATGTGATGGATAATTAGACCGTGAAGTCGTTCATTGGATTTGATGACTTTTAATTTCACGCGATATCATAAAACTGTACACACGTGGTTTTGATCAGAAAAGTGACATGAAGGAATAACGTTACACTGTTGTTGACCCCGCCTCTGAAGGGCTGCGATTGGTTTAACGCTCATCGCGTGGGTTTCCTTGTCTTTTGTTCAGGTGTGTCCTAGAAGTCGAAATCTGAAGGTGCCAAAACCGTTTGAACGAATTTCTGACAGAGAACGAGTACTGAATTTATTTTCTTGGTGAGTCCTTCCATAGTTCTTTTCTTAAAAAACTACATTTATATTGCCAAAGCATTAGAAGTATGACTTCGTAAATATGAGCTAATGTTGGGTAAAGTAATATTGACAAATAAAGTGAATTGCATGTGATGTCAAAGTGATACACAAACAAACGTAAACAAACTGAATCTTTTAAAGGAGAGAAAGGTTAACTATGACGACTAAAAATACTAGGAAGTGATAATGTAACATTTATTTACCATTCTTTCTGTAAATTCTACATCAAGTACATAGCGTTTCTGCTTCAGTTATCATAATTGTTGCTGCACTCCTAAAAAATGAGGTTTATCATTTAGTTTTCACACCAATTACATTGAAGAACGATTATTGATTTTCATTTAACGGTTTGTGTCAGGAACATTTTAAAAATATCACTTTTAAAGAGCTGTGTAAAGAACCTTAATGTGTAGCGGAAAGGTTCGGTTGGTGTTAAAATGTTCTTCCAGAAACCTTTTATATTTTAAATGGATAGGCATCTGTGTATGTTGCGCAGTAATCTCCGGGTATAGACGCAAGCTGTCTTCCTGTGTTGGCCATTCTTTTCCTGTTGCTGTAATTAGTTATCTGAAGTGACACAAAAGGATAGTTCACCCAAAAATTGAAAACTAACTCACCATTTACTTGTGTGGTTTTAAATCTTTTATAAGTTTCTTTATTTCCGTTAAACATCAAAGAAAATGTTTTCTTTGAAGAAATCATTGACTTCCATTGTAGGAAAAACTAATACTATGGAAGTCAATGGTTACAGGTTTCCAGCTGTCCTCAAAGTATATTAATTTGAGTTCAAAAGAAAGTCAAACAGGTTTGGAACAGGTGAAGGGTGAGTAAGCGATGACAGAATTTTTATTTTTGGGTGAACTACCTCTTTAAAGTGTACTGTAGACATTATAATGGGCAGTCAAAGCCACTTATATGCCTTGGGCAATGTAACAAGCATATACATTTCATTTGAGAATGGTCTGGTTGATTATAGTGAAACATCAACACTAACTCGTGCTTTCATCTCTTCTTTCAGTTGTCCTGTAGTTATCAGTAGACAAGTTATACTTTAAATTGTAATAGGTGATTGATTTAATTCTGCATCTGAAGAGGCAGTAGACTTTTACTCTGGTTTACTTTTTGTGTAGCTGTCAGTGATCTTGCTTTCAGAAGTTTTTGACCTTGAGTAAAGGTGACCCTCCCCTTATGGAAATGATATTTAGCCTAATGTTAAAATAGTGTTTACTGTACAGAAATGTTGCTGTGTTTTGCTATTAAAAATACACCCCAAAAAATGATTGCTGCTTGTTCAGACTAATGGCAGTTTGAATGGCGAAAATTGCTGCTTGTTCAAACTACTTATTTAAAATGAGCTAAATCAACACAATTCTTAAGTATTTTTGGGACAACTTAATTGTTATATGTTCAATCCACTTAAATTTGTAAAAACAATTAAGTTAACTTGGGGACTACATGAAGGAATTGTGTGGAACCCAGCATTTTTTACAGTGTACTGTAAGTTTACTCTTCAGTTGTTAATGAATGGACTGTTAGAGCCCCAGATAGTGTTTTAACTGAACCTAAGAGGAGAGCTTCGTCTCTACTGTTAATATGGTGAAAGATTCTTTCGCTTGCTAAGTGTTTTGCAAGTTCTCTCACAGTTCTGTTAGTTTCCGCCGAAGGGATGAATGAGACCTTGCCAAGTTTGTTACACCCATTAACCTTTTACATTCTACATTTGTGGGCTGGTAGGTGCTCTGTTATTACAAGACAAAAGATTGCCCAGTAATGTTTATATTAGTCAAGTTTCGCTGTACATGGGTCTATTTCAGTGTGTGCTTGTTGAATTGTCCTTAATGAACTAAAGTCAAACTTGCTAGTTAGGGTTTTCTCAAACCTTGTTGTCTTGTACTGTAAAGTTGACATCGAATTGAAATTTGCTCCTATTTTTTTTATTATTTACTTAATGTGAGCTGTTCATCCATGCGTAGGTTTTATTCATTTTTATTTTATTTTAAAGAAAAATGTCATTTGGGTGATATCTGTTACATTCACAATACAGTGGAAAGTATCTGTTGCTGCTACCTCTTTTTCTTTGTTACTTAAATGTAAGAAGCCCACTTCTGTTTTTTTTTTTTTTTTGGCAGTAGTTTACTGTAAGAGACAGGAAAGTTCTGGTTTGTGAGGACTGAGTGAGATTTTTTTGGGGTGGTTTTGTGTGATACAAAATGTAATTTAGACATTGAAATAGGGAAGTTTTTAAAATTGCACAAAAAGAGGCAAGAGATTTTAAGAGAGATTTTACAGATATTGTAACAAAATATACAATAAATATTTAAGATTCTGAACAATTTATAGATCAAGTAAGTTTTTCTCTTTGAATTACACTGGAATCTCTTGGAGCTCATGCAGTTCGACAAATTAACTTCATTCATTCATTAATTTGTTTTTTTTAGTTTATTTATTAGGGCCACACAAATATTCGGAAAATATGAGAAAAAATCTGATATGCAATATTGTTGTTTAGTGTTTCCATTAACTGTGTTCATTCGTTCAAAACATTTTATTTAGGGTTTTTATTAATTAGGGCTGCACAAATATGAGGAAAATGTGGGAAAAAAAATCTCATATGCAATATTGTTGTTTAGTGTTTATGTAGCGATAACATTATTTCTTGTGATGTAACAGTTCCCTAGAAAAATGCTACCAGCAATTAAAAAAAACATTTATTTCTGTAGTGATCATACTTAAATAGGTAATGGATTTTTTCTATATTTTCTATATATTTTTTTAGATATAATTTAAACTTTTACTTTTTTTTTTTTAATTAAAACCGACCTTAAAACACCTGTGAATGTATGAAACCGCTGCAGATAATCTGGCTGTTATAGGCTGTTTACATTTACATCTTGTACATTTTGGGCCACTCTAGCTTATTGTAGAACAGCACCTACTGGGGAGGAGGTGGGGATAAAGATACTAAGGTTCCATCTGATAGCAAAAATTACAATTATATAATCATAAGTCATTTTTATAAAAAAATAAAATAAAATAAAATAAATTTATCTATGTTTTATTTATTTGTATAAATTTTTTATTATTTAATTTATTTTTAACGAAATACTTTTTGTTTTATTTATTGAAGTATATATTTTTTACATTTTGAATTATGATATCATTTTTGCTATTGGCCTCAGACCATAGAAATTCACTGTGTGTATTTATTTTGAAAAGTTGAATCGATTTCATATCTGATTTGTTTGTCACTGTGGCCAACATAATTTGTGATGATGAAGAAATACTTAATGGAGCAATGTGTCATTGGTGTTGTTTCGGTGCATGAGGTGTAAAAACTGGTACATAACTCTTCAGACACGTTATTCAGGCTTGCTGAATCAAACAATCACATTAGTTTAATTCTTTTCATTCTTGAAAAGAGACATTCCTCTGTGACACACTCGTTCATCATTCATTCCTATCATAATACAGCACTAAGTAAGGCAATCAGAGCACTTAAGTAATGTGACAGCTCGCACACTTTTTCAAATATATATATTTTTTGTCAGTCTTTTCCAGTGTGGAATTTGGTTTCTCGTTTCAGGGAGAGCACCTATTTTAACAGTATTTGATTGTGACCGATAATGTCATATAGACAATATTAGTAGTGTTGTATGTAAATTTGGAAGAATTTCTAACATTTAAAATGTATGAATGTTTTTTGTTTTTTTTAATGTATAAATTTTGATGCATTTTCATTTGTTTATTTGTATTTATGTTATTTTATTTCTATTTTAGAATTTTGTAGAGTTGGGGTGAAAAATGGATTCTGAGATTTTGAAAATGCAGTGTTATTGTTCTCTTCAATGGATTCCGAGCTTAGTTTCTAACAGCAGATGTCGCTGTATGCTTTACAAACAGCCGTACTCTGCTCCCATCCAATTCCTTACAAATACCACTTGAACCTAAAATGATCATTAATAAAGTTCTGAAAGGTTTAAGCGAGTGTTCATAGTGCGTGGGGTTTACATTAATCTCGTGACATAAAAGTTAACTTTTATGGCTTATGCCGAACACACATGCCTTCCATGAGCATATGAGTGTATGGTTAAAACTAGCCTAGAGCGTCATCTGCTGTTAAGAACTAAACTCAGAATTGATTCAAGAGAGAATAGCGATGAGCTCTAGATATTTGGTCTCTTTTTAAAGAGCCTTAATAATCAAATTAAGTGAAGTAGACATTTATGTAATTTATTATTAGAGTTGGGTATCGTTTAGGGTGACTTCGATACCGGTGTTAAATCGATACTTTTAAAGCGGTACCGGTGCCTGAACCGATACTTTTGAGCTACAAAATTATGGTGGATGACACTAGAAAATTTTTTTATTTGACAAAAATATTTTAATTGAACAATATAATTAAAGCTTAAAGCATACATCAATTCATATTTTATATATTTGAATTGAATTGCATTAATATATTTCTTTTGATCATTTGTTTGTTAGCATGAATTTAAGATTTACATTATGCAATTAGCATTAGATTAGCTTACTAATAACCTGTGGAAAGGCTGTCATCAAAATAGTGAACTCCTTTTTCTTAGGGTTGGGGCTTTTGACTACGTTTACATGGACATCAGTAATCTAATTATTTGCCTTAATCTAAATAAGACTGAATAAGCTGATTAAGGTGTTTACATGAGTTGCTTTTTGAATGCTCCTTTCATGATCTCGTTTTACATGTTATAGCACATAGATTGATTAACATCACTGCGTCACCAGGCTATCCACGTTTCCTTCGGATTCCTTCAAATGTGTCATTAAGTTTGACGTGTTCCCCTTACACGCAACTTTTTTAAAGCATCTGCTTCACGTTGCTGTGTCAGAATCCTTGCTTTTAAAATATAGCCACAATTTAGAATGCTTAGTTTAAGCAAATTTGATGAACGCGATCATCGCTCACCGGATTTGCTTTACTGCACGTGTTGCCTACGTGTGTGCGTTCCTCAAGCAAAAAGGATAAATGCCGACGGTGTCCATATCCCTCAAAGTTGTTTAACATTAAATGTTAAGAGATGGTGTGACACAACGCGTACCTATCTGTGCCTTTTGATGTACCCTTTGATGCTTCTTACGTCCTTGTCGCAGCACCAGTGGCACCGAAATTCACATGCTGATTACCCAACCCTATTTATTATGTTTTTGTTTAAAGAATTTTTGACTGACTGAAAATTGTATTTCTTGGAAAGTGTCAAGCTGCCATTATCTATAAAACAATAACAACAACAAAATGGTGTCCATGGCTGTTAATGATTTTCATCATATTGCATATAACATTTTTGCACACTCCTTTATCTCTTCATTGCTTCATAAGTCATGTATTTCTTTTATATATTGCACAAATCTAATGGTGTTTGAGAGTTGCTGGTCTTAGTTCATTGCACGTTCCACAGAATCCATACTTCAAAACGTCAATTAGACAAGACCATCATAACTTATTAGGGTGATAAAATTAAAAGTCATTTTATTTTAATAATAATAATAATTAGAGTCATTTATTTATCAAGTATCCCTTTAACAGTCCATTACCAAGCATATATTGCACTTGCTGATATACTCCTGTCCTGACCAATTAGTTTTGCGTTTTTGGAGGGCTGATGAACACTGTGTCGAACTGGTTGTACGATGAAGTTATAGTTTTTTTGTTGTACCAACCACAGAAATGGAGAAATACCTGTTTGCAAACACTTGTGGTTCTGCATCTTTGTGTACCACCATCAGACTAATTTAACCTGCAAAATTCAACAATACCTGCTGTCTTAGTTGAAATGTCCCCAGAGCCTTCATAGGAAAGACTGAAACTTTTGTATCTTGGCATTTAGCTTTATTCATGGGTTGTCATGGTTTCATGGTGCATTGTTATCACATGAGCCATTTGTTGTAAAGACCCTGGTGAGGTAAAACGGAGACTTTGTTGGTGGAAATATGAGACCATTTCCCCCTTTAAATGGCTTTGCCAGTCATAGTTAGCTTAAGATGATCTATCTGTTCACCCAATGTGAATATGGCATGTGTTCTGCTGGTTAAAGGTCTGCGTGAACTGAAAGTTGCTGAGACTTTTATTTCAGTATGTTGATGTACTTTCAACTGAAACAGAATATTGAGTTGGAGCCGGGGCCTACTTTTTGCACATCGTTCCCTCATAGCAAACTAACGGTAAGAAGGGTATGGTTAAGAATATTGTAGCTGAAGCCAATCAAACTAACGTCAACAGAGAAGGACTGCCACTCCAAATGCAGAGGCAAATACAGAATAACAATGCGTGCTAGCAAAATAAACATTGTAAACTTTGATTTCACATTGACTTTAGCAAGCTAGCTTTTTTAGACTACCTAAAAAGTAGCCAAAACCACACTTACAGATTGGGTTTAATTATTATTATTTTTTTATTTGTTTGGTCCATGCAGTTTGTTTTACTAATTATCATTGGCTTGGCTGTTGTCAAACTAGCATAAAATTTCAGAAACCTAAGCTATAGCAAGCCGGGTAGGTTTTTATGATAGCAATGAGTTTTCATGCGTGGCAAAGTTTAGTGTACACACATGTATAAGCAGTCAAGCCTGAAAGATTGGTTTTGCTAACTTATAAGTGTGTTAACACTTTTATAAGATTTCCCCTCCTTCAGTCCATGCATGCAGTTTGCTGAAATACCCCTCCCCACTCCGGCCTGGACACTGTGTTGTAGAGCAGCACTCGCTGACACAACTTATAACAATTACCTCAACACCATCTCATATTTATTATTAACCAAGTACACACTCACACAGTGCACAAATTATTCAGCGACCTTCAAAGCAGTTGACATTCTAACGGACCTTTTAGTCAGTAATTAAACGCAATCCTAACAAATACCAAAGAACATGTCTTTCAGTGACACTCTCCCTTGGCAGAAATTATGGTTGGGTGTTTTGCTATATCTGACTTAGAGTGGAATAGAGGGTTTATGAAATGCTGCCAAATCGGTGTTTTCAAGTGGTCTACTATTCCTCCATGTAGGATAATGCTGACAGCACTGCACGAGTGAGTGGCGCCATCTAGCAGAGCTGCTGGGCTCACAGTATTCGTCAGTTTTTACCTTTTTTTTTTTTTTTTTTTTTTTTTCTGAAATTAAAAGTGCAATAAGTTATTGTCTTAAGAAATATTTTATGCTAGTTGTACTGGTTGGTTGTAAGTCTCTTCACATTCTGATAGCAATTATTAATAGCAATGCGGTCCAAATGGTTTTTGTGTGTGTATTTTAATACACTGTGTGTGGAAGGTGTAGGACCAACAAAAGCTCTTCCAATCAAAATGTTTGGTCCAAACATTGTGTTAGGCTGTTTTACCTTCTTGTCAAAATGTGTAATTGCATATCTTTGCACAACCTGTTCGTGCAGAAATGATTTTTTTTTTTGGTTTATGGACTCCGTTCAGACAGAGAATGGCAGGCAAATATTGTACTGAGAGTACACTAACTCATCAACCCCCAGTGCTGGGAAACACCCACACACTATCCCATTCTCATACACTACAGCCAATTTCGTTTATCCACTCGGCACCCGATTCGAATGTTATCACTCGATTGAATGGGCGTTATCAGTGGATATCAGCTGATAGATATGGGCCAGTAGGGGCCTTCTGCGCCTCCTAGTGGGCTCAGAAGGTTGTAATCATCCATCCACATGGTTAATCAGCTATTCTAATAGAGAACAGTTCAGATCCAGATGTGTTTTTACATTACTGTGACGGTTGGGTTTAGGGTTGGGGTTGGGGTAGATGTTAATAAAATACAATTAATGGGGAATTTTACATTACTGTGACGGTTGGGTTTAGGGTTGGGGTTGGGGTAGACGTTAATAAAATACAATTAATGGGAAATTTTACATTACTGTGACGGTTGGGTGTAGGGTTGGGGTTGGGGTAGGCGTTAATAAAATACAATTAATGGGAAATAGTATAATTTCATAAAAAATCACACGTGGCGGTATACACGCTTACCTCCATATGAATGGATTTTACGTTGTTATCAGTTTCTCCAGTGGCTCACCGTGTACGTCAGCAGACTTCAGACGTGGAGCGGAGTTGACAGCGATAACTGGGTTCGAATCCGCCGAAAAACGGGTTCAGAAAGCAGCTAAGACAAAAGGTAATTATTTGTTTTTATTGCTTTTTAAAAAACAGACGGTTGGGTTTAGGGAAGGAGGAGGGCAGGTTAATCGCTGCTTTTGAAAAATAATCGCTGCTTTTGAAAAAATAATGACCGTTTGGGTTTAGGGAAGGAGGAGGGCAGGTCAATCGGAGCGGCCTCTGCTGGAGAACAGCAGATTAACCATGTGCATGTAGGAACAGTAGGCGCAGTAGACCCCTACTGGCCCATATCTATCAGCTGATATCCACTGATAACGCCCATTCAATCGACTGACAACACTTGAATCCGCTGCACTCGGTCACTATCCTTCTGTTTACTCCCAGATTTTTCAGGGGTCGCCAAAGCGGGATGAACCACCAATTATGTTTTATGCCCTTCAGCTGCAATGCAGCACTGAGAAACAATCATACACTCTCATTCACACACTATCATACACTACGGCCAATTTAATTTATTCAATTCACCTACAGTATAGCGCATGTCTTTGGACTGTGGGGGAAATCAGAGCACCCAGAGAAAACCTATGCGAACATGGGGAGAACATGCAAACTGCACACAAAAAGACATCCTGGTAGGGATGTAACGATTCACCGTGAGTCGGTTGAAAATAAACCGGTTGAAATGTTAAATGAATCACGATACATGTTTTGAACAGAGGGGGCGCTGTGTTTACAGGCGCAATCTCGCTTTAGCTCCACATAAGCGGCGAGAAAGAGGTGGCTGGCAAAGTAAAGTTACAGAGGTGAAGTGTGCCAGAGAAACTGTGTGCAAATACTGCAAAAAGATGTTTACATACACTAACAGAGGAACGAATATGATGCATATAAACCGTCAGCACAGTGAAAAACTACTGTCACAGACGTCTATACGCAAAAAAACTATTAATAAGCCAAACCACGTGGACCGGATGATTTGCAGCTCCGCTTGCTCCAACGAGTGTTACGGAGATCACACGGTGCATCAGTGTTTTCATAGCGAAAGTGAAGATGTTTTTCAGACTGAAAGAGAAAGTTGTTCTGTTACAGAAGCAGGTATTAGATTATTTTTACCCTCTCCTTTTCAAATTAGTTTATGCATATTTTAATAATTTGCTTATTATTGAATAATATTTAAAAATTTTCAAGATTATCTCTTCTTAAGTGTATCACACTGATACTTACACTAATTAATTATACAAGTAATATTAATTGTTCACCTTCATAATCATAATACATAATCAAACTCCTGTCTCTATCCTACTATATAATCAGTAATTTTACAATCAGTTTTTTTTTTTTTTATGCCAGTGACCAGTCCCCTGGATCAGAGGGCCTATTGAACACCTCTGTACACCCTACTCTCTGGTTTAGGAAAGGCTTTCTTCTCCACACCAGCCATCTCAGTCCCCAGTGAGAGTTTTCTCATCAGCAGGGGACATTGTAAATGTGCAAAGACCTCAGCTTATGCCAGAAAACATAGATATGCTGATATTTCTTTTTAAAAATGTAAAATCCCAGCACAGTTTTAGTTTGTTTGTTAATGAGTCTTCTTTAGTTTGTATTATTCTTTTTTTATTTATTAAAAAAAAAAAAAATTATTTGTTTTTAAAATAGCAATTTAGTTATGGCAGAAAATATATTTTGCAAAAATGTGCAACATTTAAGAAAAAAATGAAAGGGCTCTTCACCTTAAATGTGTTTCAATTAATTTTGTTAAAAAATCGTGACTAAATCGTGAGATTAGTATCGTGAGTCAGGTGAATCGTTACATCCCTACCTCCTGGCCCGGCCGGGACTCGAACCAGCGACCTTATTGCTGTGAGATGACAGTGCTAACCACTGAGCCAGCCACCAGAGAAACATTAGGTCATAAATATTTTAGCAAAATATTTTAGTTAGTTAGTTAGTTTGTTTGTATGTTTGTTTGTTTTTATAAATAATGATTTGTATAAAGGGATAGTTCACCCAAAATAAAAATTCCTGTTAATTTACTCACCCTCAGGCCATCCAAGATGTAGGTGACTTTTTTTCTTCTTCAGCAAAACAGTAAAGATTTTTAACTGGAACCATAGCCATATAATGCAAGTCAGTGGGTGTCATCAAAAAAGCATTCAATATAATCATAACTACTACCAATTGAGCATTAATTAAAGATTCCAGATTTTCAAATAGTTGCATTTTTATGCTCTAGTCCTAGCAAAGTTGACGTCAATTAAAAGCTTATTTATTCATATAAATATATATATATATAAAACTCAATTTCAAAATATTATGACTGGTTCTTAATTTTCCAGCATTAAACCACTGAAATAATTGCATTTCTCTTTTGTATGCAAGAGCTGGGTTATTTCCCTCCCAGTTCAGAAACATGGTAGGTGCATGTTGTGCTTTTATCATGTGTATTTTAGCAACCCAGAATGGATAGAGAAATGAGTGGCATTTATTGTAAACTGAACTGCTGAAACTACTGAAATGTGAGAAGCTGATGTTTAAAGAACACAGTACTGCACTGTGCCATTTTTTTAACTGGATTAAATTGTATCTTTAGAAAGTGTTTGAAGCCACTTTAAAGCGATAGTTCACCCAAAATCATTTACTCTCTCTATATTTGTTTCAAACCTGTTTGAGTTTCTTTCTTCTGTTGAACACAAAACAAAGTATTTTTAAGAGAGCTGGAAAATCGCTAACTATTGACTTTCTCCTATAGATGTAAATGGCTACAGTTTTTTTTTTTTTTTTTTTCCTTCTTTTTTTTCTTTCTTCAAAATCTTTTTTTCTTTCTTCAAAATCTCTTCTTTTGTGTTTAACGGAATGAAGAAACTCTTAAAGATTTGGAACCCCTTGAGGGAGAGTAAATGCTGTCAATTTGTAATTTTTGGGGGGTGAACTATCCCCTTAAGTACTCGTAATGATGAAATGGTCTACTTCTATTATGGCTAAATGATGACAGGACTAATGTTTTCTCGACATCAAGTGCTAATTCTAACGGAAACCTGTATTCCATTCTGCGCCAAGTTTACTAGGGTAAGCGCAGCTTTAGTTGAAGCCAGTGAAAATCAGTCATAACCACACCCTCAACACCTACACAGAGGCCATTTGTAATGGGATAGTCTCAGATTTCCACTGCTAGGGTGAGGGCATGTGTGGAAATGCGGGAGTTCTTGTTGTTTGGAAAGTTTGTGTTGGGAAAAAAAGTTTCTCCTGTAATGACTAGTTGAGCTGGAAAAAGATTTGTGGATGACACTTGTCATTTAACGGCAGTAATAGACTAAACTCATCTTTGAGTAATTCCTTTTCTGTCAAGCTTTTCAAGTTTTTGGTCATGACTTGCTGGAATGAAAGTCATTTTCTTGTCTTTGTGTCTTTCCTGAAGAAGCTTTTGATTCACCTTTTTGAGCTGTACTGTCTTGTTCCTTGTAGATCAAATACCTTAGTAATTTTATGGATTGTTTCGTTTAATAGAATGAAACTCAGTAATTTATTGCTTTTGATTATCTAACTAAATATAAGCTTATTTAAAGGGACAGTTCACCCAAAGATGAAAATTCTGTCATTATTGACTCATCCTCTACTTTTTACAAACCTGTGAGTTTCTTTTTTCTGTTGAACACAAAGGAAGATATACTGAAGAATGTTTTTGTTCCTGCTATACATGTCTTTGGCTGCTTTTTTGTAATATTCTTCAGATTATCTTGTTTTGTGTTCGACAGAAGAAAGAAATGAATTAGTTAAAGGAATAGTTCACCCATAAATTTACTAGTTCAACCATAAATTAACTTTTTTTAACCACATAATTAACTCACCCTCAAGCCATCCTTGGTGTGTATATGAATCTTTTCTGTCAGTTGAACACAGGCAGAGTAGTTTTAAAATCTGTCTCCTCCATGCTTTATAATGTGTTGGATAGTGGCTTTTATTTTGAAGCTTCCCATACACCGCCAGTAGAGGTGGTTGATACTGCAAAATTTGGTATTGATCTGATACCAAGTAAATACAGGGCCAGTATTGCCGATATTGGTATGATACTTTTTTTAAATTATTACATTTTTGCTTCTCCGTATTAAGTTTTTTTTTTTTGTTTTTTTGTAGTATTTGCAGAAACATTGTATTTGTAGCCCTTCTCTTGCCACTTTGATGAATGGCTTGTATTCTTATTTGTAATTCATTTTGGATAAAGGCAGCACGGTGGCGCAGTGGGGAGCGCTGTCACCTCACAGCAAGAAGGTCGCTGGTTCGAGCCTCGGCTGGGTCAGTTGGCATTTCTGTGTGGAGTTTGCATGTTCTCCCCATGTTTGCATGGGTTTCCTCCAGGAGCTCCGGTTTCCCCCACAGTCCAAAGACATGCGGTACAGGTGAATTGAATAAACTAAATTGGCCGTAGTGTATGAATGTGAATGCAAGAGTGTATGGGTGTTTTCCAGTGTTGGGTTGCGGCCGGAAGGGCATCCGCTGCGTAAAACATATGCTGGATAAGTTGACAGTTCATTCCGCTGTGGCGACCCGATTAATAAAGGGACTAAGCCGAAAAGAAAATGAATGAATGAATAAATTTTGGAAAAAAAAAAATAAAATAAATAAATTCTCTAAATATATAAATGTACAACCCCAAATCAGAAAAAGTTGAGACAGTATGAAAAAACGCAAATAAAAAAAGTAGTGGTTTCTTTATTTGGGGGGGAAAAAAAACAATAAAAATCATGAGGAACACATTAAATAATGTTTGTTGTATTGTCTGCAATGAAATACAAGTCAAAGTAAAAAGTCAAAGTATCGCTACTTTCTTTTTTTCTTTTTTCTTTCTTTTTCTTTTTTTTGGGGCGTTTTTCCATAGTGTCCCAACTTTTTCTAATTTGGGGTTAGCTAAATTTACATATCCTTTCTGATCTTCAGACCGAAGGAAAGAAATAAGAACAACACTTCTCTTAACACTTCTTGGTCTTTACATAACTAAAACCATACATTTAAAATAATATGAAAAATACACCCTTCATCTTTCTTATTTTCATTCCTCATTCAATGTAGCCAAAAGCGCTGCTTGGTCACGTGATAAAAGAACAACTTAGGAAAAACATGAGCGAATGATTTGCGAAAGATGCTGCATTTCTAGACATTTCTTTACTTTGATGAAAGGGGAGCAATGTATATTAGTGTACATTAGAAATTTTATTTATAGAAGTATTGATTTTAATCAGGCTAGTATTGATCTGATTCCAATACCAACGTATTGTATTGATATCATCGATATTAAGATCGTTTCGCCCACCCCTAGCTACCAGAGGGTGAAAGCATGTCTTATGAAGCGAGTTGATGTGTTTTTGTAACAAAAGGTTTACTTTTTGAAACAAAAATGTTTGGTTTTTCTATCACTTTTATATCGCTGACTTCACGTGGCGAGTAATTGCACTGTAAAAACTGCTCTCAACACAAATCGATTAAGTTAACTTAATTGTTTTTGCAAATTTAAGTGGATTGAACATAAAACAATTAAGTTGTCTCCCCCAAAAAAGTCAAGAATTGTGTTGATTTAAGCTCATTTTAAATAAGTAGTTTAAACAACCAGCAAAAATCATTTTTTAAGTGTGCATGACTGATGTATAAAATGTATGACGTATGATGTATTTTTCGCAATCAATGAGAAAATTCACATTTCTCAAATCAAACCAATCAAATTTAAATTTACACTTTGGCTTTTCGTGGGCTGAATGTACTGTATATCTTTATCACTACTAACTGTAGTAGATTCCCAAGGCATATTATTTATGTGCCATCACAGGTGCATTGTTTTTGAGATGACAAATTAATATGATGTCATATGAACCGATCCTTAAAGCAAGGTAATCTGCAGTGTGCTCATCACTGTGAATGTGTCTTTGTTTGTGTGCCAGTTACAGTAGATATAAAAATTGGGTCAAAAGAAATCAGGACGTACCCAAAAAAGAGATCAAATTAAGTGCTTTAACCTGATCATTCTTCTTGTGGCCTAGTTCTGTGTCAGAGCCGCTTTACATTCGGTTGACTCTTAATGAAACTTCAGTCGAGGTGCGGGGGTGGGTGTTTAGATTCCATCCGCTGTATTTTTTGTCTCTTCTCTCATCAGCTTTTGACTGTTTCTGGTACTGACAAGATGCTTGGGTCACATTTTTTACATTTTACTGCCTTTGAGGATTTCCAGTACGGCTTGTTCGGCCAGCAGGAGGCTGTGTGTATGTGTATATATATATGTATATGTATATGTATATATATGTATATGTATATGTATATATATATATGTATATGTATATATATATATGTATATGTATATATATATATATGTATATGTGTATATATATATATAAGTATATATATATATGTATATATATATATATATATATGTATATGTATGCTACCATCAGTCCTGTGTCATGCCAACAGTAAAGCATCCTGAGACCATTCATGTGTGGGGTTGCTTCTCATCCAAGGGAGTGGGCTCACTCACAATTTTGCCCCAAAACACAGCCATGAATAAAGAATGGTACCAAAACACCCTCCAACAGCAACTTCTTCCAACAATCCAACAACAG
>CAIGQV010017532.1:20768011-20836872 GCA_903798115.1 Danio jaintianensis | reverse complement strand
TTAGTATACAAACTAAAGAACTTTGTTTTTGCACAACATAATAAAAGGAAATGTTTTATTTATTTATTTATTTATTTATTTATTTATTTAAAAAAAAAAATTATATATAAAAATATATTAAATGTTAAGTAATACTTTTTGGGAAATTGTTAATGATTAAATAATGGTTATTAAATCCTTTCCTTTTAACTTCCTGTGCAAAAACAAAGTTCTTTAGTTTGTATACTAAGTAGTATACACTTTAAATGTCATAAAATTCTGTAATTACCAAGCTAGTAATTCATTCAGAACATAACCACAGTCTTTCTCTGTTATGTCCACCTACACACACACACACACAGGCGTGCGCACACAGACCTTATGCTTAAGGAAGCGGATAGACCGGTCCGACAGACCTGAAAATCGGATACAGCGATCTCTTGTTTACAATGGGTATTGAGGTATTTGTATTGTACTGATGAACTTGTCTCAAAGTCTAAGAGCACTTTGCTTTAGGCATTTCACCTTTTCACCCAGCAATGGACTTCATTTTTTTTTAGAAGTACTTGTGGTCACCTCGAAATGAAAACATATTTGTGAGGAATATTTGTAAATTAAAATTATAAAGAATTTTTTTCTTCCAGTAGCTCATTCTGTGTGGTTTGTTTAATCTGTTAATGATTACTCTCTAGGCATAGACCAGTGGAACAAGACCAAACCTTTGTAAATCTTCATAAATTGAATCCACAGTTGCCTCGCAGATTTTCATATTTGGCGTGGTCTCTTAGCAGTGAATCACAAGTTTGTTTCAACACTGCATCTTTGGTCAAATAACGTGTGGAAATCCTGAGGTATAGTTCAGCAGCGCTTTTAAGCCTCGTGTTCACATTGCTAGTCATCAAATCAGATTAGTGTGTTTACCTTCTGCTGTGTGGCTGCATCGGTTGCTATAGTACTATTGAGTAGGGAGTCAGTAAAGGGACTGGAACATTGTTTTCTTTTAAAGGGATAGTTCACACATAAAAATGACCTTTATGAGCTTCTTTGTTGAACACAAAAGAAGATATTTTGGAGAAAGCTGGAAAATGATAACCATTGACTTCCAGAGTACTTGTTTTTCCTATTATGGATGTCAACCATTACCCTTTTCCATATTTTTCTAAAATGTCTTTTGTGTTCAACAAAGAAGCTTATAAGGGGAGAAAATCATGACAGAATTTTCAGTGGATGAACTTTCTCTTTAAGGGACCTTCATCACCATCTTGTGCAATTGGAGAGATGGAAATGGTAGAAAGCTAAGACTAGTGATTAGTGATTGGAACACTATATCTTCTAACTTCAAAATTGTTAGATTTAAAAATCAGGAGTTTAATGTAAAATTTTATTTAATTTAAGAATTTAATGTATAATTAATTTCAACTAGCTACATTAAACTGGCTTTAAATATTGGGTCACTTAAATTCAGTCAAAGCATGGTTAACTTGTTTTGTTAAGTTTAAGTATTAAATTTAAAATTAAAATTAGCTATTAAATACTTATAAATTACTTGAGTTTCTTTTTTAGTTTTATTTACATGAATAATGTTTTTGTTAGAGATATAAAATCAACATTTAAAAAAATTCTTTTCTTCCCATCCAACACGTTTGGACATGACCAAAGCAAAAACTGTTTAATCTTGCCACTTAAAGGGATAGTTCACCCAAAAATGAAAATGTTCATCATTTACACACCCATTACTTGTTTCAATTCTTTGACTTTCTTTATTCTGTAGAAAACAAAAGAAGATTGTTTTTGCAAACCTGTAATTGTTGACTTCCATTCTATTTATTTTATCTATATTTTATTGATATTTATTTTTCCTGCAATGGAAGTCAATGGTTAGAGTTCAAAATATCTTCTTTAGTGTTCAACAGAAGAAAGAAACTCATAAAGGTTTGGAACGAAGTAGGCTGCAAAAATAGTGACTAAATTTTATTTTTATTTTTTTAGAGCTATCCCTTTAAATTTAACTTTTTACTTGTGCTTTTTAAACTAATAAAAAATGCTATTTATATACAGTTGCAATCAGAATTATTAAACCCACTTTGATTTTTTTTCTTTTCTTTTTTTAATTATTTCCCAAATGATGTTTAACAGAGCAAGGAAATTTTCACAGTATGTCTGATAATATTTTTTCTTCTTAAAGTCTTAATTTTTTTATTACGGCTAGAATAAAAGCAGTTTTTAATTTTTTAAAAACATTTTAAGGTCAAAATTATTAGCCTCTTTAAGCTATATATTTTTTTCGATAGTCTACAGAACAAACCATCGTTATACAATAACTTGCCTAATTAACCTATCCTGCCTAGTTAACCTAATTAACCTAGTTAAGCATTTAAATGTCACTTTAAGCTTTATAGAAGTGTCTTGAAAAATATCTAGTAAAATATTATTTACTGTCATCATGGCAAAGATAAAATAAATCAGTTATTAGAAATGAGTTATTAAAACTATTATGTTTAGAAATTTGTTGAAAAAAATCTTCTCTCCGTTAAATAGAAATTAGGGGAAAAAATAAACAGGGGGGCTAATAATTCAGGGGGGTTAATGATTCTGATTGCAACTGTAGGTTGTAACTAGTGTGGGTGACATGGTGGCTCAGTGGTTAGCACTGTCGCCTCACAGCAAGAAGGTCGCTGGTTCGAGTCCCGGCTGGGCCAGTTCGCATTTCTGTGTGGAAGTTTGCATGTTCTCCCCGTGTTTGAGTGGGTTTCCTCCCGGTGCTCCGGTTTGCCCCACAGTCCAAAGACATGCGGTAGCTATAGGTGAATAGAATAAACTAAATTGGCCGAAGTGTATGTGTGTAAATGAGTGTGTATGGATGTTTCAAAATACTGGGTTGCAGCTGGAAGGGCATCCGCTGTGTAAAACATTTGCTGGATAAGTTAGAGGTTCATTCTGCTTTGGCGACCCCTGATGAATAAAGGGAACTGAAGGAAAATGAATGAATGTAACTAGTGTTGTTAAATGATTACTTGCATACACAAAAGTTTGTGTTAAACCTAATGTTAAAATTAGCATTCACTTTGTATATTTGTGTTTAAATAAACATATGTGGGCAGCACGGTGGTGCAGTGGGTAGCACAATCGCCTCACAGCAAGAAGGTTGCTGGTTCGAGCTCCGGCTGGGTCAGTTGGCATTTCTGTGTTAAGTTTGCATGTTCTCCCCGTATTTGCATGGGTTTCCTCCGAGTGCTCCGGTTTCCCCCACGAGTCCAAAAACATGTGGTACAGGTGAATTGGGTTAGCTAAATCCTCCGTAGTGTGTGAATGAGTGTGTATGGATGTTTCCCAGTGATGGGTTGCAGCTGGAAGGGCATCCGCTGCGTAAAACATATGCTGCCTAAGTTGGCAGTTCATACCGTTGTGGCGACCCCACATTAATAAAGGGACTAAGCCGAAAAGAAAATGAATAAATGAATGAATGAATGAATGAATAAACATATGTACAATATGCATGCATGTATGTGTTTATTTTAGAAAATGTTTATTTACATTTATATACAGAATATTTTTATATAATATGAATTATATATGTATATCCAACTTTAAAGCCATCATGCTAATATAATTTGATGAAGTCTGCTACTTTAGATTCAAACCAATTTATTTGTAATCCACTTTGGTTTTGAACCATATATTCAGAACAGAATTGTTTTAATTATTTATTAATAAAAAAAGGCATCCTCTCTGCTTTTTCTGTATTCAAATGGAATATGCCACCCGCTTCTAAATATTTGCATGAATTAAAAAAAAAAAAAAAAAAGTATGTGTGGCATTTTCTATCAATCTCCTTAAACTATCCGTTTGTGTCAGTTTATGCAGATTTCCATTTGGCTGAGCGTAGTTCATATAATTTGCATGAACATGACAGCTTAGCTTTTAGATTTACGTTATGCAAAAAGGACACAGGGTGTTTTTAATAATGGCCTGTGTGCGTGTGCGTGTGCGTGCGTGTGTGTGTATGTGTTACTGAGGGCTGTGCTCTCGTTGGTCTGGAGGAGTTTTTGTATTTCGGAGGGTTAGTGATGTTATAGATGCTGGCTTTGTGTTGCAGGGTGTGTTTCTCTGTTGTCTTTCTGGTTGGAGCGGGTGGTGTTCAACAATAGCCCCCTTCATCTTTACAGAGTTGCACTGATTTCTCGCCTCGGCTTGTGAATAATATTATAGGCGCAGGCTGTGGGGGAAAACTGAACCAGGCCACTTACGGTTCAATTTTTGCTACTAGATAAAACACATTATACTGTATAATTAAGAACTTTATTGGCTGTATTAAGATTTTTTTTGTTTGAATGCATAATATTTGCTTTTCCACAGACTGGGTGATATGACTAGCTTTGTGGTCTGTGTGAATTCCCTTTAAATACTTCTTGAAATTTAAAGGGATAGTTCACCAAAAATGAAAATTGTCAATACTCTACACTTGTTTTTATTTTGTTGAACGCAAAAGAAGATATTTTGAAGAATGTTGGAAAGCTGTAACTACTGACATCCATAGTAGGAAAAGCCAATACTATGCAAGTCAGTGGTTAACAGTTTTTGACATTCTTCAAAATATCTTATTTTGTGTTAAAAGGAAAATGCATGCATTTTACTGTAAAATATTCACTGTGAGTGCTTGAAGCCTTTTACTTGCATATTATGAATCACTAATGACCCCGGTTTCAACTAAAAATCTTCTTTAATGTTCTAGATAAAGTCACCTAGATATTGGATGGTCTGAGAGTGAGTAAATTAAAAGCTAATTTTACATTTGGGTGAACTATGCCTTTTAAAATGATTCACACAGAAATTACAAATGACTAGTTGCTCAGTCTCAAGTGTTTCCAAACTTTTACCTTTCTTTATTTTGTTGAACACAGAAGATATTTTGAGGAAACCGGTAACTGTTGACTTCCATAGTAGGAAAATCAAATACTATGGATGTCAATGGTTACCATTTTTCAAGATCCTTCAAAATATATTATTTTGTTTTTAATAGAATAAGAAACTCAAATGGGTTAGTGAAGGGTGAGTAAATGATGACTATTTCATTTTTGGGTGAACCTTTAACATTGATTTACAAATTTAAGGAATTTGTGTAATATTATGAAAGCTTTCTGTTTCAAATAAATGTAGCTTTTTGAAATGATTCATAAAAGAGTCCTAAAAAAAAAGTTTCAATATAAATAGCAGCACAGTGGTTTTCAACTTTGATACCCGTTAATTGATGACAGATGTTTCTTCAGAACCGAATTAGCATTTTAGAATGATTTCTGAAAGATCACGTTACACTACAAACTGAAGTAATGGCTACTGCATGCCACCCTTGACTTTTGCTGTTTCCACGGCGTCCACGGCGAGCCTTAAGCAGAAATAACCAGAGTAGGTACTACATTTAAATGTACTTCATGACTTTTAGAAAAGTATTTTCTTCAAAGTATAAATGTGAGTACACTGTAAAAAAAATATCTGTTAATTACCAGGTTCCATATTTTGTGTGTTTTTTTTTTTTTTTTTTTTTCACGTTTTCCATTTTTTGTGGTTATGAATTGCATTATGGGACCTTTTATCTCTGCTCTGACAAACAACAAAGACAATCAGACAAACAAACAAACAAACCATCCTCAAGCGCTGCAAATTAAATAAAAATGTACAAATGTGAGTTTAAAATAATAGTAATAATAATAATAAAAAAATAAAAAAATAGGGCTGCACAGTGGCGCAGTGGGAAGCACGTTCGCCTCACAGCAAGAAGGTCGCTGGTTCGAGCCTCGGCTGGGTCAATTGGCATTTCTGTGTGGAGTTTGCATGTTCTCCCCGTGTACGCGTGGGTTTCCTCCGGGTGCTCCGGTTTCCCCCACAAGTCCAAAGACATGCAGTACAGGTGAATTGGGTAAGCTAAATTGTCCGTAGTGTATGTGTGTGAATGAGTGTGTATGAATGTTTCCCAGTGATGGGATGCAGCTGGAAGGGCATCCGCTGTGTAAAACATATGCTGGATAAGTTGGCGGTTCATTCCGCTGTGGCGACCCCACATTAATAAATGGACTAAGCCAAAAAGAGAATGAATGAATAAAAAAATAATAATAATCAAAACGAAACAAAAGAAAAGAAGCCAGAACTATCTTAAAATAAAAATTTCAGAGTTCATGTAAAAAGGATTGGAGAGGTTCCCAAAGTCTCCTGAATTTGTCCTGTTTGTGGTCATAGGTTAATTTTTCCAAAGGGAGAAAGACTGACAACTGAGAAATCCACATGGAAATGAAAGTGACTTTTATTGACATTTTTGTAGTTTGAAATATTATGTTGTTTATGAAATGATAGAAATAGGTTTGTAAAATAACTGAAAAAATACTTTATTTGCACTGTAATTTGCATCACCAATTCAGACAATATATCACTTCAAATGATAAAACAACTTTTCAGCATCAGAAGTTGTTGGAGGAAAGATCAAGGTCCCATAATGCAATTCAAAAGCATAAATAAATTAAGAAGAAAAAAATTGTGAAAAACAAAACATGGAAAACTGTTTATTTACGGATATACATTTTTTTAACAGTGGAGTATGAATGGAATTTAGACATTATTACAAACATCCACCATTTGTCATTATCACATGACCTCAGTTGCATCACTTCTCTCCTACTCATAAAGTCTCTCGTGTGGCCTTATAGGATAGTTAAGTGTCAACTGGATGCACATTTCAGAATCTGCTGGAAGTAGTAGATCTTCCAGGTATAGTTCTCACCTACTGTTTTTAATTTTTTGAGTCTGTGAATTCGGACATATTATCCAACTCAACTTTTCTTTTTTTTTTACACACTACACATATTATAGGCCAGAGCTGCATTGCGATGTTCGGGTTCATTTTTCACAGCTTTTTAACCTGATTTTCTTTTTATTCAGGCTCAGCATATAGAATGACAGGCAGAATGAGACTGGGTCATCTGTTTAAAAGTGAACTGTGTCAAGGTCAAACACTTTATGAAAGTTTTAGGGTTATTCTCTCAAAATAATAATTTCAAAACATAAATGATTAAATAATGATTAAGCAAATTATGTAGAAAAAAAAAAACTTTCATAAGAGGACTCTTGCATCTCACTGGGCAATAACTGTCGCTGTTAAACTGCAGGTTAGAAGTTCTATACCTTGCTGGCCATGAAGTCAAACATAAACAGAATCTCTCTCTCTCACTTTTTCTCTCCCTCCCTCCCTCTCTCTCTCTCTCTCTCTCTCTCTCTCTCTCTCTCTCTCTCTCTCTCTCTCTCTCTCTCTCTCCCTCTCCCTCTCCCTCTCTCTCTCTCTCTCTCTCTCTCTCTCTCTCATACTCGGTGTCTCTCCTCCAGTTTAGTTTGCTGTCTCAGAGCCAGTTATTCATCCACAGAGTGAGTCAGGGTGGGAGGGACCAGGAGGCCAGCCGTACCAGTCACACCGTCATTTCTCCAACACACTTACACTGTCTCTTTTTCCTTCCACTTCTCCTTCTCTTTTCCTGCCCTCTCTCTCTCTCTCTCTGTCTCTCTCTCTCTCTCTGCCTCTCTCTCTCTCTGCCTCTCCCACTCTCCACCACTACCGCTTTCCTGGTTTCTTTCTCTATCAGCAGTGAGAGGGCAAACGCTGAAGGAGAAGATAAGAGTCGGCCCACCGGCACAGATCAGGACTCAGAGGAGGCAGGAGTTTATAAGGTGAGCCATTCATTTTAATTAGACTTTTTTTTTTTTTTCGTGTCAACTTTTCTTGTTTCTAAACAGACTGGTTTTAAATACGGCAGAGTTGAGATCCAATGAGATGGTCTGTGTAAGCAGCATTAATGGCGTGATTCTCTTCTCTAAACTACTTATGTTGCCCTTTTTTTTTTTTTCTTACCACATGATTCACTCACAGGATGCCTGTTGCCGCAGCTTGCTTGTAACCCCACCCTTAACATTCAGCAGCTTCACTCTGAGCTCTCAAAACTTTCCCCAAATCCTCTAAATGGGAGTTATTTTGACATGTTTGGGAGTCATAATTGTTGCTTAGAGACCGTTTTGTGTTTCTTTTGCTGTAAGGTAAGAGCTTGTAATGATCACATATTTTGAGTCCTTTTTTTTTGCTTGTGGATTTTGACCTGATGAGTTCTGGTCACATGACGGGTGAGCTGAGAGCAGGGTGGTTCCCCTGTCTCTGTTAGCAACCGTGTCATTTTACGCCTGCCCGCTAATTCTCGCTGAGCAGACTTTTAAAGGGCCGGATGTGCTTTATGTTTTCCTTATGTCGAGAGATGGAGGGAGCAGAGTAAGTGTGATGGAGTAAATTAGAAACCTCTTGCAAAGTAAATGCTAACATACGGTGGCATGATTTATTTTTCTGTTTGAAGGGCTTTTTTTGATGAGGGTGTTGTTACCATAAATGGTCATTGTGTTGTGTTGGTTTCTTTTTCCTGTTTAAACTTTCGAGGCCAGAGTTGCATTGTGACGTTCAGGTTTATTTTTCACTGCTTTTTAATCAGATTTTCTTTTTATTCAGGCTCGGTATGTGGAATGACAGGCAGAATGAGACTGGGTCATTTGTTTAAAAGTGAACTGCATCCTGGTCAAACACTTTGAATGTTTCTGGGTTATTCTCACACAATAATAATGATTAAATAATGATTAAGGAAATTATGTAGAAAAGAGCACAGTATTGTAACAATAGTAATGAGAAAAGTTTAGAAATAGAGTAAGATATTTTATATAATAAATATATGTAATTTTTTTTGTTTAGATTTTTTTATTGCCGTTACAGTGTTAATCAATGAACATTAATGTTTCAGAGTTAAAAAAATGACCATTAAAGGTACCATTGCCCTATTTTTAATATTATATATAAATAAATACTGTCCATTTTTCTTTATTTTCATATATTTTCTTTATTATTACATACTGTGAAAAAAGATAAGACAACAAAAGTTTGTTACTTTTAACTTATTTTAATAAGTCAATCAGGTTTCAACCGCATATTTTAAGTTATACAAATTTTAACTTAATATGTTTAGTCAGTTTAATTGTAAGATGAAATGACTTGAAAAGTTTATTTGATTCAACTAAAGGCAGCAACAATTTTTTTTACTGTGTATATTTACATTTTTGGTTGCATGTGAGAATAACCTATTTATATATTTTGAGTAATCATGAGAATGTTTTTGGATAAACAGTTTTGTTTTTCTAAAATATTACATGGTGTTTTTTTTTTTTTTTCTTCAAAGAATGGTTGGACCATGTCTACTGGGTATTGCTACCTGGGGGGGAAAGATCTTAAGATTTATGACAGAACTTGACATTTTATGTATAGACAAAATCACACCATTCACGGAATTGTGTGTTTGTGTTTTATAAAAACATGAATACTCCCCAACTGTTGTTTCTTGTGTAATCTTGAGATTTTCTACATTGTGATCGCTCATAGTGTCGTCAATCTAAGCTGCGCTTTTTCACTCCCAAGAAAATGTTTGTGTAAAGATTCATCAAGACGGTCAATCCAAATACAGCCCACTGTGACATAAACACCAATTAGACCTGGTTCAGTCAAAGAGCTTTTGTGTGTCTAGTTGTGGCTTCCGTGAGTTTCCACTGTTGAAGAATTTAGTTCCTGAGGCATGTTCCAGCAGCCATGCCAAAACCCCACAATACATCTACACAGCCATTGACAATCCTAAGACGTCTTGCAAATGCCTCTCATATCTCGCACAATTAGATTTACCCACACTGATAACCGTGATCAGACACGCATTGAGAGTTTTTCTTCATATGCAGAAAAATTCAAACTTACAGGATCACAATGATCCTATTTACACTTAACACTCGAACTATTAGAATTGTATAGCTACTAGAATGGACATATGGAGCATTCACTTAAAACTGTACCAAATTGAGTTTTGGTTGGTTCATACTTGCGTTTGAAGCGTCTATTGAGGTGTTAAAAGTAAGCTTTGAATGTCTGTCATCATATTTTATCATACCCTAAAAATACCATTTGCTTTTTTGTAATATGGCCTATAGTTGTGTAAGAGTTACGAGACCACCCCCGAAAGTGTGTACTTCAGTTGGTTTGGCAATATTAATAAAATAACAGTGTTAGAATGAAATATGCACACGTGTAGAAAAAGTCAGGGTACCATAGTTATATGGGTTTTATTTAAACAAAGTTATTAAATTGCACCATGTAAATACTGTCAAAATGGCTGCTTATTTAGTTCTAGAGTAAAGACCCAATGTACTTGAGTTTGAGTAACTAGAGTTTGTTTGGAGTTGAAGAAATGTGGTGTTTTTCTATTTATTTATTTATTTATTGATTTTTATAGGCAGGTATAGACTCTGTGGCCTCTGTAGAAATCTTCATTCTGTCTGCAATTTTCTTCTTCGACAAATTTCGTTTCCTCTGTTTAGTCTGTTGAAGTTCGACCTCAGTAAGTAAAATAACAAACACTAAAAGAATTCTTTCTGGTAGGCTAGTGATGTCAATGTTTAATTGACGATCAATTACTTGTCAATAATCCTTTAACCCTTATTGATGGTCGATTAAGCTTGCGTGCGTGGTTATTAAAAACTCTATGGTATTTTGTTTGGAGAAATGGAACAGGCATTAGTTTACCATCCGGAGTTGTTGTGTTGTTGATTGGGGACAGGTCATCAAATCATTTAAAATGAATAAGCTAACTCATCTAACTCAGTTGATGCAGTTAGCTCATGAACATGTAATATGTAAATGTATGTAAATATATGAAAAAGATATATTATCTGTGTGAGTAAAGTATGAAAATACATGTAATGGGCTGGGCGATTATTCAAAGGCTATATAAATTTTTTTTCCATGTGCATTTTGTCAGTAAAGCTGGTCCTAGTAAACCTCCAGCACGTGCTTTCTGGCAGAGCAGCATTTAATACACAGAGTCTTAGTTCACTGACAGTTTATGGAAATAGGCATTTGAAATTAAATTAATTGCATTATGACTTCGAGATAATCGTTCTATCATATTGACAGCTGTTTGTGCAGCTCCTTGGCTGTGTATAGTAAATTTTACTCCAAAATCACGTTGTAACTTTAGTCGAGTGTTTAAAATAAATACTTCTGTGAGATGAAACAGTAGTTGCGTGTTTATTAGTCATGTTGAATCAACAAAAGCAGTATTTAATGCAACTGTGGGGATTTCCTGAGATTTTTCTTCATGGGTGTTTGTTTAGAGTTTCTGCGTAAGAGCGCCCTGTGAGATTTACTACTGATCACACAACCGTGCTTCCCTAAAAAGAGGTGCATGACAATCTTTAAAAAAAATTTTTTTTCCTTGTGTTTTAATCACCCAGCCCTACCAAATGACGTGCACTTTTGCCACATCATGGAGATTAATGAGTAAATGCTTACAGTAAAAATAAACTGTTTGCTCACATGGGCACATTCACGCACTGGTTGCCAGTGTGTGCATTTGTGACATTTTTACTGACACGTTTTATATTAGTCATTACACTGAATCATTAAATGGCTCTATTAAACTATCAATCATTGATTTGTTTTTACAATCCAACAAGCCTTTTATTTACAGTAAAAACTTTTATCTTTGGGCGTGAAGCTAGTGTTTGATTATCATTTGCATTCTGTTAGTTGGTTACTTGACCATGTGCCTCTGAAGTAGCTTAATACTACATGTAAGATATTTTCATTTAAAATATCCAAAATCACTAGAACAGTGTTATAACATTTTGCTGACTTATGTACAGTACTTACATTATGCCAAATGTTTCAAAGAATGTTAAAATTTGGAGAAATAATCTGTTTTATTATTGACAGACAAATGGATTACATTACTAGTAAAAACAAAATTAGTGCAATCTTATCTTATTTTCTGATTAAAACGAAAGTGTTAAAATCTTAATATTATTAATAATTCATGATATTAAATGTACCAGAGATAACATGGACAATTGTGATTTTTAAACTTATATTAATAAAATGTATGAATACGTTAGCATATCTATTGTATATTACTTGTTAGTGGTAAATAATACATTACCATTCATATGATAAACATAAATATTTTTTGCATTTACTTAACATATAGTCATCGCACAAACTGTATGACACTATGCCGAAAACTTGCGTTATCCGTTTACCATGGAGCTGCATATGTGTGCGTCAACCTGCTCGCTGAGTGTAAATTACTGTATTTTCAATTTTGCATTACATCGACATTTAGCACAACAGTACTTAAGTTAATGTTTTAGGTTTTTTTTTCTTGTCAGCTACAACTCCAATAACTCTGAGGGAGATTGTCGACGTCGTCGTTATTATAAAAAGGGACAGTGCATATATCGACAACAGCAATATCACTTTAGCAAAGGTGTATGTTTGATTTATGATCATTTGCTATGCTAGATACAGAAAGTAGCCTACGGAAAAGAATTGCAGAGCAAAGGCTGTGACTGCACAAATATTATATTTATTGTTTTTATAGATTATATTTCTATAGTTCTGTGAATATCTCTACTTTACAATCCTATAGATACAAAGGTAAGCATGTAAGTTGGTAATTTACAATTTTTATTATCAATCGACTGCAATACTCATGTTTAATATTGTGAAGCTGTTAAGCATTTACATTAAAAGCAATGTACTGTAAATAAACAAGACTTTACTGTATGTGGCTGGATTGTATATACGCATTACTATTACCAGATGTTTTCTTAACTGCTGTTTTCCCCATATTATTTTGCGGCTGTATGTTAACTGAAAGGAAAAAATAGAGCACATATATTTATTCATCAGTTTTGGGATGTTTGCTAATCGTATTCACCTTTAAAAAATGCTGTGTTGTCTTAAATTAACGTTGGGTAAATGTGGGCAAACATTGGGTTAATTTTTTTTTTTGTTAAATTTTTAAATGACACTTTTAAACCCAAAAGTTTGGGTTTGTCCATATTTGACCCAACCATTGTATTCTTAGAGCTCAGTGAAGCTCTTTTTCTTTCTTCGTTTAGAGGTAAAGTTCGAAATAACCAATCAGTTGTATGCTTTTAAAAAATTATGGGTTGTTGTAATACAATGGTTGGGTCAAATATGGACAAACCCAACCGTTGTGTCAAAGTGATTTATTTATTTATTTTTCCAATAAAATTGTAAATTGAACTTTTTAACCCAACGTTGGGTCGAATATGGACAAACCCAACTGTCGGGTTAAAAATTGCAATTTAAATTTAATTGAGAAAAAAAAACATTGTTTTAGTGTGTGAGTGGAGGGGCCTTTGTTTCTTGTAGATTCTTTGTTTTATTGGACAATATGCGCAAGGATGATGTCACCGTTTTGTCCAAAAACCTGTGTGCATCGTATTACATTCCTTTGATCTTTAACTGATCTTCTTTAGAACAAGATCACAAAAGTTCAGTGGATGAACTGAATGTTCAACATCTTTCACACCTGCTTTTGATGCCTTGAAGGCTTGAACACTCTGAGATAATAAACTCCAGCTGGTTCTTGACTATTTTAACTTCAATTTTTTTTTTTATTATTATCATCATTATTATTATTATTATTATTATTATTAAATGTAAAATATAATAAATTATTTTTTTTTATAAAAACAAAACTAATTTGTATACATTTCATACTGCTATATAAGTCTAAAAGGAAGCAATATTTTCGATAACGGTTGGTCACTTCTCAGGCGTTTGTGTGTATATTCGTTTCCCTTTACTGAACTCGACGCTTCTCTAATCTTATCTCCAGTCTTCTGACTTCCATTTGCAGATCAATACGATGCAGTAGTTTGAATTCTTAGATTTTACTCACAAAGAACAAAAATGTTATCTCCTTTTTTTTTTTTTTTTTTTTTTTACAATCACGCAGACTGCGATAGCAACCAGAAGGCGGTTTAACCTGAAGGCCGCAGTGCGTTTTCTGTAAACGTTTCAGTGTGACGAAACACTGTACATGATTCCAATCAGCATCAGTAGAAACCCATCAGTCTGTGCCTTCCTCTATCATTACCATCTCAAATGACATCTGTGTGCCCCAGTCTAGGGTTTGTCTTTTTTTTTTTTTTTTTTTCTTTTTTTTTTTTAGTTTGAAGGGGTGAGGACATTTTGGGTGCTGTTTAAGAGAAGTTTCCGGCATGGCTTTCGAGCAGATGTTGGTTAATGGTGAGTCAGTGAAGCCCTTGAAAGGTAAAGATGGCGTTTATTGACCTTTTATGAATGGCTCCTTCTCGTTGTTGTAGTTTTCCTTTAGATGAAGTCATTATTTTGGCCAATGAGAGTCGCGTCTGCTTGTGTATTTTAGATATCAGAAGGACAGTGGAATTGTTGGGTTATATTTTTCCCACCTGATATGGGCACATCATTGTTTCACTCTGTTGTAAATGAGTAATTTAGTGCTAATCTTATCTAAATGTACGGTTATAAAACTATATACTTCTATTCATGACTACTGAATGGGGTTGTGTACTACTTTTGACCCTAAAGCCCTAAATGTTTGTCATTTTGTCTTTTGTCTGTGTTTTATTGATCTGTTATGTGATTTATTTTATAATACGTAATTGTCTTTAACTATTTTTTGTGAATGTTTTTGTTTTATAGGTATTTAGATTACACATGCCTATATAGTTGTTTAAAATATAATTATTTATGATTAAATATTTATTTTATTTTTCAAAAAAGATCAAATTAATATGTTTGTCTATAAATATATTTTAGAATTTGTATGTAAAACGTGTATTTTTGTTTATATCTAATTGAGCAGTTATCAATGTTTTATAATTGTTTAACAGTTTTCTTTTATTTATAATAATTATTTTTATATCATAATTGATACACTTTATAATACACACTTGTCTTTTTAAAATATTTTTGTAAATGTTTTGGTTTTATTTGGATTAGATATTTCTATATAATTCTTTAAAATATAATTATTTATGAGTAAAGCTTTCTTTTGTTTGACTTAAAATATATAATTAATAAATGTTTTTGGTTTGTTTTTTTATGTATGTTGTCAGATTCCTTAGAATCAGTCTAAATCTGTTAAAATCGAGTACTATTAGATTTAATCATTTAAAAGATATGAATATGGTATAAATATATCTAGCTGAAGAAAAAGCCAGATCCTATTAGTTCAAATCTGAGATTGATTTACTTATCAATCTTAACATCCACACAATAGATGAATTAATAAGGAGCATTTAAAACACATTGGGCTCTATTTTAACGATCTAAATGCAAAGTCTAAAGCGCATGGCGCAAAAGCATTAAGGGCATGTCCGAATCTACTTTTGCTATTTTAAGGACAGAAAAATACGGTCTGCGCCCTGGCGCATGGTCTAACAGGGTTGTGCTTATTCTCTTAATGATTTATGGGTGTGTTTGAGCATAACATGTATTAAACCAATCAGAGTCTCGTCTCTCATTCCCTTTAAGAGTCAGTTGCGTCGCACCATGGCACGTTTGCTATTTACATGGTAGACTTTGTAAGTGGAAAACAGTTAAACAGACCATCTGCGCGAGGATAAAAAATGAGCCTCCTCCATTTACTTTATTCCTTTACTTTCGTGGAGTAATGAAACGATGGAAATTCACTCCACTGAAGACATCCATTAGCCTACATATTTAATTTTGTTTGTTAAGCGCAAAAATTTGTTTCTAAACTATTTCTAAATTCAGTTCTAATTTCCTGCAAACTAATAAATGAACAATAATAACGAAGTGTGGTCAAAAAACTGAGTTATATCCATATGGTGATGCCTACATCTCCAAAACCCGACACACGGACAAATCTAAACTTGTTTTTATTAAAACAAATATAAATATGCATATAATAAATACTACTACTACTAATAATAATAATAATAACATTATACAAATGCAAATTGTCATGAATAAACTGAAAAAAAAGCTCCCCCGAGATGAAAGCATGGAGGCAGTGGTTTTTATATTTATGTAGAAAATAATAATTTTTGTAACATTTTAATCCTTTAATTTTTTTTCATATGAAAAGATATTTGTGTATTGCTGTACATCCTGTGTGTATTAAGCAATGTGTAAGCGTTTGGACCTGCATAGGTGCATAAATACGCTCTCTGCGGACTTTAGACCAGCTTTTAGTTGGTCAATGGCGTGCTCTATTTCAGTTCCTCAAAGTAGCAACGTGCCACAATGCGCCTTAACACACCTTCTTTTCAAACCAGCACACCCATGCGTCCACAAAGTGGCGGAAATGGATTTGCTATTTAAACAACGTGGCGCAAAACGTGAAAATTACAGTTGCGCTGGTCTAAAAATAGCTACAAATCGTGCCATACATGTCTTGCGCCTTATTGCGCCTTGTGTATGATAGGGCCCATTGTATTTATTGATATTATTACATAAATCTTGTTCTTATTTGTTCCGTTTATATTTAACTAACAAATATCAATCACATAAAATTTATTAGCTCAGTTATGTTAAAAGTATGTCATCTAAATGAATGGAAATTTTATTTTAATCATAATACATAAATCTTATTTGTTAGGCCCAAATATGTTTTGGCACTGTAAATACATTTTAATATTTGTATGTAAAATGTGTGTTATTGTTTATATATAACTGAGCATCGTGAACTATCAGTGTTTTATGTTCCATAACATTTATTTGAATTATAATTATTATTTTTATTATTATCATTAATATTTGACCATATATGGTTCCTTCCCATTTGCCTTTTTTATTTTTATTGTTATTATTTTTTTAATGAACTGGATGTGCCTCTCTCTTATGTCTGTTCAACGAGGAAAGATCCATGGTGAATTTTTTACACCTCTTTTGACTCCATGTGTTAATCTTTAACATTCGGTTAGTGAATGTGTCCAGAATGTGTTTGGGAGTTTGCTGCAGTTCTAGTGTTCCACATGAAATCCCTTCCTTCACAGCTTTTCTTTAGGAAGTTCTTTTGTTTTATTGAAAAGAAAGACTTCAAACCCCCTGCGCGCGACACACCTGAACCCCTCCTGTGTTTACCCAGAGTTCAGTTGGGATACAGATGTCTGATAAGAGCAGGCTGCACTTCCTCTTGCTGTGTATGAATCCATTATTTGATGTGTTTATAGCATCAAAGCTCAAGCATTGATGTATTCATTGGTGGAGGTGACCGAGCGTTTGATGAAGGTGAAGGAAGTATGACCTCATCACTGCTCCTGTAGCCACACCCCCACACATCACACCATACCGGCCTTCAGGAGGAAAAACACAGGGAGGCGGGAAACAGACAGAGGGAAAAAGACAAGGACTTTGAGTTTGGAGTAGATAAGAAAATAAAAAATAGGAATGCAATGTTTCACTTTCTGGCTGATGTTACGGATTATCTTGGAGACGAATTGTATTTTGTATACAGTAGTCAACATGTGAAGTGGATAAAAAAAGGTTGTTTATTTTTTTTATTGTCTTAAGACAAGAATGGGGGTTGATCAATAGTTTTAGGACAAGTTGATGATGTTGAAATGTTGACTATATATATATATTTATATATATGACAACAGTGTTGATATTTATGTGTACATTTATATTTATTTAATAATCAAGGACACGTTATTGTTGAAATGAAAGTTAAAATAAATTATGATGTTAAAAAAATAAACATTTATTATAATAAATAATATAAAGAAAATGTTTTTTTATTGTTTTCTTTCTTTTTTTTCGTTTTATAGTTTTTTTTTCTTTCTTTTTATAATTTTTCTTTCTTTTTTAATTGTTTTTTCTTAATTTTTTTGTTTTTTTCTTTCTTTTATTTTTCTTTCTTTCCCTTAGTTTTTTCTTTCTTTCTTTTTGTTTTTTTCTTTCCCTTAGTTTTTTCTTTCTTTCTTTTTGTTTTTTTTCTTTCCCTTAGTTTTTTCTTTCTTTCTTTTCGTTTTTTTCCCTTTCTTTTTATTTGTCTTTTCTTTCTTCTTTTTTTCTCAATTGTTTTCTTTTTTCTTTCTTTTTCTTTTCTTTCCTTCCTTCCTTACTTCTTTTCTAAAAAGTCAAATCTATTACAATTTCTACAAAACCTTGAAGAAGGGAAATCAATTATAAGAATCATTATTAATGATTTGTGTAGCAATAATAATTGATCACAATTATTAAATAATAACTAATCATAATTTTCTTAAATTTCACAAAAACATTGTCCATTTATGATAAAACCACCTGTGGAAACACTCTTCTCTCTATAAAAAAACACTCCCCACTCCTTACTCTAGCACTTAATTCTCTGAGCACTAACAGTTCCTTTGCATAATTAGCATTTCTTGTGTGTGCTGCATCTACTTGTTGAATCGCTGAATGCCTCCTCAATTGTAAGTCGCTTTGGACAAAAGCGTCTGCAAAAAGATTAAGTGAACATACAATCAAACAGCAAATAAGCATAATATAATTTCTGAAAGATCTTGTGACCCTGAAGACTGGAGTCATGTTGCTCACATTTCAAGCTTTGAATCACAGGAATAAATTATTGTTTAAATTACATTCAATTAGAAAACTTTTATTTTAAATGGTAATATTTCATCATTTTACTGTTTTTACTGTATTCTTGCTAACATAAATGCAGCTTTGTTGACCAGAAAACCTTCTTTTCTTTTCTTTTTACCTCTTTATAAATAAATAAATATAAAATTTCTGATCATGCTTTTAATGCGTTGTGTTGTGTGTGTGTGTGTGTGTGTGTGTGTGTGTGTGTGTGTGTGTGTGTAGTTTTTTTTATTTATATTCAATTTATTTATACTATAAACCCAAGCCATAGAGTAGAATCAGTACCAGTGTTACACAGTCTTGTAACTCACATTAGTAATTCAGCTAATCTGGTTTTGGGGATGTTAAATGGACACGAGATGAGCATCACATGTTTGCTGTGTGCATGCGGTTTGAAAGATCTTTCGTTTGAGCTTTCAGCTGTTGAGCTTGCCTGATGCACTAACTGCATTTCTTGTTTGCCATTTAATTCAATAAGACAGCAGCTTGTAGGAAACCCAGGGTGGAGATCCAGTACTGATGGAGAAATCACACTGTCTGCATTCATCAATGTTTTGTGACACGTTATACTCTGAACTGATAGCATCTCTCTTTTTGCCCTCTCAGGTGCTTTTGTGCAGTCAAACGTGAAGTTGACGTCAGCAAAAATGCTGGAGACTGTGAAAGACAGAGTACTGGAGGCCTATGACAGCCTCTTAACAGCCAGAGGTAAATATGCAAATTCCTGAAGTTATCTCATAGACTGTCCTGACATTTACACTACTGGTATATATTATGTACAGTTGAAGTCAAAATTATTAGCCCTCCTGTGAAATTTTTTTTTCTTTCATTTTTTTCCAATTATTTTCCAAACAATGTTTAACAGAGCAAGGAATTTTTCACAGTATTTCTTTTATTTTTTCTTCTGGAGAAAGTATTATTTATTTTATTTTGGCTAGAATAAAAACCGTTTTTAATTTTTTAAAAAACATTTAAGGTTAAAATTATTAGCCTCGTTAAGCAATATTTTTTTCTGATTGTCTACAGAACAAACCACTGTTATACAATGATTTGCCTAATTAACCTAGCTAAGCCTTTAAATGTCACTTTAAGCTGAATACTAGTATCTTGAAAAATATCTAGTCAAATGTTATGTACTGTCATCATGGCAAAGATAAAAGAAATCAGTTATTAGAAATTGTTTATTAAAACTATTATGTTTAGAAATGTGTTGAAACAATCTTCCTTCCGTTAAACAGAAATTAGAGGAAAAAAATGTTAAGGAGGGCTAATAATTCTGACTTCAACTGTATATGAATATTATTAGTGTAATTAATTTATCTGTTGATTTAATAATTGACAATATTTTAAATTTAGTAAAAACATTGGTCCCACTTTATATGAAGTTACTCTGTACTTAATTTAAACTAATCATGTGATAAAAACACTTGTGTGCAGACAAGTTTTTACATTGTATTTAGATTTTAAAAATGATCTGCGTGTATTTACACCTGTAATTATTTTTTTTACATTTATAGTTACCCTGTTGATCCATCCCTTACACCTCAACCCACTCTTAAACCCACCCATACCACCAAACTGATCCCATATCCCACTTCAATAGAAGCATGTGTTGTGCAATACAATATGAACACAATTCATTACGTTATACGTATTTTTTGTACTTATTGTGTTATTGACTTATTGTGTATTGATTTTTTGATGTACCTAGTAGTTAAGGCTACTGAATATAAAGTGGGAGCAAAAATTATAATTTTTTTGTCAGTTAAAAGGGACTTTTTTTTATATAGGAACTATGTGCACTTACTGTAACATGCACGTAGAGTGTTTGTTATAGCTGAAAAGTACATAGTATAAACATATGAAATGTACAATAAAGTGCTACCAATATTCATATGTTTGTACTTTGTTTTTATATGCATGTAATGTGCTTTTCAGTCATTACATAAACTGGGCAATAACTAGGCACCGTCCTTAAACCTACCCCTGAACCCAACCTTAACCCTGAACCCAACCTTAACCATGTAACCTTATATAACCCAGTTTCTCTAGTACTTTTTGTAAGTGCATGTTAAGTGCACATACTGTAAAATAAAGTCCATTATTATTAAAAAATTATTATAAAAAAAAAAAAAAAAATATATATATATATATATATATATATATATATATATGTATGTGCGTGCGTGCGTTTTATTTATTTTTTTACTAAATTGTAAAAAAATAACAGATAAATTAAACTACTTATATTAATGGTCTAAACTAAACCATTTTGCTTTTATTATTATTATTATTATTATTATTATTATTATTATTATTATTAGGGGCCAAGCAGCAAAGCTGCGGAGGCACCTATTGTTTCCGTTAGCGTTCCTATTATTATTATTCCGCTTCTTCTTCTTCTTCTGCCGGATTTGAATGGCAGCCCATATAACCGTATGCGGGAAAGTTGTGTAATTTGGCACAATGATAGAGGGCAGTGTCAACATGAACCACAGCAAACCTGAAGTCTCTAACTCAAACTCTCTAGCACCACCACTTGTCCAAAGTTTCACTTATGTTTATCATGATAACTTTTTAACCGAATAGTTAAAAAAAACTTTTTTCCTCTGAATCCTTGGCTCAAGCCGATTCAAACGCATCCTATGACGTCATTTTCCGTCATTAAATTTTTTTCTCTATTTCGAATTTTTTGTAAAACCTGTTTGAACGAACTCGTCCTAGGCCATTTGTCCGATTTTCACCAAAATGGAATCACATGATCTACAGACCATGCTGACCAAAAGTTATTTAATTCAAGTTGATTAGACCAACCATTTTCGTTAAACTTGCGAACAAAACTAACGTAGAGCTTGCGAAATTGGACTTCAGGCGATATCCATAACGCATTGACGTATTCACGCCAAACTTGGTGTGTGTTATGACAACCATGGTCTGAGGTTATCTGCACTGTTTCGGTGCACTGCCCCCTAGTGATCCGGAGATATTAAAAAATGGCTTTTTTTGCTTGTATCTTCTCAACCCTTCGTCCAAAACTCATAAAACTGGTCTCATCACATCTGACAGAGCATGCCGAGTCGAATGATGTCTGATTTTCCCAGGTCAGCCATTTTGGGCATCGCCCATTTAGATTTTTTTAAACAAATGCAATATTTTACAAATATATTCACGTATGATTACAAAACATGTACTCAAAAACTTCTTGAGCAGCGCCACCTTGTGCTAATAACTTTTGCTAAACATTCTTTATTGACATGACGTGTCTTGTTATATTCCCTGCATCATGCCAAGACCATTGATACCAAATATGCCAAAATGAACTGAACTTCCTGTCCGCCATTTTGTTTTTGATTGAAAACCTATTTTTTCGAACTCCTCTTAGACCGTTTTTCAGATTTTCACCAAATTGACTCCGATGTTCTTTAGACCATGCTGGCAAAAAGTTATTGAATTCATGTTGATACATGACACTGTTTTCGTTTACGCTACCAACAAATGTGCTGGCACGATGTCAAAGATCGTCTGAAGCTGTAATTCTGAAACTTTTAATTATATTGACGCTGAACTTTAGGTGTGTCACTGGCACCTCACAATAACCACAACACATAAATTTGGTAACAGTGCCACCTAGTGGTCACGAGTTATAAACCATTCACTAACCGTCAATAATGAATCAAAAATGAGCTAATAACTTTAGACTGCATATGTTTATTGTGGTAAAATTGTGGTAAAATTAAAAAGATCTCAACTTAATCCTTGGGTCATGCCGAGAACATTGATACCAAATATGCCATATTTGGCTAAACTTCCTGTCCGCCATATTGATTTTGTTTAAAAATTCATTTGCAAACTCCTCCTAGACCGTTTGCCGAAATATCACCAAATTTGACTGGGATCATCATCAGACCATGTTGACCAAGTTTTGTGAAATTCGTGTCAATAGGCAAAATGGTTTTTGTTTTGTTATATTTATTATTATTATTATTATTTCATTATATAATTTAGGCTTCGTTTAGACCAATAATATTAGTAGTGTAATTTATTTGTGCGTTTGTTTATATAGTAACAGTTGCACTTTGTTTTACAGTATGTGCACTTAACATGCACTTACAATGTACTTGAGACCTGGGTTATATAAGGTTACGTGGGATAAAAAGGAACACTCCATCTTTTTTATGAAAAAGGCTCATTTTACAAGTCTTCTTGCAGGGTCACTTTAAGCTTAGCTTAGCGTAATGAATTGAATTGAATTGGATTTGGGTAGGTTTAAGGACAGTATAGTTATTGCTCAGTTTATGTAATGATTGATAGTGCAAACATATGAAACTGGACCATAAAATAAGTGCGGCTAGTAATAATATTATTATTTTTTAGTATTATTATTAAAACACCACATTGAATAGAAGACCAAATTTTAAATGTAATTTTTTTTTCATTAGCGTTTTCATGCTGTCATGTTAGAAAAGTAAATAACTTGTTAACAATACATGCTAGCTGAATACCATCTCATACAACTTCATAGCGTTTTCCTCCCTCATTATTTTAGTTGACTTAAAGTAAAAGCTAGTTGGAAAAAAAAAAAGTTACAAACTTGAGTTGTGGTCTGACACATTTCAGCAGCTTTGCTAGCTAGAGGTGTTAGCATCTGTGGACTGCATTTCTGCTTTCATTGTACACCAGATATTCGAAATTTTCTTTCAAACTTGCAATGTGTATATAGTCAGTTTACTGCAAAACCAAAATCAGAATTTGTGTAATCTACATTTTGTCAGTAGACTTTTTTTTTTTTAATCAATATAAGAAAGCTAATCCGTTAAAGCTAAACCATCAAAATAAGCTCAATATTGGCCAAACAATTTGACTGGTTGATAGATTTCTCTCTTACCAATTCATAACTCTGTCAAATTCTTGTTATCTGTTGCTGTGTGTAAAAAAGCTGTTTTGTTTGTGTGTGTGTGTTTGTCTCGTTGCAGACCCGCGGTTGAAGGATTACCCTCTAATGGAAAGTCCATTCAGTATGACTGCTATTCTTCTCGCTTATCTTTTCTTTGTACTGTACGCCGGCCCTAAGTTTATGGCCAACCGTAAACCCTTCCAGCTGAAAGAAGCCATGATCATCTACAACCTGTCCTTGGTCGGCCTGTCCGCATATATCGTATATGAGGTGAGAAGCGGGAGATATCAGGTGGTGTGACTGAAACAAATGTGTTTAAACTAGAGCACATGTTTGTCTGACTGTCCGTATTGACGTGTTGTGTTTTTTATTCTTTACGAAGTCCATATTCTGGCTTGAATAACTAATTAAAACCAGTTCCTGAAGATACATTCATAGGTTAATCATCTTTTCTGCTTTGACACGTGTAGTTCTTGATGTCTGGGTGGGCGACGGGATACACGTGGAGATGTGACCCATGCGATTATTCCAACAGCCCTCAAGGACTCCGAGTAAGATTTGCTATTAGCTTTCCATTTCCTGTAATAAAATTTAACATTGCTGTAGTTTGTGTGCAATTCCAGTCAAAATCTGTGTATAAAAGCTGTCTTTTTTTGACAGATGACAAGAGTCGCTTGGTTATTCCTGTTTTCAAAGTTCATTGAGCTTATGGACACAGTAAGTTTGGAATATATTACTCAGACTAGTAGATTTAAAGGGGTCATATGATGTGTTTTTTTTTATGTGTGTGTGTGTATTTGAAGTGTTATAAGCTCTTTGTGAATATATCTGATAATAGATCTGACTGATGTCTCAGATAGTGTTGACTTAAAATTAAATCACAAAGTCAAATCGAAATATCAGTCCGAAAAATAGCAATTAGATATTTTAGTCAAATTGCACAACCCTTTTTGGCTTTTATTAAGCAGCTTTGTTATTTTGTGAAAAAATACATAAACATGGATCCTGTCATCAGTCCAAGTGTACAAAAAAAACAATGTACATGAAATAATACAAACACAAGGATGTTTATGTTGTTTGTCAAAAAATTGTGTAAAGCTGCATATTTTATTTGTTGTTTGTTTCATTTTCAGATAAAAAAAAGTGGTGGAATGCCTTAAGTGTGTCTAACAGTTATTTTTGAACAGTTCATTTGAACTAAGCTGTGATAATATTGTTAACTGGGATTATTTTGGTCAACATAATTTTGATATGAAATTTTCATCTCTAGTCTCAAACGCAGCAAGATAACTAAAAGTTAAGATATCTCCATGCCTTCCTAAAATGCCCTCTTCAAGCACACAAATCTACATTAAATTATTTGTGACTAATTGCATACAAAATAAAAGATGTTATTTACATAATATATGTGCGTGTACTGTGTATATTTATTATGTGTATGTATAAATGGAGACATATACATTCATATGCATTGTATATAAACATGAATAGCCATCTATACAGTACATACAAAATTATGTAAACGCAAACTTTTATATTGTATGCAATTAGTCCTGATTAACAGTGCTAAACCACAAACACACTGCATTACATCAAATAAACGAAATCATCTTTTTTTTTTTTTTAAATGAATGTCGTATGACCCCTTTAAAGAGCAGGTTGGTTCTTGTAGTGATGACTGTTTATTTTTGTTCAGGTGTTTTTTGTGTTGCGCAAGAAACACAGTCAGATCACGTTCCTGCACATCTTCCACCATTCCTTCATGCCCTGGACATGGTGGTGGGGTGTGAGTATTGTGCCAGGTGAGTCAATCTGCCTTCCAATCTGGGTCAGTCCATAGAAATTTACATAAACAGCACGAGTCATGTCAGCGACGTGTCCTGCTAATGAACCCTGGCAAATTTCTGAGACGTGGGTTTTGCTGTTCCACAAGCCAAGAATTTTTGCATGTGCTAAAGCATATTGTAAACAAAGCTTTTGGTGTGGATGGTCATCATAGTCTTGTTGTTAAACTGCCTACAGCATAATACATGTGACTTGCGTTTAAGGGTCTGTTTACACAACAACGATGTACTAAAAGAGTAAATGTTTTTCCTTTTGCATACATTTAACGACATTTATGAAATGATCACATGGTACACAGATTCGTGGAACTGTCAACAGATGCTGTATTATGCATGCCAGACCAGTAGTTAGCGATGTTTTCTTTGTTACATTGTAAAGAAGCGCTACATGCTTGCTTATTTGTATAGGGCTTTTCACAATAGTTATCGTTCCAAAGCAGCTTCACAAAAGGTGCACATCATTACATTAGTCAAAATTAGAAAAGTTAAGGAGTTATGTAAAGGGTTGGCAGTATATAAACATAGTTAACCTGCAGCTATACAGAATATAGTGTCTTATTTTTTTAAGAAATAATATTAACATGTAATAATAATACGTTCATTGAAGTGTATTAAGTGTTTGTACTCGAAGATCTCGAATGGTTGGCAACATCTCTTCAAGTCTTTGTGGGGTTGGCATCATCTCTTCACAGGTCTTGGGTCTAATCTAGTTGTACTCCACAATCTAGAGGCCTCAGAATGGGCATCTCGTGGTGGAGATGGAGAATAAAGAAAAGAATTAGCGTAGCTGCTGTTCATAATTTATTTGCACAAGAGATATTAATGTAATGTGAAAGATTTGACAAGTTGAATAAAACTGTATCCTAAGTTATGTGATACTAAAAAGACCAGTTTTTAATCTAGTTTTTCAACTGAGAGAGTGTGTCTGAGGCATTATCAGGAAGGCTATTCCAGAGTTTAGGAGCCATATATGAAAGCTGCCAACCTCCTTTAGTGGACTTTGCTATTCTGGGTACTAATAGAAGCCCTGAGTTTTGAGATCTTAAAGAGCGGATTGGATTGTAGCGAGACCGAAGTTTGATTAGATAAACAGGAGCTAGACTATTTAGAGCCTTCTAGGTAAGAAGCAATATTTTATAATCAATACGGAGCTTAACAGGCAGCCAGTGTAAGGAGGATAAAATTGAGGTGATATGATCATATTTTCTTGACCTGGTAAGAACTCTGGCAGCTGCATTTTAAAAAACTAAAGTTTATTAATAGCGCATGCATTACAACCAGTGAACAGAATATTACAGTAATCCAGCCTAGAAGTCATAAAAGCATGAACGAGCTTTTCTGCATCTGAGATAGATAGCATAAGAGAGAATAGAGAGAAGTCCTTAAGGGATGACAATTAACATTTTTGGGTGAACTGTCCCTTTTTGCTATGAGAGATGGTGGGGTTTATGTCAGCATGATTATTAACTATGTGCACACTGATTGGCTGATAGAGAAAGGAGGCGACTCGGTCAGAAATGAATTCATGGGAACTTAAAATGTACGATACTTGCTTTAAATGTTTAAGACTTAAAGATTTTCCTCCAGTGTTTCAGGTTAATGTATTTTCTTAGAAAATAATTAAGCATATAAAATGTTATGTATTTAGAACATTTGTTTATAGAACATATATTTGCTTAAATATATTTTTGAAAATGTTGTTTGGCCATTTTTGTGTATTTTTGAAATGCATCTAAAAATATATTTTTACCATATTGCTAAGACTTGAGTCAAGATAAGGTGAACTTGTTAAAAGTTCATTGTAGTCAAATGTTTTTATAATGTTTTCTTTTCATAGCAGATTGCCAGCAACAGTCATTTTAGGATAGTTTGTGGTTTGGGACTTATTGGGAGTCGTCTTCAATACTGCTAATATTTTACTCATTTATGAGTTTTATTAAGTCACTAAATTAAGTCACCAACTGTTTTCACAAAATAACATTTTGTAGGTCACACTAGTAGTATTATAAATATTATGTTTTAAAAAACACAAAAAGCTTTGCATTTTCAGGCCTCCAAAACACATTGTTGTGTTAATGAACTCTTAAAACACTAAAAGCGTTTTCAGTTTTAGATAGAATCTAAAGGATTTGTCTAAGACTCTTTCTTTAATGGTTTCCTGCAGGTGGAATGGGCTCTTTCCATGCCATGGTCAACTCTTGTGTCCATGTGATCATGTACTTTTACTACGGTCTTTCTGCTGCCGGTCCTCGCTTCCAGAAGTTCCTATGGTGGAAGAAGTACATGACTGCAATTCAGCTGGTATGTTTATTTGATTTGTTGAGGAGTATAAAACTCTACCACAGTTTAATTACAGTAAATAAGGATAGTTTTACTAATCACGCTCATGTGAATCCATGTTTTTGTCACACAAAACATAAAAAGTTAAATTTTAATTTACCAAAAAAATGGTTATCAAAAAACCCCACATCTTTTCCCAAGAATGTATTAGAATGGTTAACAAGTTGTTAGAATCAAACAAAAATGTAACTAATTATTCATTCATTCATTTTTTACTTTGGCTTAGTCTCTTATTTATCAGGGGTCGCCACAGCAAAATGAACCACCAACTGTTTATATGTGGCATTATGCAGCAGATGCCCTTCCACCTGCAACCCAGTACTGGGAAACACCCATACACACTCACATTCACACATACACTATGGCCAATTTAGTTTATTCAACTCACCTATACCGCATGTCTTTGGACTCCCCACGGGGGACAGACTCCCCGTGTTTGCGTGGGTTTCCTCCGGCTGCTTCAGTTTCCCCCACAGTCCAAAGACATGCAGTATAAGTGAAGTGGATGAACTAAATTGGCCATTTGAGTATGTGCGAATGTGAGTGTGTATGGGTGTTTCCCAGTACTGGGTTGCAGGTGGAAGGGCATCTGCTGTGTAAAACATATGCTGGATAAGCCGGCAGCTAGCTCTCTGCAACTCTCACATTGTTGCCCACTGAAGCTAAGCAGGGCTGCGCCCGGTCAGTACCTGGATGGGAGACCACATGGGAAAGCTAGGTTGCTGCCGGAAGTGGTGTTAGTGAGACCAGCAGGGGGTGCTCAACCTGTGGTCTGTGTGGGTCCTAACGCCCCAGTACATTGATGGAGCGCCGTCTTTCGGATGAGACGTTAAACCGAGGTCCTGACTCTCTGTGGTCATTAAAAATTTGCCCACTGGCCTCTGTCCATCATGGCCTCCTAACCATCCCCATATCATAATTGGCTTCATCACTCTGTCTCCTCTCCACCAATCAGCTGGTGTGTGGTGTGCGGTCTGGTGCAATATGGCTGCCGTCGCGTCATCCAGGTGGATGCTGCACAGTGGTGGTGGATGAGGAGATTCCCCCAATGTGTAAAGCGCTTTGAGTGTATAGAAAAGCGCTATATAAATGTAAGGAATTATTATTATTATAAGTTGGTGGTTCATTCCGCTGTGGCGACCCCTGATGATTAAAGGGACTAAGCCAAAGGAAAATGAATGATAATTGGCTGATTGTTATGTTGTTATGTTGTTCCAAACTCTGGACTTTCAACAGAAGAACAGACGCTTCAAATACATTCTGAAAGAATAAACAAACAATCTTGGTGGTTTTTAGGGGGGAAAAAAAGATTATTTTCAACAAATATTTGTTTCAAAGTGGCCAGGTTTTTTTTGTTTTTTTTAAGACATGAGAGTAAATAATGACAGTATGGTATTTTTGGTACAGGTATCACACACACACAATCTTTTAATGTTTTGAAGGAAGTCTCTTCTGCTCACCAAGGCTGCATGTATTTGATCAAAAATACTATAATAATCATCATGATGTAGTAAAATGTTATTAAATATTTACAGGATTCCCACAGTTCTTGAAGTTACTTGAATGTCTGACATTGATCAAGGCCTGGAAAGTACTTAAAAACAAACATGGGTCCTTAAAAAGTGCTTGAATTAGAATGTAATTAAGTAAGGAGTTTCATGGCACTTCATATGTTGGGGGAATTAAGAAAGGTGCTTGATTTGATATTAATGGTGCTTTTAAAAAGTCCTTGAATCTGCTGTTCATGAAAAAGTGGAAACCCTGTATACGGTTTAAACTGTTGTCTATTCCTGTGATTCAAAGCTGGATTTCCAGCAGTCATTACTTAAGTGTCACATGATCCTTCAGAAATGTAACGCTTTTATTTTTTAATTTTTCCTTTTAAATAATACTTTTATTCATCAAGGACACATTAAATTGTTCGAATGTGACTAAAGGCATAATTGATTATAGCAAATCAGCAGATTAGTATGTTTTCTGAAGGATCGTGTGACCTTGATGGCTGGAATAATAATGGTTACATTATTTTTAGAAATAGCTTCGGTGTTTGACTGAAGATAGAAGGTAATAGAGGTTTGAAACAAAGGAGAGTAAATGATGACACAATTTTCAGTTTTGGGTGAACTATCCCTTTAACAAATCTCAATGCTGCCAAACATTTGACTGGTAAAATTATTATTATTATTTTCTTCATAGGCATTGTCACTATAAACTGCCTTTCCACAAATCAACATTCAAATTTCCCATTAAGATCAGAAACCCAGACTTTCTTATTCTTTCTCCACAGACTCAGTTTGTGTTGGTGTCTCTACACGTGTCTCAGTGGTACTTCATGGAGAGCTGCGACTTCCAGGTTCCCGTGATCATCCACCTCATCTGGCTCTACGGAACCTTCTTCTTTGTGCTGTTCTCCAACTTCTGGTACCAGGCGTACGTGAAGGGTAAGAGGCTTCCGAAAAACACCCAACAGAACACCAAGGCCAACGGATCCACCATCGTCACCAACGGCTCCTCAGGGGTTTCAAACGGCCACGGCGTCCATGAAAATGGCCTGAGCAATGGAAAGAAACACCACGAGAACGGAAACGCTCTCAACGGCAAGATGAAGAAAGCCTGAGAGCTCAGAAAGAGAAGACCCAAAACGGATGACCAGGAAAACCTGCACTAAGCTTTATATGGAGTCCAAAGAGTGTTTTGGGACACTTCTTCGTTTTGTTGGTTTTTTTTATAATAAGTACATGGGGATATGAATCCGTTTGACCCCGTTTGTATTTTTTTTTTTTTGTTGTTGTCATAAATTAATCTAAAGAATAATTATTGAGCATAATGTATGAAGAGGAAAAGAGTACTGACCAGATGCGTCCTCCGCCTCCTGCTCGACGTTCATCTGAACAGATTGAATTTAAAGATGGGCACAAACACACACACACACACACACACACACACGTGTGTCTTTCATACTCCCCCCAATAGCAGACACTGTACAGTCAACTTGAATTACACATGTAAATAGTTTTACCTTACAAACTAACGCAATTGATAGAAGAAAAATTGTCACTCGAATAAAATCCCAAAAAATAAATTCCATTTTAAAATACAGTTATCTGTTTATTCAATGCAAGTAATGCTGTTTGATGGCACATTGTAGTTCCCTTCTTCAATAAAATCAATGACCTACAACTCCGCCTTACATTTCAACATGTTCTTTTGGCATCTCTCCGATGTAAATGGCAGAATTATTAAAATACTTTTTGAATAACATTGTCGTCTACGAGAATGCAGTGGTGTTTGCTCTGGTTATTTCTCATGTTTTAGGCTTTAGTCAGACGAAATCCGCAGCGTGTGCATGCCACGCTTCTCCATCACAATCTGCAACAGTCCTCAAGAATGTGCAGCATGTTGGATGTAAACAAAAAGTCCATTCAGTTCCTGAAAAGCAACAGAGGAAGACCAGATGAGCAAGCATCCTACGCTGTGTGTGTGAGGGAGGAAATGAGGACAAACCAAGTTCAACGAGGTCGTGTAGGAGCAAATGACTTCAAGCTCACAGTGCACGAGAGTTTGTGCGTATAATTCACGCTCCTGTTTATTCAAGCGTTGCCTTTGTTTTGCTGAATTCCTGGTGCCTTTTTTTTTTCTCCAGCAGGTGTGCATTAATGTAGGGCAGAGGTCAGGACAAGCTGGGAGAACAGGGCATTATGGGATTTGTACAGTGACTCGGGAGAAGTCATCATTGCGCCTATTTCAGGAAGTACAACAGAGATTGCTATGGCTACAATGAGTTCTAAATGTGGAAGACTGAAAATTCAGGAACAGAATCCGAGTCTCTTTCCAATATTAGCACATGCTAATTATCACACTTTGGTCCTCTTTTATCAGTAATGTCCAGGAGTCTGGCCTTAAAGAGTTAGTTCACCTAAAAATGAAAATTGTGTTTTTAATTACTCACCTTTGTGTCGTTTCAAATCTACAGAACATGAATGAAGATAGTTTAGGTGAAATCTAAGAACCCTCATGGACACCAATGGTCCCGACTTGTTCAGAGTCCAGAAAGGAACCTAAAAACACACCCTCAAAACAGATCATATGCCTTTAGTGGTTCAATCGGATTATAATCAAGCTACAATAATACTTTTGTGTGCGCATAAAACAAAAATAATGACTTTCATGAGCACTGATGTATAATCTGGATGACTTCCTCTGTTTGAAACAAAGCCCAAGTGGAGGTACATGTTAGCAGCATGACACGTGAACACGCACCCTATACTGACACTGAGGAGAAGAAACTGTTGAAGCCGTTACCTTTGTTTTATGTGCGCACAGAAGTGTTCTTGTAGCTTGATAATACTCCGATAACCACTAATAAGGTTATGAGGCATGTTTTGAGGATTTTTGGGGGGGTATTTGTCTGGACTTTGAACGAGTCGGGACATCTTAATTTGTATTTTGAATATAAATGAAGGTCTTGAGGGTTTGCAACGACATGAGGTTGAGTAATTAATTTAAATTTTATGGGGGAACTAACCCTTTAATTTTCAAAATCTTTCTCTCACCAACCCGAGGTGTCTAGAAGAAGTCCAGACTGTAAACTACAGACAGCTACTTTGATTTGTCACAGATGATCCATTGGTGATAACTAGAGGTCTACCGATAACAGTTTTGCTAGTGTATGTGAATAACTTCACTGTAAAATGCGATAGTTATTTGACTTTACTTTAAAAGCAACAGGTTTACTCACTTTATTTTAAAAGCCATTAGTTGACTACTTAAGTGAGTAAACCCATTAAGCATTCAGTAAATGAACAATGTGCATAATTATGAAAATCAAGTTGTCAACTTAACAGTTCCAAGTTACAGCAGGTTTAAGCTACTCACTGTAAGTTAAGTCAACTTGTCACTTAAGGCAAGGGATTTACTAGCTTTTCAGTAGAATAGCTAATCACTTTTTAACTAATTGGTTGAAGTTAAGTGCTTAAAGGGATAGTACACCTAAAATTGAAAGTTCACTCACAATTTACTCATTCGCATCTATATATAGTAATCCTTATATAGCATAATAATCATTGTTGCTGTACCATGGCTGCAGCAGGCACAAAGATATTACGCAGCATCAGAAAATAGTTCTGAATCATCTCCCACTAATGTCTCCATGGTGGTCATTCATTCATTCATTTTCCTTCGGCTTAGTCCCTTTATTCATCAGGTGTCGCCACAGCAGAATGAACTGCCAACTTATCCAGCATATGTTTTACACAGCGGATGCCCTTCCAGCTGCAACCCAGTACTGGGAAACATCCATATACACTCATTCACACACACATACACTATGGTTAATTTAATTTATTCAATTCACCTACACCGCATGTCTTTAGACTGTGGGGGAAACCGGAGCACCCAGAGGAAATCCACGCCAACACCGGGAGAACATGCAAACTCCACACAGAAATGCCAACTGGCCCAGCCGAGACTCGAACCAGCAACTTTCTTGCTGTGAGGGGATAGTGCTAACCACTGAGCCAAAGTGTCACCCTCCATGGTGGTCACATTGGTTAAATTGACAGAAGTTTGCTGATTTTTCAGGTGCTGTGTAATATTATTGTGCCTGCTGCAGCCATGGTACAGCAGCAAAGTTCCTTGATTATTACGCCAGAATGTGAGTATAGTTCCTAGCCATTCCAGCTTAGAAAATAGCAACTTTTCATTTTCTGTCAGTCTGAGTACACGACATACTACAGAAGAGTTGAGCTTTAAATAGGGAAATTATCAAAACTATTTGATCTAATGGTCTGATCTGATTCAATGATCTATGCTAAGCTAAGCTAAAAGTGCTTCTGCCAGACCCAGAGATTGGTTGAATTGATTCAAAAATGGTAAAACTCAACAGTTTAACTCTAGGGGAGTTGTAAAGTTAGCCTGTTTACAAAAAGTGGAGTGTTCCTTTAAATCAGTTTTTCTCAACCACGTTCCTGGAGGACCACCAGCACAACACCTGATTCAGATCATCAGCAGAGACTGAACGACCTGTAATGGGTGTGACAGACAAAGGAGACATCCAAAACATGTAGTGTTGGTGGTCCTCCAGGAACGTGGTTGAGAAACACTGCTTTAAATGATAGTTCCATTAGATGTTACTGGAGTTAATCAATAAGCAAAAACAAACGATTGGTCGACCTCTAGTTATGACTGTTAGTAGTTCTTAAAGCCTTTGGATGTTCTAACCCTAAACCGATTCACAGTGAGCAGTAGGGTATTGACTAAACTACTAAAAATAAGCTGCCCCATGGGAAGATCTACCACATTCCACTCTCAAATGATACTGAACTCCGAGGTTATGCTCATGAGGTTTCTGCGAGTATTGGCACATGTGACAGTGGGTGGTCCGTCCGTTTCTATGACGTGTCCTCCAGAATATAGAAGATGAGCTCCAGCTGGCAGGCGGCGAGACCCTGGTACTGAGAGTTAGTCTGCACCACAGACATTAACGATTGGTTCAGACAGTCCTGGTACGGGGCTGGAAGGCGCTGACCGTTACTGCCTGCCAAAAACTCCATCTGAAGATCAGAGAAATGGGAATAAGAAAAGGTTTGTTCTTTGGTGTGATCATGACCTTTGCTCCAATTCAAAACCTTTCATCAAAACAGCACTAATGAAGCAGAACAATGATGTCACTGGGTAGAAGGTCAGGCATGTCATACTCACATGCTTCACTCCTGACCTGCCCTTATAAAATACTCAACTTCAATAATTAAAGCAACTGCAAGGGCACATGTTGGATTGAAAATACAGTTCTGAGTGCAGAAAAGGTGTACAAACGATACATTGTAGTACTAAAAGAACAGTTGGAGAAGTAGAAAAGTCAACAGATACAGTGATAAGGAATTACGTATTTTTGGTTGAAGAAAACAAAAATATGTGAACAAATTGAATCCTAGATGTGTGTGTGTGTGTGTGTGTACAGGTTTATGTTGTTTACGAGGACATGAAATTGTATAATCAGATGGATTTGACCTAGTTGTGCTCTATTAAGGTGGTTTATGAGGACATGTCTTGTGCCCTTGTGATTCAAAATGCTTGAATCCATTCTTTAAAAAAATGGGTCTTTTGACATTCAGAATTTGCCACAGGTTTCCTGTCAGGTTTGGGTTTAGGGGTTGAGGTAGGGTAAGGCCATATAATTTTTTACAGTACAAAATACTGTATACATCTTCAGAACACAAATTCCGTTTTCAAAGACGTACAAAGTGCAGAAAAGATTGTCAAAACATTCCATGTGACAAAATATTACAAGCTTAAAGAACACTTTTGTGTGCAAAAAAATGTAAAACTTTGTTCACCAATGTCTTCCACAGACATTGTAAATGCATAACCTGATGTGAAAAGGTTGCAAAATGCGATTTTTGGTGCACAAAAGTGTTCTTGGAGCCTCGTATGACTACAGTTAAAACACTGAGGTCACATGAAATGTTTTGTAAATATTTTTGGTTCCTTTTTTTGGATATTGAATGTCTCGTGACCATTACAGTCATCCAGGGTCAGAGAGCTTTTGGATTTAATCTAAAACATCTTCATTTGTGTTCTGAAGATGTGATGACGTCACAAAGCTCAAATCATATCAAACTGGTTTCTTGAACATGATAATGAGCAGTGGAGGAAAGAATACTGAAAAATCATACTCAATAAAAGTACTATTACTTGCCCAAACATGTAGTGCGAGTAAAAGTATCTGTTGTAAATATTTCTCAGTACTTATATTACTATGAGTAAAGAGTAGCCCTTTTAAAAGTACAAGAGTAGTGAAGAGTATTACGATGTGAAAGGTTGATGCGTTTACATGCTATTTGTGCATGTGTGTGTGTGAAAACATAACATTCTGTAGTGCTGTGATTATTTAAGGCCATTTGTGTTGTCTTGGACACTTTTAAAGCTTCCACACCGTACATGTTTGCTGCATTTATAAAGCACCCGTGTCTTGAAGTTGTTCAGCATGTTGTTAAAATAATATAAGTGACTGCAGGTTGAAGGTAAATAGTGGAGTAAAAGTAAAGATACAGCACTAAAAATGTACTCAAGTGAAAGTACACGTTTAAAAAACTACTTAGTAAAGTACAATTCCTGAGAAAAACTACTCGATTACAGTAATTTGAGTATTTGTAATTTGTTACTTTACACCACTGATAATGAGTTCACGTTACTCAATATTCCAAATGACCTCCACAAACACCAGATCTCAGTCCAGCAGTACTATCATGTCAAAACAGATCAACATCTCTCAGGAATGTTTCCAACACCTTATTGAATTTATGCCGGGCGCTAGCAAGGTATACCTAATAAAGTGGCTGGTGAGTGTCTATATATGATGTTAAAAAATAGAGAGTCCCGTCTCACCTTCTGTCCATCCAGGATCACTCTCAGTGCCAGTTTGGTCATGCCGTCCTCCTTCAGCAAACAGAGAGACTGGCACAATGCCAGGCAGAACGCCCGGGCAAGACGTTCTGTTAGACGGTTATGGCTGGTGTGATTATTAAGACCATTTGGATGCTGGTCTTTCAGCAAGTAGTACACCTGTAAAGTTCAAACTGAAATTATTGACTTGCTTAAAGGGGTTTTGGAAAGCCTTTTCAGCAGAAGAGGTTCAATCAATTACATTCAGATAAAGATGAAGCAAGCACTTAATCCATGACCATACATCAAAATAAAGGCACCACTGAAACATCTGTACGAAACCTTTTCAACATGTTTACTTCTTTAACACTCTGATTTGACTTATTAAATTTGACTTTATTTGTAGTATCTAGTATACTACATACTACAGTAGAATTATATATATATATATATATCAAGATTTTTTGGTTTATAAATCTGTGTTATGTTTAATGACAGTTTACTGGGTGTCTTTTGTAAATCCTAGTAAAATGTACAAGTAATGTTAAAAAAAAGTCTTTTTTCTACTCAGAAAACATTTAAAGCTTTAAATAGTTTTGAAGTGTTTTAATTTTTAAATTATATTTTCATTATATTATATACACTACCGGTCAAAAGTTTGGGGTCAGCTTTTTTTTTGCTTTTTTGTTTTTCAAAGAAAATTGTTCTGTTCATCTGTTCATTCATTTATTCAATGTAAAAAAAAATGTTAAATTGTTAAATATTTATTACAATTTTAAATAACAGTTTTTTTTATTGTATGTAGTTTCAAATGAAATTATTACTCCAGTCATTATTGCTATTATTACTATTACCATTAATAATATTAATAATAATAATAATAATTAATATTAGAGTGATTTGTGAAGGATCATGTGACTGAAGACTGCAGTAATGAAGCTGAAAAATCACTGAAATAAATTATTAAATAAAATTATAAACTACTTTTGAACAGTTGTTTTATAGTGCAATAACATTTCACAATTTGTACTGTATTTTTGATTAAATAAATGCAGCCTTGGTGAGCAGGAGAAGCTTATTTTAAAACATTTTGACCGGTAATGTAATTCTTATTTATAGAATAATATCAAATATTCATTAATTTTCTTTTCGGCTTAGTCCCTTTATTAATCTGGGGTCGCCACAGCGGAATGAACCGCCAATAATATAATATACTATACTATACTATGGCGACGCGGTGGCGCAGTGGGTAGCACGTTCGCCTCACAGCAAGAAGGTCGCTGGTTCGAGCCTCGGCTGGGTCAGTTGGCATTTCTGTGTGGAGTTTGCATGTTCTCCCCGTGTTCGCGTGGGTTTCCTCCGGGTGCTCCGGTTTCCCCCACAAGTCCAAAGACATGCGGTATAGGTGAATTGGGTAAGCTAAAATTGTCCGTAGTGTATGTGTATGAATGGGTGTGTATGGATGTTTCCCAGAGATGGGTTGCGGCTGGAAGGGCATCCGCTGCGTAAAACATGTGCTGGATAAGTTGGCGGTTCATCCCGCTGTGGCGACCCCAGATTAATAAAGGGACTAAGCCGAAAAGAAAATGAATGAATGAATACTATACTATACTATAATATAATATAATATAACATAATATAATATAATATAGCGTCACGGTGGCGCAGTGGGTAGCACAATCGCCTCACAGCAAGAAGTTCACTCGTTCGAGCTCCGGCTGGGTCAGTTGGCATTTCTGTGTGGAGTTTGCATGTTCTCCCCGTGTTTGTGTGGGTTTCCTCCGGGTGCTCCGGTTTCCCCCACAAGTCCAAAGACATGTGTTGTAGATAAATTGGGTAAGCTAAATTGTCCGTAGTGTATGTGTGTGAATGGGAGTGTATGGGTGTTTTCCAGTGATGGGTTGCAGCTGGAAGGGCATCTGCTGCGTAAAACATATGCTGGATAAGTTGTCGGTTCATTCCGCTGTGGCGACCCCAGATTAATAAAGGGACTAAGCCGAAAAGAAAATGAATGAATAATATAATAACAAATAAACAAACTAAATCCTAATAATATTTCACACATTTCTGTCACATAACATGTGTCTTTATAGACAAGGATATATACAGCAATACATATTTCAGAAGAGGGTCCCTTTCGGGGATATCATGTGTTTTATGTTTTTATTATTATTAATTGTAAAACCATTGCTGTAATGATGCTAGTGTGGATTATATTTTTTTCACTTGCCGCGATGCAATTATTAATGTTTTAAAATGTCTGCAAAGTGTTGGAGTTAGGTTTTTCAATTGGCACTTTTATTAGCCACCAGGTGAAAATTTGATTTTTCAGTGCTAGAAAGTGCATAATCCAAAATCTTTAATGTCTGTAATTCAAACAGTAATTTGCACACATGTAAGTTGTTTTGTGAACCTGTTTACCTCTGTCCAGCGTATGAGCTTCCCATTGGCTCTGAATTCTAAGCGCTGATGGGTCTTGATGTTGGTGAGAGACTCCATAGACTTGCCATCAATTGGGCTGACGATGCTGTGAGATGCAGAACAAAATCAGAGGAAAACAGCACAGGCTTAAAAGATCACTCCACATTTTTGGAAATAGGCTCATTTTACAACTGCGCTAGACTTAAACAGTTGAGTTTTTACCATTTTTTTTAATCCATTCAGCTGATTTTCAGGTCTGGAGGGAGCACTATTAGCTTAGCATAAATCATTGTATTGGATTAGACCATTAGCATCTCACTCCCAAATGACTAGAGTTTTGATAATTTTCCTATTTAAAGCTCGACTCTTCTGTAATTACATCCTGTATTAAGACCAACGAAAAATGAAAACTCTTATTTTTAGGACAGTTTCTAGCCGTATCAGCATAGAAAATAGCAATTTTTCAGTTTACATTGGTCCTAGTAGAAGAGTCAAGCTTTAAATAGGAAAGTTCGTTCATTCATTCATTCATTTTCCTTCAGCTTAGTCCCTTTATTCATCAGGGGTTGCCACAGCGGAATGAACCGCCAATTCATCCAGCATATGTTTTACACAGTGCATGCCCTTCCAGCTGCATGGCCAATTTAGTTTATTCAATTCACCTATACCACATGTGTTTGGAGCACCCGGAGGAAACCCGTGCGAACACAGGGAGAACATGCAAACTCCACACAGAAATGCCAACTGACCCAGCCGGGACTCGAACCAGCGACCTTCTTGCTGTGAGGCGACAGTGCTAACCACTGAGCCACTGTGTCGCCCAGGAAAGTTATCTAAACTCTTTTTTTTAAAGTATTTGTTTAAGTGAGATACTAATGGTCTAATCCGACTCAATGATTTATGCTAAGCTAAGCCAAAAGTGTTCCAGCAAGACCCAGAGATCGTCTGAATGGATGCAAAAATGGTACAACTCAAAGATGTATTTGATGCTCTCAAGGAAATCTTCCATCATGACATCTCTGAAAATCCAACAATTGCTGTGCTACATTAGGTGTATGCCCCAAGTGCTTCGATGGCAGATCCAAAATATATTTAATACAATTCTTCTTGCTGCAGCTGTGAAGTGCATCACATGCAGATGATTGAAAAAATGTCTGAACCTCCATCCTATAATGCTACGATTCAAAAAGTGTGGGAGCTGTATGAAATGCAACAAATAACATACTGTATGCATTGTGACTTCAAGAAACAAATTTCCTAAATATATATATATATATGTGTGACCTATAACAAGGTCACTCCTTTGTCCATCTTTTAGTCCCTTTTTATTATTTTTTTCTTCCTTTTTGTCTTTTTTTTTCTTCCCTCTTTTTTATGTCCTGAATATGTTTTTTGTTTTCTACATGTACAAATATCAAGCTAGCTGAAAATTGATGGACTAACATGTAAAAAAAAAACTTTTACACTGGATTGTATTTTATGCAATCTTGTGTTCTTAAACTCAACTGTTTAACTCTAGAGGAGTTGCAAAATTAGCCTATTTCCAAAAAAAAAGTGTTCTTTAAACTTGATTCTGCTTGGATGAACACACTAACTGAATGTATGTTTGTTTCTAACCCTTTATTAAAGCGCGGCTCTTCATCCTGCCACTGAATGTGCACATATTCCTGTCTCTCTGCTGGGTGGAGTTTTCCACAGGTCACTGTGAAGTCTTTCATGTCCCGCAGACATCGACGTAACTCAGCCATGGTCTCCATGGTGATCTGCACCATCAAACCATCTGTAATGAGGAACAGATACATGGAATTTTAGCACACATTCAATCACATGCATGTTAGAAACACATAAGTTGACTTGAATCACAATTTCACACTAGCCACATGAATAAGTACTATAATTTATAGTAAATGCTATAGTGCTTTTGAACCATATAGTATTGTATTATATGTTATTTTAGTATTATATAGTAAGTGATTTATACTGTATATATTTTAATATTTTCAACTTATTTTTAATGAACGCTACAGCATACTGTAGTATTGTGAACTGAAAAACTAATAAATACTGTAGCATACTTTAATTTTTAACTACAGTAAACTGTGGTGTATTGTAGTATAATATATCCTATAGTTGTAGAAAGCTTAGTACAGTATTGAGTTCTTTATATTACCACTATAGTGGCTGTATTACCATAGCAACTATAGAATTACCACAACAGATTAATTCAAGTACTTTACTATTGTATAGTTCAAAAACACTATAGTATTTACTATAATTACTATAGTATTTTACCCACTGTGAAGTTATTCTATTTACCACATACTCAACTGTCTAGTGTATAGTGTATGTAACTATTTAAGGCTTTGACCTTCAACACCAGTGCACAATAATCTCATTTTTGGCAATAATTAAGTGGTATTTAAAGTGTATTATTTCAGTGAACACACTACATTGTGATCTAAATTAGAGAACAATTCATTGATCTTTTTTTTTTCAGAAATAATGTAATATATCATTGAACTGGTGAGTAATTCCAGCTGCAGTGTTGAGCCAACTGCCAATTGTGATTCTCTGCATTATCTTGTATTCTTCCACATTGTCTTTTGTGGACTTCTTGGAGGACTTAATGACATTGTAAAGACGCATTATTCTAGAAATGACAGATCTGGAACAAACCAAGTTCTCTTGCTATGACTGAAAGTGTCCTCCCTTTGGCCTTCATCTGCTCAACCTGCTGTCAGAGGCTTTCATTTACTTGAGAATGGTTCACCATCTTGCAAAGTCGGTGAAAACTGGAAAGTTTGGTTACTTAAGGGTTGTTAGGTAAAGGAAATTACCACCAGGTTCAGATTAACAAAAATAACTAGGAGGAATCTGAAAGTGTTCAATAATTTAGTTTTTTTTTTTTTTTTTAAATATCTTGTTTAAGTTTTATATACTGTTCTTCAGAAAATGTGTAATTCATCAGCTCTTTTACTCCTGCTAGGACTAAACTAGAACTAGGACTTCAAAATCTTGGAAATTGTATGTTGCACTCTAATTTTGATATCTACTGTATTTATATAAAAAATTGAATATAATAGTGCATAACCCTGCTAAAAACACAAACATATACTGGTAAAGTGATACTGGTTTAAGCTGGTTCTTGCTGGTCACCAGCTGATGACCAGTAAGAACCAGCTTAAAGCAGTTAACAGCATCAAAACCTATATTACCAGCATATACTGTTTTGTTTTTTTTCTTCATGAAAGTACACAAACTGGGTGGCACCTGTGGACAGTAACATTACATTTCTGTGACATGAATCAATGGAAATGCTCAGATAACAAATGTTTAACCTTCCACAATGCTGGACTTGGCCAAGTACCCTGAAGAAGGTTTGAGTGCTCCACTGAACACGAAAAAACATGAGCCGGTGACTGAAAGATGAACAGAAACAAAGATTCAGACGGAGTGAGAAAATTCCTGTCAACAATGAATAAAACAAACTTTGTGTGACGGTCAGACAGCGCCCTCGAGTGCTCATTCAAGACAAACGCAAATATATATCGGTATCTTGTTTCCAAACTAAATCACATAAAAGGCACAATAGATTATGAATCGATAAACATATTTTAGCATTATACAAGTTAACTGTAGCTGATTAAACACAGGTGTAGTTCATCACTTGGTTGCATTTGAAATCTCTTTATTAGGTAGGCCTACTTCTTTTGAATAATATAACATGTAAAATAATATAATATAATATAATATAATATAATATAATATAAAAAATATAATATAATGACAGTATGAAGGGAATGTGACTACATTAACCATGTTGTCATTATCGGGTGACCTACAACTGCCATTTTGGGGATATTGTATGATTTTACTGCATTCTGAATCCAGAGTTCAAACTGTTTTTTACTTGCTGTTATTCATTTAATTGTTTAATATAATTGTCTTCTAAATGCACAAGCTTGAATTTACAAAGAGGGTTAACTTTTTCTATTAAATCTATTGGACTATTGGCGGTCTGTTATATGATCTACTTTGTTGAAATTATGTATTTTTTAAATCTTAATAAATGCATTACAAAAATGCTGGAAACTTAAATTGTTTACAAAAACATTACCGCTACTCCACTGAGTGAGTGCTGTTAAAGGTGAACCAAATCATGTGCATTTTTAAAGATGGGCAATTATTATGTTATACAGTTCAATATAGGTTATACATATTCATTATAAACATGTATGTAAATTGGGGCTTGCACAATTACTCATTTTACATGTCAAACTGTTCAATTTGAACTCACTATTTATAAATTGAACTGCCCAAGCAACAACAGACAATTACCATAAAAACATTTTGCTATGGACAAATTAAATCATGAGGCAGACCATGTGAGTACTGCATTCCAAGTTTATAGATCACAGAATTTGCTTCTCCATTGTGAATAATTCAACATCCAGTATGTGATTTTATGACTGAGGCTATACGCAAAGGTACGTTCACAGACGTTACATGGAGAAACATATTCTTTTGAATTATGTTAAACCACAAAGTTTTTTGTTGCTGTTGCTTTGTTGTTATTTGTTCTATCTTTAAAACTTAAAATAAGATATTTATATGAACCAAAAGCATGAATAATTTAGGCATTATATATATATATATATATATATATATATAAACACACCTATAAATATATATATAAAAATAGTTTTAATTCTTTATCCTTTTATATGATCATTTATTTGACTGAGCTTGTTTTTATGGAGTCCTCTGAAACAATTTATAGAGGAGATGTTGGTTATGTGGGATTGTAGTTTTGGAGACGTTCTGAGCCCAAACTTTTGAAACTTTCCAATTGTGATCAAACTGTGGCCACTCAAACTATCCTCCTCTAAGTGTGTTTAGACAAGATCAACACACATCTTCTTCCACCTAATTTATAACACTTCCAGTTGACTAGAATTTCTATTTCTTCATCCCCTGATGGTGGAAGTGGCCATTTTCAGTGTTTCTGCATTTCCCATTCTGTGAAGCTCAACAACCTTTTACGTCAAATCACAGCTCTATTCTCTGGTTTCCCCAATGTATTGAATAACTGAGTGAGTTTGAGTGAGTAACTGCTTGAGTTTTTTTTTCTTCATATGTTTCTCCCTGAAACAGGAGGTCATGGTTGAACAACCACTGTGTGCATTAAAACAAGTAAAATATCAATAGCAATATACTTCAAAACAATTCTTCTCACATGAATTCACAGGGGTATAATTGTGGCCCACATACATTTAAGAATTATTTTGAAGATATTTGTCTGTTTATTGTCTGTAAATATTCTCTTTTATTTATCTTTTTTTAGACAGAACAGAAAAACAAAACTAAGAGAAAGACTCCATATACTAGTCATAGAAAAAAAGTCCTTTTAGCACAATTCTTCTGCAGGAGTGTTCTCCACCAAAGTTAGAAAAGGCTGCCAAGTAGTAAAGAATCTGTTATATGATCCTTCTCTATGTTTTTTCTAATTGTATGTTAAACATAACTTCTTTAATTCAGTGATTAAATGTTGGAGGTGATGATTTTAACAAAATTAGCCTCCTGGTCAGGAGAGAACAAAAAGCAATAGCAATATACTGAGATTTGCTTAGGTAAAGATATTAGTTTTTGATAAAAATGTGCTGTGTTTGCAATGGTTTGTTCCTAATAACAGGAGATTTTTTGTTCATATTTTGAGCAAAAAAAACAAAATAATTACACAATTAACATTACATTTCCACAGCCTTCTTTGACCGTATTCACCAAGGGTACTAAAAAAAGTGGAGGGCACTTTACAATCTGTCATTAGTTTTCATATGTTCGTTCTCACCTCTGCGTGGCTGGCTGTGAATGCTGATGGCCTGGGTCTGGTACTGTCCATCTGCCGTCTGCACGCAAATGAGATGAGAGTCGGCCTGCTCATTAAAGCAGGCGCCCAGAGCCAGCACTCTCTCATTAGACTTATTTAGAGCCTTCAGCAGCTAAAACACCAGAAACATCCAAGAGCCTCGTTAGCTTGAGAAATGAAAGAATTACTCTTTACCTCAGGTCTGCTAAGCTGTTGAACTTCACTGTAATGATAATCCTTCTGATATTCCAGGCGCATTCAACAAAAATATCATGCTATTACAGTCTACTTTGATAGCTTGGTTTCGAATAAATTCGTGGATCTACCATTTATTTAATTGTGACAACACTTGAGGGTTTTATGTTAATTATGGGTTGCACTTCCGGTTTGAGGAGCTGCTATTTAAACGTACTGAAACAAATCACTACAAATAGCAAGTTGCACTACAAATAATCCATAAACACATTGAAAACTGAGTGAGAGGTCATTTGGCTATGTGCTTTATTTTTATCTGTCATAAAATAATTTTACGCTTGACATTTTGGCATGACATTAATATCACAAGCATATCTGTGGCCAAAGCTCTTTTTGAGTTTTGTTCCTCCAGATTATTTTCCCTTTGTATTCTCTACAGCACAGTAATATTCAATATACATCCATTATATTGCTGTGGAAAGACTTGTCTTGAGCTTATATTTATTTATGGTCTGCTGAAAGTAATTTGGTAGTAATTTAAATTTTTTTTAAGATTTGATGGATGAACTGAGGAGAATACCTAATGCTATCTCATTGTACAGTTTTAAAAATATGCCACTGATTGTTTACAGTTTAATGGAAGTTCTCCCTTAATTCACACATAGCATCATGTAGCATAGTAAAAAGATGGATATGTTAGTGTAATGTTGTGGTACCTCTGGATGACGTGTTTTAGGTATTCTTATACAGGTGCTTCTGGCCTCTAAATCAACCACAAGCCCAGGAACTGTCGGCAATGTGTAACGGTAAAAACGGAAATCCTACAAGAGTCAATACATAATGGAAATCAATTAAAAGGGATCAAAAGAACTAAACAGGAAGCAGTACAACAGGATAGAGTAAATGAAAAGAGTCTTACCACTAAGAGTCTCATTATACTGTTGTTAACGGGTCCAAACAAGGGCTCTCTGAAGCGCACACTAAACAGGGGACAGGGGTAGACTACAGGACAGAAAAAAACTCATTCAGTGTGGTTCTAGGGTTAAGGTTAGTCATTCAAATAAAGCACATAGACATTGATATAAGAGTTATAGGATGATACAAATGATTTAAGATGGGCAAACTCAGTCCTGGAGGGCCAGTGTCCTGGAGAGTTTAGCTCCAACCCTAATCAAACACAACTGCCTGTAGCTGTCTAGTGATCTTGAAGACACTGATTAGCATGTTCAGGTTAGTGTTAGTTAGTTTGATTAGTGTTGGAGCAAAACTCTGCAGGACACCGGCCTTCCAGGACCAAGTTTGCCCATCCCTGTTTAAGAGATCATTGAGATTAAGTTTTTTTACTATTGCAAGGTTTGGCATTGGCATAATGTTTTTGAAGGATGTAACTTTTTTGTAATTTCTTGACAGAGCTGGGCACTTGTATTCAATATTTTGTGCTTTCAGACATGACCCAAACCTCATGACCATAGATGAGAGTAGGAATGCAGACTGAACTCAATCCTTGATTGAACTCAACTCCTTCACCACAACAGACTGATACATTGACCACATTGCTGCTGCACCAATGAGATGTGTTAATCTCAAGTTCCATCCTTCCTTCACTTATGAACAAAACCCCAAGACACTTGAGATCCTTCACCTGGTACAAGGATTCTCCTCCAACCTGGAGATGGCCTGAGACTTAAGGTGCAGGTTCTCATCCCTGCAACTTCATATTCGACAGCAAACTGTCCCTGTGGACCATGAAGGTACAGGTCGAATGGAGCCAACAGGACATCATCATTTGCAAATCATGTAGTCCCCAAACCATACCCCTCTGGCCCAAGGCTGTGTCTAGAAATTCTGTCCATAAAAATAATGAACAGAACAGGTGACAAAAGCCAGCTCTGAAAGACTTCCAACATACACCACAAACAAGCCTGACTTATTGCCGGGAATGCAAACCAATATCCTGCTCTAGTCATACAGCCCTTAACAGAGTGCTCCGAACCCCATACTCCTAGAGAACCTTCCATGGTCTACCCGAACTCTTCTGTGACTGCTTGGGCTGCAGCACTCTCGGCCTGTCAGTACCCATCATCTGTTTCAGAGGTCCTGGTTCAGCCCGACATTCCCAGCAGACCCTCACAATATGTTTGGGCCTGCCGGGTCAGACCGGGTTCTGCTGCCAGTGGATCCAAGTAACAGATGGTGATCAGTTGCCAAGTCTGCCCCTCTCTTTACCCAAGTGTCTAAGACAAACAGTCGGAAATCAGATGAAACTACCACAAATGCACTGATGTTCATTACGGACAAACTACCATTATTGACAAACTACCACAAATGCACTGATGTTCATTATGGACAAACTGTGACTAGCGCAGAAACTCAACAACAGAAAACCACTCAGAGTGTGATCAGATCAGATCCTATTACATCAGATCAAATCAGATTGGCCATTCCTCTCAATCGTGTCTCTCCAGGTATCACTGTTGTTGCCCACATGGGCATTGAAGTCCCACAGTAAAATTATAGAGTCTCCAGTCGTCCCAAAAACTCCAAGAAGACTGGCTACTCTGCACTGCTGTTTGGCTTGTAAGCACATACTAGAGTGAGAGACCTATCCCCAACTTGAAGGGAGGACATAAATAAACATTTTTATTTAAAATTTTGAGGAAATATCATCAGTACTTTTTACAGAATAAAACAAAACTGTTTTTATTCAAAGAAACTGGGAATTTTCAATTGGTAGCAACAAAATGCAGTAGCGGGCGTCACGGTGGCGCACTGGATAGCACGATCGCCTCACAGCAGGAAGGTCGCTGGTTCGAGCCCCGGCTGGGTCAGTAGGCATTTCTGTGTGGAGTTTGCATGTTCTCCCCGTGTTCGCGTGGGTTTCCTCCACAGTCTAAAGACATGCGCTATAGGTGAATTGAATAAGCTAAATTGGTCGTAGTGCATGTGTGTGAATGCAAGAGTGTATGGGTGTTTCCCAGTGTTGGGTTGTGGCTGGAAGGGCATCCGCTGCGTAAAACATATGCTGGATAAGTTGGCGGTTCATTCCGCTGTGGCGACCCCAGATTAATAAAGGGACTAAGCCGAGAGAAAATAAACGAATGAATGAAAATGTAGTAGCTTCTTTCAAAAGCATTTTTTTTTTATCTTACCAAAGCCAAACTTTTGAACAGTACTGAATATGAATCATAATTTCTTACATCTATACTCGGCTCCTAAACGCAGCATGAGTCTCAGGGGAAATGCTTTGGCCCACGGAACCTCTGCACGGAGCATGAGCAGCCCGAACAGGAATGGTGGTGCAGGTAACGGCAGGCCCTCCAGAGACTGGAACGTCGGACGCACGTAAACAAATCCAGCATGCTCATTATTACCCAGAAACCCTCGGGACACCAAAGAGTGACTGAGGTGATTCAGAAGCTTCCCTGCTACTTGGAGAAACAGCAAGATCAACATTTTTCAAGCCTTTGCAGATGTTTGGTCATGTTGAAAATCTGAATCAAGTGTCACCTGTTTGGGCGTCCCAGTAGATCTGAATGAAATGATTGAAAATATCCGTTGGGAATCTCTTCTCCTCTGGCAAACACTGCAGTAGAATGACCACCTCAGGCTGTCCAACAGCATGCATGCCCTTCGACATTACACACCAGCACCGTCGGTTCACATCTACAGGAACACAAAAATGCCACAGTGATCCACATGAACACACCAGCATATTGTTTTTAGAAGTACATTACATGCACACACATTCTTAGAAACAATGTGATGATTTGGATATGGTGGTGATGATTTCAACATTGGAATCGAGTTTCATTGCCGACTCTGTTGCAGTGTATCACTAACTTGTTCACTAATTCTCTTATCTTTATGTAGTGCATGGTTGTTGAGTGCACTTTATCAGCATCGAGTGAAGGAAATGAACCAAGGTCACTGCTGTTTTTCCACTGAAAAAACTATATCACAAATACTTTGGACGAGATGTGTAAGGAACTAGTCCTACACACAGGAGTTTGACAAACACCTGACAAATGTCTTGAAATACAACATCTGAAAGTGTCTTTAGGTGTGGATTTTTACTTCAGTCCATTTAATTATTTACAAATAAGTGCATTAGACCTCCAGTGTGCATTATTATCTAATAATTCAATAGCCCAATTGTTCATTACCTAATGCACAGGCAGTTCCAGTCAATTTTGATTACAGTTTACAGTACCCTCAAACATTAGTAGTAACCATAGTAACTTAATGACCATTGGTGGAGGCTTTTATGAGCATTTGAGACATATTCCTTGGTGTAATCCCTGTGTAATGTAGTAAATGTGTAATTCCAGACCCTGGTTTGATGTAAAGTAAAAGGAGTGAAAGAGTTGACTCTTCGAATAACCCATATTGACTGACTAAACTGACTTCAATCACAATATAATATACCATTCCAGTTCACACTGGTTCCACATGGCAAATCATCAAAACCATACATTCATGAACTGTGGAGTGAGAGATTAGTAACGTACAGCTGACGATCTTCACCACAGCCAGCAGGTTTGCATTAAGCACAAACACCAAAGGCTCTGCAAGACCTCTCTCCAACTCCTCTAAGAGTGACGACTCTGTTCTCTTCTCCTCCAGAGTATAGTCTGCAGAAAACCACACAAGAAATGGTCTCTAATACTTTGTAATCATTCACAAACTACAAATCAAATGCTTTAGACATATAAAAATATTTCACATTTAAACACTTTAACTTCCCACTAGGGAAAATACTGACCATTTTCTTCGGTTGAATTGTTTCCTAACAGCCCTCTAAGCTAATGTTGAGCTTAAATGATAACCTATGCATGAATGGGTGCCAGATAAATTGTTTAAAACCACCATGAAATCAAAATGCTTCGGAAATGTATTTTGCCTTGAATTAGAATTCGCTGTGAATTCGCTTTTAAATCTAATTTAAAACAATTGTGGGAAACTATTCATACCTCCTTTGACCCCGGTTGATGTCAGAATAGGGGGAAGGTCCTTTGGTGGAGTGGGTTTCGTGTTGCTACTAAGACCACTGACTTCATCTGCTGCTCTAAGGTCAGACACATCCTACAGAAAAAAAGCAAAAACAAAAGTCATTGTGCTTCAAATAAACAAAAGGTTGTTTTTTCCTAAAGGTGACTTAAATATTAGAGGGAAAATTTAATTGGACTGACATCCTCTCAATAAGGTCTTTATAAGGGTCTAAGAGGGTTTGTTTGAAGGTAAATCATAGTAAATAATAATAATACTAATATGAAATTTAAAAGCTTCACTAAAGAGTTAAAATTAAAAAATTGGTTGTTAAAATCTACTTCATTAAGATTAAGTGGAAATTAAAATAAAATGTATTATCAACAGGGTCATCATACGAGTGTGTATAAAGTCTTTACAAACTTTACAGGATAGTTAAATTAACAACAAGAATAACAAAATGAATTAAACATCTTCTATATTCTAAAATGCACAAAATTAATTTAAAAAAAATGTTCTTAACAGTGTAATTATAAAAGTGTAACAGTTTTTTTGAGTTACTTTGCAAAGATTAAAGAGGAAATGAAATATAAGCAGTGAAGAAAAAAGTTTTCATGTCATACCGCCTGAGCGAGTTCAGCGCTCTGTGTGTGGGACACACTCCTGTGTATAGGGGAACTGTTGGCACTTCTACTTTCAGATTGAGGAAGGACATTATCTGCAAACCAAACCTTCTTTTGGTCCTTTCGAAGTGTGCCTGAACAAGTTACGTAATTATTTACAACTGGGTAATAAATGTTGAATTACATCATTACAACTGTATAATTAATGTGTAATAATAGTGCATAAATAACGGAAAACCCAACCATTAGTCATTTTTTTCAAAGAGATGAAAAATGAAAATTCTTTTAATAATTACTTACCCTCAAGTCACTCCAACCCTAGAATCACTCGTTCACACAATTTAAGATTTGGTTATTATTATTTTGATATTGTTGTTATTATTTTTAAGGTCACTGCATTTCATACTGTGTATGACACTGTATGTAACAAATACAAAATTGAATTTGAATTTGGTAGTTGACAAATAGGCAGTTAAAATGTTTTTTTTTTTTGTAAAACACCATTTTTTAAGAAAAAATAAACATATTTATGTAGTTTGAAGTCTGATGTTTGAGAAAATATAAGGGGCCACTAACCTTATCAATTCTTTTACTTTTTCTTACATGAACGTGAAATCAATTTGTTGGACACTTATCTTCATATATTTTGTCATGAAATTCTGAATAATTTGTATTTCTCCATGACTTGTTGGACATTTTTAATATAGAGAGGTGTCATATCAAAAGACAACGATCTTAACAAAAAAGCTGGAGATAAAAACTTAACATGCAAGTCATGGGTTTCACAGGGTGCTTCAGTCACATGAACTTTGATGGGGTCCTTCAACTAATTAAAGTTATCCTTGGAATTTACTAAAAAAGCCACTAGTAAAATTGGACCTGGGCTATTTAATAATGGTTTCATGATTTTCTTTTTTTAATTTATAAGAGTTGTAATTGATTGAACTATGCTTGAGACAGTCACACCATAACACTGTGTCCTAACTACATGCGACGCGGCACCATGACATGCTAAAAAAAAGATTTTTTCTATGTTTAAAAAATAGTTTTTGTCCCGCGTTCAATTTCTATTTTAGAAATGTTCTCTATTTCCACGACATCGCAGCGGAACAACAGCATATACTACTATGACAAAGATCACCTTAAGTACAGATTATGTGCTTTAATCAGTGCTAAATGCTCCCAATGTGAGTTTAAATACCATTTAAGTGACTTTATTACCATACTACTGAAAGAAGCAGCAGATAGTTCACCTCAAATCTTGAAAATAAAATAACTCGCAGAAGTTTGAAGATAAAAGTCATTCAGTGCAAACCAACAACATCAATCAGCCTATTAATGATGTTAAAGAGGCTTAATAGGTATTAATTAGATTCAAAGTCTTTACCATTTCGTTGGGAGTGCAGTGGCTGGTATTTAAATGTTCGTTGCATCCGTTTTGGTGCAGACAACCAAATTGCTTGTTGTTGGAATCTTGTCGTGTGTTGTTAGGACACGGTGTATGACAGTTTTGGGAAAATGTATAAAAAATGTAATAACAGGAGGTCCTTTTATAACAAGAGGTCCATGGAAGACAAATAAATGTTTAAGCATTTACTGCATTTAAAATTATTACAATAGTAATTATATTCATTTTTGAATGAAAACGCAATGTCATGTCAACAACCCATATTTTGGATGAAATCTGAGAGGTCCCTCATCCTCCATAGGATGGTCCAGCAACTGCCCCGACTCGTTCAAAGTGCAGAAAGCTACCAGAACAGACTATATGCCTTTAGTGCTTCAAATGGATAATTTTGTAGCTACAAAAATTTGTGTTTAATATTTCAATTGAATCACTGAAGGCATATGATGTTTGTTTTTTTGGAACGTTTCTGTCTATGGAGGATGAGCGAGCTCTTGAATTTCATCTAAAATATCTTAATTAGTTTTTTACGAAGATGAACAAAGGTCTCAGGTGTTTAAAACGACATGAGGGTGAGTAATTAATAACATAACTAATTTTTTTTGTGTGAACTAACCCTTTTCATTTTGAACCCAACTGTGTTGTCCATATTTCACCCAGAGTGGTCTAAAATCAACCCATCATTTTTTTAAAGTGTATGCGAATCCAGCACAACACTCACGATTAATCAAAGTTGAATGACAGGTGACACAAACACGACCCTCTTTCCCACCCAGGTGAGTGAGTTTGAATCTCAGATCACAGCACACCACACAAAAAACCTACAAAACAAACATTTCAAACGTATTTTGAAGAACAACAACTTTGGTTTAACAAATAAAATAAAACACAAGCGCACGCATTTCTCACCTTCCCACATGCTCTGCAGTGATGACGTCTTTTAGTGAAGGAGAATTTGGATCCACATTTCATGCATGCTGGTGCCTGGGAATCAGGGACCCACTGAGGGGCCGTAGTGCCCAGGGAACTGCAGCGCTGCACAGGCAAAGCACCAAGAGAACCCTTCCTTCCAGAATCAGTATTCTTGGGGCCAGACACTAGAGACGCCTCCATCCCATCACTCTTCTTCTGGTCCTGGCATGACTCCAGCGTGGCGTCTGAGGGCTCAGTGGTGCCTGTTTGGTGGGTGTCCTCCACAGGGGACGGTGGAAGTCCCAGCACGGCCTCTAGCTGCTCCTGCTCATTCTCTGCTCTCTCTTTCTCTTCAATGACAGAGTCCTCTTTCAGGCCAGGCCTCAGCTTGCGCTCGTCTAGCAGAGACTCGCTGGAGTCCTTGAGGGTGGAGTAGCCGAAACGCCTCTCGCCCCACACTGACAAAGTGGCAGTTACCGCTTGCCTCATTGCCTCAGTGGAGAGAGCTCAATGCGAGAGGGTTACTGATCATATTTTAGCCCACCCTAAGCTTTGTTTTACCTTCAGACCATCACAACATGGCCCACGCAAAGTCCTGCCAAAAGATGAGTCAGATATTAATTCCCAGCAGCCCGGTAGATTTGTCAGGACTGTTTGGCTGTGTTTGTTTTAACCATAAAAGGCATACGGTATCATGTTTGCCACACAAAATTCTAAGGCCTCTAAATGATAAATATGAAAAAGTTCTGCATAGAAAACTGCTGTATTTTCTGCTGAATGTTCTGTAGTTTAACTGACAGTTTAGCGAGTAAAACGCATTTTAATATAGTTCTACAATATTGTGGTATATTTGCTTTTTTGCTGTTAAATCTATTGATAGTTTATGAATTGGGCATTCATCACTGAATCAGATTACGGTTCATCTTTCTTTTTAGCCTTTTAAATTTCAGCAGTGATAAAAATGTTCTGCTTCAGGGTTAAGGGATGTAGAATATGGTCATGCAGAATAAGGCATTCATATGTATATATAAGCACTAATAAACAATCAAGGTGCAAAAAATTTTTAACCAATATTTTGATCGCATTTTTTAAAATGGGGCATATGTACGGTTAAATTATTCTGTAGGAGGTGTCATGCATTTAGAAGGTAGATGGGATGACAATTTACTTTTTAATTTGAACAATTTTAATATAAATATTAGGTTAACTTTAAGTTAATTTCAGCTAAATGTAAAGGTTTGTAATTCCCAATTAAACTTAGTAGTCTAAATAAATATATTACACGAAGTAAAATGATAAAAGTTAAATATGAGAGCTTGAATGTTCTAAGAAACTTAATTCATATTAAATGTTTAAATATAAACTGTTACTCGGTTTCTGAATAATGATTATTTTATGTTTCCAATATAATCACCATATAACTCCACTACTCAAGTGAAAGCCAATTTCTTTTATGCAGTAAGTGCCATGAGGCTTTATTTATTTATCTACAGGGTGCGCTGCTTTAAAAAGGTTTAAGATCTTCTGTACTCCATGGTATTTATTTACATGACATGACCATGGTATACTGTATAACAGTCAATCAATCAATAAACTCAAACCTTAATTTAAACATTTTAGATATTATTTTAGAGATATGAACTGTAATGAATGCTGTGCCACAGTTTTAGACACACAGAGTCAAGTCCTGCATCCCTATTTCACAGAGAGGATTTGCTGAGTGTGCAGAATAACTCGTCTGCATGGGTGTATATGCAGATGCACATAATCATAATGATGCATTTGATCCAAACACTAACGCATTTAACTATATATGAGACATACGAATTAAAATGCACAGAAATAAACAATACATACAAAAACGTGCTAATGAAGATTGTTTCTTATTAAGAGCCCGAGTTTGTCGCCCCACCACATCTTCAATGCCAGCGACGCGACAAACTAGAATGCGTCGCGCGCCCGCAACGAAGCGTTCAAGTCTCCGCGTCGCACTTTAGTGTCAAAACGTTACAGCTATTTTCTATTCTCTGTCTATTTCGAAAATGTTTCCCAAAAAGTTTGAAGTGTAGCATCTGTTACCGCAGGGGTTGACTGAATATGCGTTTGGTTATTCTCCCTCAACACTGCATTGCAGACGAGCCCCCGCAACCTTCATACAAGAAAACATAATCGCTATATGCAGTTAATATGGACACGCGTTCCTGTGGTGATTCAGCATCACTTCAGGTTCGCATCACATCTGAGCTGCAAACACATGTGTTCATATATGGCTGATGCACAGCACTCTCGCCTGTGGCTGCTGTGACTACAGCAATGCGACAGAGTACCGTCAACAAGAGCCAATTACAGCATCCTCACATACAGTCATTGACTCAGAATAAAGCCCCCGAAAACTCCCTCAGGAATTAGAGATTAATTTAGCGGTCGACACTGACACATTGCATGAATAAATGTAATTAAAGTAAATTACCACGATCTCTGCATCCCATCTTCGCCGCTGCACTGTTGACTTGTGCTCGTCATCAGAGTCTGCGCGCGGCTGCACAGCGGCGCTCGAGATGAACGCGCGTTCACGGGGGCGTCGCAATAGCTCGAGAAGTCTGAGAGGGACACGATGTTACGACCAATTCTTGTCAGCGTTTATTAACTGACCAAGTCTCAGTTCATTTTTGTTATTGTCGTCTTGTCATTTCAATGGCTATTTGCAGGTAAGTCTTGAAAAAGCCATAAAGGTGCGGCCACAGTAGTTAAGTTTCGTCCTTTCACATTGAAAATTGACTTTTAAATAAGCTTTCTGTTGGTATGCAAATTTCCTGAGCAACTTGAACCCGTTCAGTCTTAAATATAAATATTATTTGGTTGCAATGATGGTCTATGAAAAATGTAGCTAGTACATTGTACCTAGTAGCTAGGTTTCTTTACAATGGTATAAACTTCTTTGTGAAATTTCTTATTTTTACATTTTTCATATTCACAGTATGAAAAAAAAAATGGTTCTAAGAGCTTTTTTTAACTAAACGGTTCTTTGGTAACCAAAAAAGGTTCTACTATGTGTCAAGTAAACTTCATTGTACCTTGAATTTTTACTTTTGAGAGGGTTGTGAAATATTTCAGGGAAATCTCTTCTATCACAATGATTGCTAATAAGATGGATTTCGCCCATGTCAATTCATAAATTCATATACACCAACTTAGCAAGCATTCAGATTATTATAAATAAAATAGAGCTAGTCAGTAAAATTTGGCATGAAAAAACTTAAAGGTGTTAGCTCACCCAAAAATGAAACTTCACTTATTAATAACTCAGCAACAGTTCAGAGACATTTAAAGTCCAGAAAAGGAACCAAAAACATTGTCAAAATATTCTGTGTGGCTTCAGTGGGTCAACTGTAATCATACAAATCTTCAAGAAAACTTCTGTGTCAATAGCCAACTATAAAAATTATTTTGTTCACCTCTGTCTTCTATTACCCATCAGGTCAGGGTGAACGTTTCCTACAGGAAGTATGACATTGTCATTAGAGTCAGTGGTGCAACACAGAAGCATTATATTACTCGTAGTAAACACGCACCCTAATCTCACTCAGCAGGCAAAAGCTTAAAGGCTTTTTTGCTGTTTTGTATAATAAGAACCATTGAAGCGACACAAAATATTCCTTTTTCTGGACTTTGAACATCTCAGAACCATTGCTGTCTATAGAGAATCAGAGAGCACTCAATTTATCAAAAATATCTTTGATAATACATTTGTGTTTGGAAGATGACTGAAGATCTCAGTGGATTGGAACAATATGAGGGTGATTATTTAATAACAGAATTTACTTTTTTGGGTGAACTAACCCAAGTTAGTAGGTAATGTTCTCAAGATTAAGATATTTCTCACTAATGAATAGATGTGCAAAGAAGCCCAAGTTAGACTTTCAGTATATTTTCACTAGTAAAATCAATTCACTTCTTTATAAATCCATCTGATATGGAATTTCATGTCATGGTAAAATATTTCTGCACACAAATTTTGGTTTGATTACACAAATACTTTGCCCTGAGCAGCAGAAAGCTTGGTTTGAAGTTACTTCTTTGTAAAACAAGATTTACTAAATATCAGTAATGTGACCACATTTTTGCTACAGCACCATCAGCAGGCAGCTACTGCTATGTGAATACTGACATTTGTCACTTTAATAATCTTTGTTCTTAGTTTAGGACTTTATAGGTGTCTGCCATGCAAACCAAGTCATGAAAATCATGAATTTTAAATCGATTAAATAAAGTTGCACCAGACCAGTGTGATAATAGTTGGTTAGCATTTGAAGCTTTCCTAATTCTCAATTCTCTTTCACAATTTCTCAATTAACAATTCTCTTATAATATGCGTAATAATTACACTACTGACCACATGACAGAAAAACCAAAGCACCATATATAAAAGGTTTGAGTTTTATTTTTATTTAATTAACAGAAAACAAAAAATTAAGACTAATCTTCATTGCCGCAGCCATCAAAACTAGTATTTCAACTAGCACTATGATTAAGAATTACAACCGTGAAGCATTCCATGTAACTGTCCGTCTCTTTTTGTATAAATGCAGGCGAAAGCTTAGGAATGGATCTGATCTGATCTGGAACAGCCAATTTGTGATATAAAAGTCTGTGGATTCACTGAATAGTGTTGAAATGATATGTCTGGTCACTCTAATTTAAAAATACTGCAGGAGATTTCATCCTGAATAGCCGTTACTGGAGGTCTGATGATCAGTTTGCCTCGTTCTTTGATGCTTCGTCGAAGTTCTCTACAAGATCTGTGAAGAACAAAAATAAAAACACAAATTGTGAATAGCACAATTTACAGATTGTACAAAGGAAAACCTTCAAACGACATACCTGGGACATCATCATCTTCTTCATCGATATCTTCTGCCTTCGGAGCTTTGTTGTCCAGAACTTGAAAGGCAATCATAAAATTAAAATGTCAACATCTGAATTGAACTGTATATTACATCCCAAATTCACTAGGAATTATGTATTGTTTGAAAAGTGCCTTCATATGAAAGTGTACGATTTTTAAAGGCAGACGTGACCCCAAACTCCACCCCTAATCCTACACCTAATTGGGGGATAAACTAAGCATACTAAAACGTACGAATGAGTATGAATTAGCCACTAAATCAAAAAGTTACGAATTACTTTGAGATGGCGTTGGTTAGTTCCCATGTATTTCCAAAGTACGTAACTCACCCTGTCTGGGGAACTGCTCTGCAAGTTTGCGCAGACTTGTGAGACTGTCAGCACCAAGCTGACTGAGGATTCCCGGGAGCATTTCCGTGAGCTGTTTGGTCTCTGCGTGGCCAGTGATGGCAAACGTATTCGCAGACAAAGACGCCTGAACTTTGGGGTTGTTGAAATGAATGACTGTGCCATCATCTTTAATCATATTCACCTGGAAAACAAGATCAAATTCTCATTGCCCTCTGAAAACGAACAGAATAAGACAAAAAATAAAAATTACCGATCTACCTCTTCAATGCCAGCTATGTTATTAACCACAAGTTTTTTTAATGAACTCTGGAGTTTCTTGTCATCGGCTGTTGCTGTTCTGTGCACCACCTTCTTCTTCCTGCGTGCAGTGCCCTGATGAAAGCAAATACAAATCATTTATAACCGTAACACAATAATAAACATCCAAAATCCTTAATGACTATGGATTTTCTTACCTTGCCCCCTATCCGGACCTGGGCTTGCAGTTTAGCCAATTTTTCTTGATTCATACTGTATTGACTTCTGAAACAAACAGATGCTTCTTTATTTAAACTCTTTAAGATCCATACAACTTTACCAGACTAGAATAAAAGGGATAGTTTACCCAAAAATGAAAAATGTATTTAATATACCTCACCCTCAAGTGGTTCCAAACCTTTGTGAGTGAATTTGTTCTGATCAAGACTAAAGAAGATATTTTGAAAAATGTTAGAAAACGGTAACCATTGACTTCTATAGTAGGAAAAAAACAATACTATGGAGGTCAATGGTTACCGTTTTACAAACAACTTTTTCAAAATAACTTTTTTTTGTTCAACATGTAAAACAGGTTTGGATCAAGTGAAGGGTGAGTAGATGATGACAATTTTCAGATTTGGGTGAACTATCCCTTTAATTATCAAGTTAATTTATACAAATAAAATACATAGTGATGCGTAAAGTATCCATTTTGCCTTGTTCACAAAAAAGCATTGCATATATATTTATAAATTAAATACTGTATCATTACACTACCATATTGCACGTTAAGTAATAAATTGCTTTTACTTTGTTTTTTGGCTCTCTTTAACCATGTGTTTTTAGGCAAGAGCACCAAGTAGTGATTCCTCCAAATAAATCATTTTTAGCTAAACATATTAACCAATTTCTGCACACTCGATGCTTCAAAAATCACTTAAAAATAATTATGTAATACTAAGTTCCTAACTTCTTTGCACTCACTCAAAAAGTTTCAGTCATTCACAAAGAAAATGATGTATGCTAAGCTTAATTTGTTTAATTTTTTTTTTATTCAGATGCTGGAAAAAAGGTTCCATATTTGTCAAAAACATAAAAGCGTAACTTCTTTATTGAAATGTTCTTTGACTTTTAAGACTTTAACGTCATTACATTGTACAATCATGATCATGGATGAGCTAAAAGTATTCAACGCTTATTATCATGGTAGTATGAAGCAGAGTAAGTGAAATTACAGCTCTGAAGTAATTATTGATGAGAGACAAGCCCGACGGCAAACAAAAGCAGCAGAACTTTTATTATGCCACAGTCCACCACTCACGATTGCGAGATAAATGGGAAAGCGGCAGCGCAGTTTAATCATACTAAAAATATTTTAGGGTTCTGTTATAATGCTGATCTTTGCAGTCTAATAAAAATTGCACACCATATATAAAACATCTTTGGTATTTCCTTGTTTTCTATAAAACCTAACCTGGAAATCGAGCATGTATGATGTCATTAGCATGGTGACACAGAAACCGTCCATGTAATGTTAACTAGTTTTAAAACTGCATATTTGAACATTATTGGCTAATAGATAATGTAAGCAAAAGTCAGCAAAACACAAGTATCTAATGATTTGGGAATTTTTTTTGATTAAAAAAAATGTTTCATATTGAATGAAACTCAAAAAGGATTCAATACATTTACTTTCATGACTTTAACAGGAAGAAAAAAAATACTCGACATATATATATTTAACAAAGTTTCAATAAATATGGTCAGTACTTTAATTCACTATGGTATTACACAACAAACCTCTACATTCTAACTATAACCGCACCCTCTCATAATGCATTGTGAAACTGAATGTCCTTTTAGATTTTCACCGTGACATTCCTCACAGACAGAACCACTGTCGATGCGCCTGTCAGGAGCCAACAAACCCTCAGATAAGATGGAAAATACCGCATATATTTAGAGGGTCTCATTACAACTGCCCAGTCATCGCTTTGAGGAATATTATAGGCTTCTTTGTCTTTAATATCGTTTCTTTGAATCACACATGACGTGAAGCCACATGCATTGATGGAGAATAAAGACAAAAATCCTGACGGTGCATAATCTGAGTGAGTGCATCACTCCACCATAACACACATGCGCACACATCTCACAGTGCCATCTTAACAAACACAGCCCACGACAACACGCGTCGAGCATACATTTTAGTTATTATGGTTGTAATATTTAAAGTGAACACGTTATGGTATCCATTACTGACCTGATAAACACAGCTGCTCAGAGAAGCATGCGTTGAATGAACAAGGCGGAAGTGGTCAGACTACTGGATAAAAACGTCACGTTGTTTTTGTTGCTATACTTGGTGAACAACTGTGATACTGCCACCAAGCGGCTCGGGCTTAAATATTAGAAATATAATTATGCACCTGTTCATGGTATAAATGCAGAAATATGTTTGTTAAATTGCCTGTTAAACAAAATGGATGCCTTTCATTGAAACATATGTATTTCTTTCTGCATGGACTACAATATTTGACAAATAATGAAGTCATATTTTGACAACATCACCTTTTAATTTACATGATGTAAAAGACAATACAATAAAATATACATATTATTTTTGTTATCCCACTGCTCACAAATGTGACAAATTACATATTTACTTGTAAAACCCTATCATAATTTAGTGACAGGCCATATGACCCTGACATGGTTACTGTAGTTTTATTATGACATATTTATATTTTATAGTGCTTTGACACAAACTACTTACTTTAAACAACATTTTTCATGTAACTATTTACAGAAACCAAGTAAAATGTTTGCATTCATTCTATATATTATAAAATAGAAATGTCACGATGACCTAAAGTCACTATATCTTCATATTACTTACATGACAACACTTTAACAATCACAGCAACAACAAAACTCAACAACAAAAAGTAGCTATGTACAGTATATTCTAAATAAGAGATCCTGTAAACTGCACTCTTCACATGTTTGAAGCTTTTAACCATGATCACCTTTTAAATTTGCTGGTAATTATTATTTTTTATATGGTTTTACTTAATATTTTCAAAAGGCTAAAACCAAATCTTTTTAAAAGAGGTAACAAATTACACTTACTTTGTTACATTTACTTTAGTAAACGTCTTGGGTAACTTGTACTTTTAGAGTACATTTAAAGATGTGTTCTTTTACTCAAGTACATTTGTAGAGGAAAAGAAACATTACTTTTACTCTGCTACATTTGGCTGCATTTGGGATTTTTATTGTATGCTTTAAAAGGAACTGCACGCAAAAGGAGCCAATTAAGTTAAAGGGATAGTTCACCCAAAAAAAAAATATTTACTCACAATTTACCTGCCCTCAAGTGATTCCAAACATTTATGTCCTTCTTTCTACATACTACTATGTAGAAAGCTACATACTATGGAAGTCAATGGTTACAAGTTTTCAGCTTTCTTCAAAATATCTTCTTTTGTGTTTAACAGAAGAAAGAAACTTGTAAAGGTTTGGAAAAAAGTATAGGGTGAGGAAATTATGGCAGAATTTTCAGTTTGTAGTGAACTATCACTTTAAATAGTAAAATTCTGTAAAACTGTTCAAGAAAACACAACCAAATAAATATTCACACACTGAAGCACAAACACAGACAAATTTAGACTCTTTTGCTCTCTTTTACCTTGTTTAAATGCAGATGCTGACAAGTTTGTGTTGAGAATGTAAAAGAAAAAACATTATTGCAAATGACTGGTTTATGTAATGTTAATGTAGCTATCGTTAAAGTGGAGTGTGAAAGCTAAGCCAAATAGTTTGAAATGTATGGTTTTTCACTTATCACATCAAAAGTAACTAGTAACTAGCTTGAGTAGCTTTTTATCGTAAACCTTTTATTTACACTTACTCAAATAACTTTTAAGAATGCTACTTCTACTTTTACTTGAGTAAATATTTTCTTAAGTACTTCTACTTTTACAGCATATAAATCCTGTTGTTAATTTAAACAAATGAACAATGAACAAATGAACAAATACTGATTATATTTCAGTAAGCTTTGTGTCGGTACCTATTTGAATTTTTTGGCACATTATCTTTCTGTTAATGAGAACTATTCTTTGACTCATCTAAGTCTGAACTTTTAAATGAATGCAAATCTTCTCTATAAGAGACATTGCAGGGTTTTTTTTCTTCCTGTGGTAATGATCAAATATCTGTGAATTGAGATCTTGTATCCCCCAGTGAGGGTCTAGGGAGGTGAGCTGACTTAATGGAAGTGCCTGGTAAAAAAGTTCCATCCAGGGGGATGAAGTCTGGTCTGCTGATCACTGAACTACTGGCCTCCATGGTGGAGCTCCCCAGATTGCTGCCCTGCCACTGGAATGTAAATTTCAAATGGCGACTGCAAAGTCTCAATGCCACCTCAAAAAGTCTCCTCAACACAGCTTTGCGTAGAAGGATGTAGACCCACGGATCGAGAATCTGGTTCCATGTTGCCATACGTACAACCAGCAGCATATGAGTGTATGATGTCTGATCCTCACCGCGATCCTGCAGGCTGAAGATGATGGCTGTTATCTGGGGAACAAATCATATAAAAGTTTTGAAATTATACAGCTGGGTATATATTATAAAAATGCAAAAGCTAAACATTGTATAACATTTGTAATATATTATTTATTCATTCATGCATTCATTCATTCATTCATTTTCCTTTGGCTTAGTCCCTTTATTCATCAGGGGTCGCCACAGTGGAATGAACTACCAACTTATCCAGCATATGTTTTACACAGCGGATGCCCTTCCAGCTGCAACCCAGTACTGAGAAACATTTATACACACTCATTCACACACATACACTACGGCCAATTGAGTTTATTCAATCGACCTATACCGCATGTCTTTGGACTTGTGGAGGAAACCGGAGCACCCAATTGACCCAGCCGAGGCTCGAACCAGCGACCTTCTTGCTCTGAGGCGACAGCGCTACCCACAGCACCACCACGCCGCCCTATATTATTTTACATTATTCATTCATTTTCTTTTCGGCTTAGTCCCTTTATTAATCTGGGGTCGCCACAGCAGAATGAACCGCCAACTTATCCAGCATACAGTTGAAGTCAGAATTATTAAACCCCCTGAATTATTAGCCCCCCTGTTTATTTTTTTCCCCAATTTCTGTTAAATGGAGAGAAGATTTTTTTCAACACATTTGTAAACATAATAGTTTTATTAACTCATTTCTAATAACTGATTTATTTTATCTTTGCCATGATGACAGTAAATAATATTTGACTAGATATTTTTCAAGACACTTCTATACAGCTTAAAGTGACATTTAAACGCTTAACTAGGTTAATTAGGTTAACTAGGCAGAATAGGGTAATTAGGCAAGTTATTATATAATGATGGTTTGTTCTGTAGACTATCGGAAAAAAAATAGCTTAAAGGGGCTAATAATTTTGACCTTAAAATGGTTTAAAAAAAATTTTAAACTGCTTTTATTCTAGCCGAAATAAAACAAATAAGACTTTCTCCAGAAGAAAAAATATTATCAAACATACTATGAAAATTTCCTTGCTCTGTTAAACATCATTTGGGAAATAATTAAAAAAGAAACAAAATTCAAAGGGGGTTTATTCATTCATTCATTCATTTTCTTTTCGGCTTAGTCCCTTTATTAATCTGGGGTCGCCACAGCAGACTGAACCGCCAACCTATCCAGCATATGTTTTATGCAGCGGATGCCCTTCCAACTGCAACCCATCACCGGGAAACATCCATACACTCATTCACACACATACACTACGGTCAATTTATCTTACTCAATTCACCAATACCACATTTCTTTGGACTTGTGGGGGAAACTAGAGCACTCGGAGGAAACCCACGCAAACACGGGGAGAACATGCAAACTCCACACAGAAATGCCAACTGACCCAGCCGAGGCTCGAACCAGCAACCTTCTTGCTGTGAGGCGATTGTGCTACCCACCATGACGCCCTAAAGGGGGTTTAATAATTCTGATTTCAACTGTATGTTTTACGCAGCGGATGCCCTTCCAGCTGCAACCCATCACTGGGAAACATCCATACACACTTATTCACACACATTCACACACGATTGTGCTACCCACTGTGCCACCGTGACGCTATATTATATTATATTATATTATATTATATTATATTATATTATATTATATACTGTGTGTCTCAGCTTGCATATGCAAGTCTGCAGTCAGACTATTGAAACAACACCTAGATGTACATTATGCAGTTCATTACAAAGCTAATTGCCCCAAAACTAAACTATCAGACACAAAACATTGATTTGAGATTTAATAGTTTACTAGCCCTTTAATTAAATGTAAAACTTGCAGAAAAAAGTGCACTAGCCTATTATTATTATTATTGCTATTATTATTATTATTATTATTTAGTCACAAGATATAAAATAAAGGATTCCAGATAGACATATTATATTATATTATATTATATTATATTATATTATATTATATTATACGTATTATACAGTATTACATCTTTGAATAAATTCAATATCACTGAATAAATTTTTACATCTTATGACTTACATCTTTGAATAAATTCAGTATCTCAAAACATTACCTGGACAACTGCAGTTGCCATGGCAAATCAGTATCTTCCCCGTAATTGTGCTTGCATGTTCTGAACTATAGCCCAGAAGGAACCCAGTATTTATACACAAAATTAATCAAACTAATAAATTAGTAAGTAATTGAACATTCATTTTTTTATATTATTGAGATATTTTTCTACTCTGTAAGTCCTAACCATCAGAAAAAAAACTCTTTAAATCTTTAACTTTGACTGAGGTGAATCCAGAAAATAAGAACATTTTCTCTTTTTTTATTTAATTGCAAAAAAAATACTGTAAATGACTTTATTTTCTCATTTTAGTAATTCTACCAGTCGATGTGCGAAATAAGAAGCGCCTTCTTACCAAAATTGGTCCCCAGCACACACAGGAGACCAGCATGATTGCCAAAAGCTGACAGACCATCTCCGAATGGTGTGATGCCTTACGACTATGGCGATGATTATTTCGGTCAAGTTGTACCCTACTCCGCAGGAGAGTGAGAAAAGTCATAGTATTGCACAATAGTGAGACAAGGAGAGCCAGCAAACCCAGAGCAGAGAATAATATGGCCAGAAGTGTATCCATCCAGTTCCGCGGGCCCTGCAGGCGAAAGAAGCACCAGCTTCGTGAACGCTGCACCTGGTACGAGCGCTGGAACAAGACGGGCAGGAGGGCCACCAGCAGACCCAGGAGCCAGGTAACACCCAACAGCCTCTTGACATGATGGGACCCCAGTGCTGTGGTGTGGAAAAGTGGACGGGTCACTCCGATACAGCGCTCCACTGCCATCAGACACCCCAGCAGCAGAGGAGTCAAGCCGAAAAAAGCCATGCAAACTCCAAAGAAGTCGCACAGAGACTTGTGATTGTCAAACGTTTCCCATTCTTTCTGGGACACATAAACGTAGAGAGCCAGAGAGCCATTGATCAGGTGTCCCAAAAAGTCTGTGACCACCAGACCGCTAGCAAACAGGAGGAAGGCGGCTTTAGACTTGTATCGGAACCTGTGGTAGGCTTTGATCAGGATGAAGAGGGCCAGCGTGTTGGAAACGATGCCCACCGTCATTGAGATGCCAGTTGAGGTCACAGACACTTCTCTTTTGGGACAGCTCCCATTACACACATCACTTGACACCAAACATCCAGCTGATCTGTTTTGAGACATGTTCGGAACTGCAAAAAAAGAGAAATAAAATAAAATTAATTATAATTGTATATGTCAATGTCAGTTTTTTGTATGTATGTTCCTTTGTTTTACTACCAGTTTTGTTCATTCAGCACTGGTCTTTGAGTTTACTACAGATTAGAAAATAAAACTAGCACAGGACACAGTGGGTATAATGCAAGAAACATCATAACCAAGAATAACAGTAAACAAAAAAAAAAAGAAGATGAGATCTGGCCAATTTAGTGTTGGAGGTTTCATGGCTTAATTTGACCAGCCTCGTAGCCAATCTTCATTGATTGATTGCACATTCCACCAGTAAGAGCAGAGCATGAAGGTTTAATTAGCAGAGTAATAGCACAGTTTTGCAGTTCAAAAGAGGACTAATTGTTGGTGCACGTCTCGCTGATATATCTGTTACCAAGACAGCAAGTATTTGTGATGTATCAAGAGCCACGGTATCCAGGGTAATGTCAGAAAACCACCAATAAGGACAAATTACAGGAGTAGCTGTTAATGCAAGAGGAAGCTGTCTGAAAGGAATATCAGGCGCTTACCCAGACTGAGGAGAGGTACAGTGTAGAGAAGCCCCAAAGAAGCATACCACCCAGACTGTCGCATACAGAGTGAAGTATGGAGGTGGGCCAGTGATGGTTTGGGCTGCAATATCATGGCATTACCTAGGCCCAATACTTGAGCTAGATGGGCGCATCACTGCCAAAGACCACCAAACCATTCTAGGACCATGTGCACCTAATTCTTCAAATATTGTATCCTGAAGGCGATGCCAAGTATCAGGATGATAATGCACCAATACATAAGGCAAGACTAGTGACAGAGGGGTGTGATGAACATGAAAGTGAAGTTGAACATCTCCCATGGCCTGCATAGTCACCAGATCTAAATATTTTTGAGCCACTTTGGGGTGTTTGTAGGAGCGAAACTTTTTCCTGCAGCATCACGTAGTGACCTGGCCAATATTCTGCAAGAACAATGGCTCAAAATCCCTCTGGCCACTGTGCAGGATTTGTATCTGTCATTTCCAAGACAAACTGATGCTATATTAGAGGCCCTACACCATACTAATGAATTATTGTGGTCTAAAACAAGGTATTCAGTTTCATTTTCAAACCCCATATAGTTAAAGTCGAAATGATTAGCCCTTCTGTGAAATTGAATTTTTTTTTTCAAATATCTAAGTACAGTCGTGGCCAAAAGTTTTGAGAATGACACAAATAATAGTTTTCACAAAGTTTGCTGCTAAACTGCTTTTAGATCTTTGTTTCAGTTGTTTCTGTGATGTACTGAAATATAATTACAAGCACTTCATTCGTTTCAAAGGCTTTTATCAACAATTACATGACATTTATGCAAAGAGTCAGTATTTGCAGTGTTGGCCCTTCTTTTTCAGGACCTCTGCAATTCGACTGGGCATGCTCTCAATCAACTTCTGGGCCAAATCCTGACTGATAGCAACCCATTCTTTCATAATCACTTCCTGGAGTTTGTCAGAATTAGTGGGTTTTTGTTTGTCCGCCCGCCTCTTGAGGATTGACCACAAGTTCTCAATGGGATTATGATCTGGGGAGTTTCCAGGCCATGGACCCAAAATTTCAACGTTTTGGTCCCCGAGCCACTTAGATATCACTTGTTGGAAGAAGTTGCTGTTGGAGGGTGTTTTGGTACCATTCAAAAATTGTGAGTGAGCCAACTCCCTTGGATGAGAAGCAACCCCACACATGAATGGTCTCAGGATGATTTACTGTTGGCATGACGCTCACCTTTTCTTCTCCGGACAAGCCTTTTTCCAGATGCCCCAAGCAATCGGAAAAGGGCTTCATCGGAGAATATGACTTTGCTCCAGTCCTCAGCAGTCCATTCGCCATACTTTTTGCAGAAGATCAATTTGTCCCTGATGTTTGTTTGGAGAGAAGTGGCTTCTTTGCTGCCCTTCTTGACACCAGGCCATCTTCCAAAAGTCTTCGCCTCACTGTGCATGCAGATGCGCTCACACCTGCCTGCTGCCGTTCCTGAGCAAGCTCTGCACTGGTGGCACTCCGATCCCACTGAATCCTCTTTAGGAGATGATCCTGGCGCTTGCTGGACTTTCTTGGACGCCCTGAAGCCTTCTTAACAAGAATTAAACCTCTTTCCTTGAAGTTCTTGGTGATCCTACAAATTGTTGATTTAGGTGCAATCTTAGTAGCCACAATATCCTTGCCTGTGAAGCCATTTTTATGCAACGTAATGATGGCTGCACGCATTTCTTTGCAGGTCACCATGGTTAACAATGGAAGAACAATGATTTCAAGCATCACCCTCCTTTTAACATGTCAAGTCTGCCATTCTAACCCAATCAACCTGACATAATGATCTCCAGCAGTTAAGAAGACGATTACTGAAATGATCTCAGCAGGTCCTTTAATGACAGCAATAAAACGCAGTGGAAAGTTTTTTTCAGGATTAAGTTAATTGTCATGGCAAAGAAGGACTATGCAATTCATCTGATCACTCTTCATAACATCCTTGAGTATATGCAAATTGCTATTATAAAAACTTAGGCAGCAACTTCTCCAATTTCCAATATTTATGTAATTCTCAAAACTTTTGGCCACGACTGTACTGTTTAACTGAGATGTTTTTCAACACACTTTTAAGCAACAGTTTTGATAATTAATTTCTTTTGTCTTTGACATGATGACAGTACATAATATTTTACTAGATATTTTGGAATCACTAGTATTCAGCTTAAAGTGTAATTTAAAGGCTTAACCAGGTTAATTAGGTAAGTCATTGTATAATAGTGGTTTGTTCTTTAGCCAATCTGGGGAAACAAATCTAGGGATAGTTTGCCTAAAACTGAAAATTCTATCATTATTTATTCACCCTTCACTTTTCACAAACTTGCTTGAGTTTTTTCCCTCTGTTGAAAACAAGATAAGTTATTTTGAAAAATGTTGGAAACTTTTAACCATTGACTTTCATAGTATTTGTTTTTCTATTATTGAAGTCAGATGTTATAGGTTTCTAACATTTTTCAAAATATCTTCTTTCGTGTTCAACAGCAAAAGGAAAATAAAGGTATGGAACCACTTGAGGAAGAGTAAATTATGAATAGATTTTAATTATTGGGTGAATAATATCAACCTTAAAATTAAGAAGAAAAAAGTAAGCTATTATAGGGAATATTGAGAGAGAGAGAGAGAGAGAGAGAGAGAGAGAGAGAGAGAGAGAGAG
>CAIGQV010017532.1:20744252-20768001 GCA_903798115.1 Danio jaintianensis | reverse complement strand
GAGAGAGAGAGAGAGAGAGAGAGAGAGAGAGAGAGAGAGAGAGAGAGACGTATTACTGTAGGATTAATATACATTGTTTAGTCAACATTGCGTTGTAATGTAGACTACAGGTTTACAGTCAACCATTATTCAGAAATAAAATGGTCTGCTTAAACAATGCTATAATAAACTTAACAAACAGCATTAGACCATTCCAAAGCTTTCCAGAAACTTTGACAACTATGTTTTTTTACTTTCTGGAACCGAAGTGAAACCTTCTTAATTCGCCTAACCAAAATTCAACAGTTCAGGGATCAGATTTTATATATTTCCATGATTTCAACGAACGGATCTTACCATCAAAATCACAATCAAATCTACAAATTACAGCCATCAACAACATTTTCCCGCCAGATTTACTCACCGACACCGTAATCAATCAGACGAGCCTAAAAGTCCAGGTTCACTCGCTCATACCGTTTGAATTACAGCAGCTGAGAAAATACAGCAACACTGAAATCCAGCAACACTGACTGCTGCACTGCTGAATATCAGACTGTGATGCGCGCGCTCGGAAATCACCACAACACAACAAGCTCGCATAGCTGCTGGAGATATGGTTTGTTCAACATTTCTTCAACACAACAGTATATTGTGTGCGTTTTTTTTTTTGTTTTGTTTGGTGATTCTTTCGTCTGGTTACAGACTCCATCACTCAAACAGATTACAGTAGGCTATCATCACGCCAAATCTTACCATTAAACAGGGGCATTTTAATGAAATTAGAGCGTTGCCACCCTCAAACCTTGTTTAAGCATTAATAATTCAAATTTCATTGTCCTATTCTCGACCATGTCTCCATGTCTTGTCTGAGTTGCAGACAAGTATTTGCATTTACAATGAAATGTGTTAATAACAAACAGACATAATTACAAACAGACACTTGTTAGTAATCTCAACAAATTTATTTTAATAATGTAGGCTATAGCGAATTTTTTTTTTTTAATTACTATTTTAACAATATTAAGATAGGTCTATATGAATGCTTTAAGTATTTTTCATGGTCATTGTTTTTTAGTTTTTAGTCAGTGTGTAGTATCTATAACTGAAACATACAAGTAAAGCTTTAATGTAAGACAAGTGTGGCTCGATGTAAAGTTGGTACAGATGGCATTTAATGGTGGAGAGACAAAGCCCAATATTCTTAACAAAACTCTGCAGTGACAAACAGTTATGCAAATACTGTTTGTTTAGGGTACAACAGGTTGTTATATTATAGCTTAAGAACCAATTCACACTAGTATTAAATAGGGTAGAGCGGGGCACAAAGTAACACTTTTTGGTTTTGGCCAAATAATGAACAAAGTAATGGGGTTAGACAAACCCTATTTTTTTACCAACAAAACACAAGCTTGTCCTACAAATGAGCACTGAAATTATGATCGCCGGATCTATGGTTTCTGTGCAGTATTGCCAAAAGTGGCAGGAGTAAAAATGTTACTATTTACCCCACCTGCGGGGCAAGTTGTAACAGTCAGAAGGTTAGTTGTAACGTGCTTATAAAGTCAGATTTCACACAATTAATTTAAATTCAGTTTACTTTAAATAATAGCTATATTTCCTCACTATTTGGTTCAATTTTTTTATTCTACATAGCACACAGTATGTTTGTTTATTTATTTATTTATTGGATAAACACATTTGGATTTATTTGCATTATTATCCATTATTATACAATGCATTTATTTGCATTATTAGCAATAAAATAATTTTTTTCTATTAAAAAAACTATTTTCTATTAAAAAACATTTTTATATAAAAAGTTCCCAACATTACACTCAAAATTCAACAGTTATTCTCTTAGTTTAATTGGTGTCCAACAGTGTGTGGCTTATTTGTAACACCCTGTTACAACTAACCCCACTGTGTCATGATTTCCTCAAAACTGGCTAGCAGTCACTGTGTGTATTTTACATCTTTCAAAATGGTTTCATCTTTTAGCCTAGAAGACGGTCGTCACAACAATATAAGATTTCACCTAGATACTTTCACTGATTTTTTTTTAAATAAAAAAATATCGACTATAATAAAAAATACTTTTATGCTGCAAAAATGGTTTCTACTGTGTTTCTCATCCAAACTTTTTCAATAATTGGCAGGAAGAGGTCTGCCAACACTGTGGTGAAAACCTTGGAAGCATGCCATGGTTAACCCTGAGTAAATACCTTAAAGAGTCCCTATTATGGGTTTTTGAAAATAACCTTCCATGCAGTGTGTAACACAGCTCTAAGTAAATGAAAACATTCAGCTGAGGGTTAAATCTGAATGTTTAAAACTATTGATTCTTTAACGAAATAGTCGACTCAGAGTTGAATAAATGAATTGTGTTGGGTTCGGATCTTTTGCTTGAACACGTCGACGTCGATACAGTACATCACCAAATATGTAGTTCCAGATCTGGTAAAATGTGAATGCGCTTTCCCTTCAGACACTAGCGGAGCGAGGACGCGAAGATGACAATCACTGACAGATGGAGATTCGGCTGTGGGGAATAAAGGATTAAAGTTCATTTTCACAACAACACCACAGTATAGCCAATCTAGTGCTGTGTTTGTTCCTATTATTTTTCTGATTTTTTATACAATAACCTATGCTGCAACGCGGGATTTGTTGCTATGGCCACCATCAGCTGTTCCTCACACGCGGCATTTTTCAAAATAGTTAATCTTTTGCCACTGTGTGGATTAATACCTACAGTCTATGATTAATACTGAATGTGTCGCTGTTATTACTTGGGGTTAGGGTTAAGAGTAGAGTAATATGCTGGTGTTTAACTGCATTGCTTTAATGCATTCCTGCATTGGGCTTTCACATACTCTCTGCTACTTCATAGCCGTGGTGGGAGTTTCTCTCTGTCTCGCGCTGAACGCAGTCGACCAATCACATCAGACTGGGTCATCGGTCCAATCAGCGCAGATTAGCTTCACACTCAGGAGGGGTTTGGGAACAAATAAATCGCTGAACGAGTCATATGGGAGTCGTTGGGATAATTAGGTAAAAATAAATGCATATTATAAGACAATGAAAGTGTTTTTTGACCTTGCATGCATATCAGCCTGTTGTTGGAGACCCCCAAAACCAAAATATGACCTTTTATAATGCAAAATAGGGGCTCTTTAAAACTCTGTGTTACATTTTACCCCGCATTACTTTGTGCCCTGTGCTCCCCTACTAGCTTAAAACCTGCCAATTAAAATATTGACTGTTTATTTGTACTTATAAAGTACATATTCTGCACGATCTTATTCTACATCCCTAATTCTGCCTAATACCTAAACTAATGCTTTATTTGTGAATTAATAATTTCCAGGGGGCTGCATGGTGGCGCAGTGGGTAGCACGTTCGCCTCACAGCAAGAAGGTCGCTGGTTCGAGCCTCGGCAGGGTCAGTTGGCGTTTCTGAGTTTGCATGTTCTCCCTGTGTTCGCGTGGGTTTCCTCCGGGTGCTCCGGTTTCCCCCACAAGTCCAAAGACATGCGGTATAGGTGAATTGGGTAAGCTATATTGTCCGTAGTGTATGTATGTGTGTGAATGAGTGTGTATGGATGTTTCCCAGTGATGGGTTGCAGCTGGAAGGGCATCTGCTGTGTAAAACATATGCTGGATAAGTTGGCGGTTCATTCCGCTGTGGCGACCCCAGATTAATAAAGGGACTAAGCCGAAAAGAAAATGAATGAATGAATAATAATTTCCAGAAAAAAAAACTATCAAATAAAAGCTGCTGTGATCAACGCCAACCACACATGTTCAGTTTTCAATATGATGTCACAAAACGGTAATAGAGCATCTAATTCTGGATTCACAGCAAACATGGAATGAAGTAGCCTATTCACATGAGTAATTTACACAAAAAATCTCTGATATACTATTGCAAATAGAGGACAGTTATCGCCATTGGCACGAATTATGTGCGCATGAGGGAAAAAACATCCCATGAGTAATCCAGAGCAAGTGATGCAGTGTGATTATTAAAGAATATAATGCTGAATAGTCTTGACAGCTAAACTTAATATCTAAATGTCCATATGAACCACATAGCCTTGCTCACTGGTTTTCACACGCACTCATTCTCACACACACATGCACATAGTCTCCAGGCACAAGTTAATGCCAAATCGATTAAAACAAATACTGGAAAGCAAAACAAGAAAATCTGATATTTTCTGGAATAGGATCTGGCTCAAATTAAGCACTGACCTAAACCCAACTACTACCAACTATTAATGCACAGCAAATTAAAGGTTTGTTGAAATACCTGAGTCTTATTGAGTCTTACCTTGTACCTAATTGTATCCTAAAATAAAGTGTTACCCTTTTGATTAGCTATTTAATTAAAATGATCTAGTTGATCTGTGATTGGTTTGGTTGCTTTATTTCTAAATCCCCTGAATAAATGTTCAGGGACACGATTAACAATTTACTGGTGTATTTACAGCACCATTTATCTTGCTGTATAGTGTACTTACAGTATTGTATATCTTTACTGTAAAATATACAGTCATTTTCACAATGCAACTTTAAAATGCAGTAACATATTGCATAACTGTCCTACAGTAAAATACAGTTCATATTACAGTTAAATACTGTGTAATTTACAAAAATCGTTAACAGTGTATATTTTAGCTTAGCTCAAAATTCACGGTATTAACAAACCATTAACTAGCCCTATAGCTTAATAAACTACTAATTACTTTATAACTATTAATGAACAGAAATATCTTCTTTTCAGTTCAAAAGAAAAACGAAAGTCCTTAAATGCATTTAGGAAAAAAAAAGTTTAACAATAACAATAAAATGAATAATAAAAATAATAAACCAATCATCCAAAATTGACAATTTACTCACTATTTACCTACTGTACCCTCAAGTGGTTCCAAACTGATATGTATTCATATTATAAGTATTATACTTCCCTGAATTTAACTCCCTGCGCTGACTGATGTTTTTGTCTGATTTGTCTGATATTATAATGAGAAAAATTCTCATCGTTTAGAGATTTGAAGTCTTAGCTACTTGGCTAATGTGAGCAGAAATTGATTCATTTTCCTTTGGCTTAGTCTCTGATTTATCAGAGGCCGCCACAGAGGAATGAACCGACAACTATTCCAGCACATTTTACACAGTGGATGCCCTTCCAGCCACAACCCAGTACTGGGAAACACCCATACACATTCGTATTCACACACACTCATACACTACGGCCAATTTTGTTTACCCAATTCACCTACTGTATAGCACATGTCTTTGGACTGTGGGGAAAACTGGAGCACCCAGAGGAAACCCACGCAAACACTGGGGGGAACATGCAAACTCCACACAGAAATGCCAACTGGCCCAGCCAGGACTCGAACCAGCAACCTTCTTGCTTTAAGGTGACAGTGCTAACCACTGAGCCACCGTGCTGCCCGTACTCCTCCTCATTCATAAAATAAATCATTCGGCAAACTTTTTATTCCAATACTTTTGGCATTGATTTTGTTCCATAATACTGCAGCTGTACATTTAGTGGTTTTAATTCAGTGGGTCTGAAAGGTAGACAACCACTATATGTAATGCTTTTTTACTTTATTATTACCAATATCATGAGAAAGTAAATGTTGTTTAAGCCCTTTTCTATTAATTTATTCAAGATTAGAAAAAACGGAACATGAACAAATGTTTGAAAACTCATTTGGTGACCTCTAGAACAACAAGTGTTTCCAAGGACACAGCGTGTACCATTTTGTCCACATGAAAAAAGCATAGTTGTTTAACCCCACGCTTCAAGTCTGTGTCAGCTTAGCTTTTAAAGAAAACAATCTGAATCAAAGTCTAAAATCGAAAACATAATTGCACCAAATTTGTGTGCTTAGGCTGGACAAACCTGTGGTGCAAATTGTTTTAATGGCTTCATAAAGATAGCCAGGGTTTAAAGAAGGACAAACTCACATAAAATGTTAAGATAGGTAATATATTTGACTTGTCGCAGGTCGTTTAATGGAAAAGGTTTCTAAACGTAGACGAAAGAAAATGCAAAAACAGAATATAATGATATATGGAGGCCTCTAATCTTGTGAAAGTGAGAAAGGTAAAACATTGGCATGACAGCAAAAAAAAATAGTGTGGACTAAAAATAGAATAAATAAGTCAATTAAAAAAAATATATGGGAATATCAGACAATAAAGAAAGCCCTGGCCCTGGAATAAAGATGTCTAGCACAGATTGGCACCATAATAAAGGCTGAAAAGAGAACATATACTTGTGCCCTAGCAGAGATTTGTAATGTTAAAATGAATTATGACCTGAACGGGTTGTGTAAGTGAGAATGAAGAGTGTGTCTCTTTAGTGTGTAATGTAGCAAGGACATCTTTGTCAGGGCAGGTCAGAAAGAATCTCTGTACAAAAGTACAAACTGAAATGTGCTGCATTACTTTTTGTTCAATTTTTAAAAAAGGGAAAATGGAGTATTTTTGTGGTATTTGGTTGGTGTCGCTTGGTGATTTCCAAATATCAAATAAATTAGATTAAACTGTTAGAACTACCATATTTTATCCATAACCTACAGAAGATAAAAATAGTATTTACTAGTTACATTAAAAAAACAACATGCAAATAAAAAGCCTTTCAATTTTCTTTTTCCTTTGGATTGCAACACCTGGGGTGTTTACGTTATATTAATAATATAAATTATAATATTTAATATTAATAGCGTCAGTTGCAGCAGATTAATTTTACGGCATCAGGGTAAACTTTGACACCTTTAAGGCACTCACATACATTAAAAATAAACGTGTTTTAAAAAGATTAAAAATCATACACTACTGAACATAGAGGATGAATCCAAAATTAAACCAAGAATAGACTTGTGGTGTGCCCACCACTTTTATTAGATGAGGTTAATGTTAAGTTAAACAAATTAATAAAAAAATGCTGACAAAAAAAAATATGATTGTTAGACCTATTGGTGTGCAACGTTTGTATGTTTATAACGACCTCCGAGGATAGTGGGGGTCACGAGTCACTGGAATTGTTATTTTGGGGGTCACAGGCTCAAAAGTTTGAGAACCCCTGCAAATTTGGGTCAAATATGGACAAACCCAACTGTTGGGTTAAAAACTGTCATTTCAATTAAAAAATTAACCCAAGGTTGTTTTTAAAAAAGTATTTTTTAAAGTGTATCTATCACAACTTAATTAAATGCATTGAAAGTTGCAATTTTAATTTAATATTTACATTTTAAATAAATTGCAATCATTATTTTGGGAGCGGCCTAGGTTTTTCCATGCTGATGGGCTACACCCGAGCAATGCTGGAGCTGAACTCCTGTCGGACAACATCTCCACGACGCTTTGTTCTATCTGACTAGTAAGTGAAAATTCACATTTTAGCCATATAGACTCTTGCTCGTCCCGCTCAAATCACAGTAATGCATATCTGGCTAACCCCATAGAGACTGTGTCTGTTCCTCGTATTATTAGATCAGGAAATAAACTTACTGTGTGCTCTAGAAAAAATCTATTAAGAATCAAACCAGAAAAACTGCAAAAAAGTGAAAATACAAATTTTTTAAAGCTTGGTCTCCTAAACATCAGGTCACTAGCACCTAAAGCACTTATCATAAATGAAATAATAACAGACAACAATCTTAATGCACTCTGTCTCACTGAAACCTGGCTGAAACAAAATGACTATATTAGTTTAAATGAAGCAACTCCTTCAGGATTCTTATATAAGCATGAGGCTCGTCAGACTGGTCGTTGTGGTGGAGTTGCATCAATCTTTAGTGATATTCTTAATGTTAATCAGAGAAACGGACTTATGTTTAACTCTTTTGAAGTATTGGCGCTTAATGTTATGCTTCCGGATATTATGAAAAAACCTATATTATCCCTCGCTTTAATCACCATATATAGACCCCCAGGACCCTATGTCAATTTTCTAAAAGAGTTTTCTGATTTTATTTCTGACTTACTAGTTAAAACTGATAAAATACTAATAGTAGGAGACTTTAACATCCACATAGATGACGCTAACGATACATTAGGGCTCGCGTTTACAGATTTACTACAATCACTTGGGATAAAGCAAAACGTTGTTGGTCCAACCCATCGCTTAAAGCATACATTAGATCTAATTTTGTCTCATGGAATTGAGGTCATTGATGTAGACATTATACCACAAAGTGATGATATAACAGACCACTACCTCTTACTATATAAGCTGTGTTTACCTGAAATTAGCAGATCTGCACAGATATATCGCCCTGGTAGAACTATCGTCCCGTCCACTAAAGATGAATTTACAAATAACTTACCTGATCTTTCTCTATTTCTAAATACACCCGCAAACGCAAATGACCTTGATGTAGTAATCAGCAGTATGGATGCTATCTTTACTAACACACTAAATACTGTGGCACCCATCAAATTAAAAAAGGTTAGAGAGAATAAAATTACACCATGGTATAACAGTCATACTCGCGCTCTCAAAACAGCAACCCGTGCCCTGGAACATAAGTGGAAAAAAACTAAATTAGAGGTCTTTAGAATTGCGTACAAAGATAGTATGTCCAGCTATAGGAGGGCTCTAAAATCCGCCAGGGCTGAGCACCTCCACAAACTGATAGAAAATAATCATAACAATCCTAGATTTTTATTTCACACCATTGCTAAATTAACAAATAATCGATCATCTTTGGAACAAAATGTCCCACCGCAAATTAGTAGTGATGACTTCATAAATTTCTTCAGTGATAAAATAGAAGGTTTCAGACAGAAAATAGAAGATGTTAAACTTTCGGCACCGCCTTATACTTCAGATCCATTAAACATTCCACTGAACCAAAATAATCTACAGTGCTTCAAAATCATAGAACAGGAAGAGCTAGATAAACTTATAAATGTTTCTAAACCAGCTACATGTATGTTAGACCCAATTCCAACTAAATTACTGAAAGAATTGCTACCTGTAATAGGAGAACCTCTTCTTAACCTCATCAACTCTTCTCTATCTTTAGGCCATGTTCCAAATCCTTTCAAGCTAGCTGTTATTAAGCCTATTATTAAGAAACCACAACTGGACCCCAGCAACTTAGCTAATTATAGGCCTATTTCAAATCTTCCATTTATGTCTAAAATACCAGAAAAAGTTGTTTCTGCCCAATTATGCTCCTTTCTGCAGATGAACAATGTTTTTGAAGTGTTTCAGTCAGGTTTCAGGCCTCATCACAGTACAGAAACCGCATTAGTGAAAATAACCAACGATTTACTCTTAGCTGCTGACCAAGGGTGCATCTCGTTATTAGTTTTACTTGATCTCAGTGCTGCATTTGACACCATCGACCACAATATCCTCATAGATCGCTTAAATTCTACAGGCGTCCAGGGACAGGCTCTGCAATGGTTTAAGTCATACTTAACTGACCGTTACCAGTTTGTGAATATAAATGGACAGCTTTCACAGGTCAGGCCAGTACAGTATGGGGTGCCTCAAGGATCAGTTTTAGTCCCTTTGCTGTTCACAATATACATGCTACCCCTGGGAGACATTATAAGAAGACACGGGATCAGCTTTCACTGCTATGCAAATGATACTCAATTATATATTTCAACAAAACCTGATGAGACGTCTGAACTGTCTAAGCTAACTGAATGTATTAAAGATGTTAAAGACTGGATGACCAACAATTTCCTTCTCTTAAATTCAGACAAAACAGAATTATTACTTATTGGGCCTAAATCCTGTACACAGCAGATCTCACAACTCGACCTGCAATTAGAGGGACACAAAGTTAGCTTTAGCTCTACTGTAAAAGATCTGGGTGTTATACTAGACAGCAATTTAACTTTTGAAAATCATATCTCCCATGTCACAAAAATGCTTTTCATCTGAGAAATATCGCTAAGTTACGAAGTATGCTATCCATCTCAGATGCAGAAAAGCTAGTTCATGCTTTCATGACTTCTAGGCTGGATTACTGTAATGCTCTGTTCGCTGGTTGCCCAGCGTTCTCTATTAATAAACTTCAGCTAGTACAAAATGCAGCTGCCAGAGTTCTTACCAGGTCTAGAAAATATGATCATATCACCCCAATTTTATCCTCCTTACACTGGCTGCCTGTTAAGTTCCGTATTGATTATAAAATATTGCTTCTTACCTATAAAGCTTTAAATAATCTAGCTCCTGTTTATCTAACCAACCTTCTGTCTCGCTACAATCCAACCCGCTCTTTAAGATCTCAAAACTCAGGGCTGCTGGTAGTACCTAGAATAGCAAAGTCGAGTAAAGGTGGTCGAGCCTTCTCATTTATGGCTCCTAAACTCTGGAATATCCTTCCTGATAATGTCTGAGGCTCAGACACACTCTCTTAGTTCAAAACTAGATTAAAGACCAATCTTTTTAGTAAAGCATACACTCAATGCATAGCATAACGGTATGATGCATGAATGTGCTCCACGCAGGTTTTTGCATCTCGTTTATATACACTATGAACAGCAGCTACGCTAATTATTCTCTTTATTCTCTATTTCCACCTGGGGATACTCATCCCGAGGCCCCCAGAGACTATGCAGTGCCACTAATGCAATCCAAGACCTGTGAAGAGATGATCCCAAGGTTTGCATAATCCCGGACCAGGCCGTATCCTGAGCAGCTGCTGTGGTGGTCATAGAGGAGTGGAGAGCATGAGACTGATTCCTGTGAGACCCCAGTGACAGACGAGTCTTCGCTGACGTCCAGCGTTCACCAGCCTCTGGCACCTAGACTGCAGCTCTGCACAAGACGTTTGGCCATAGGAGAAATGGTCGTGCCCAACTGAGCCTGGTTTCTCTCGAGGTTTTTTTTCCTTCACTTTCGCAAATTGGTGAAGTTCGTTCCTCGCCGCTGTCGCCACTGGCTTGCATGGTTCGGGACTTGTAGAGCTGCGCATCGATGGATTTGCTCTTCAGTGTTTGGACTCTCAGCAGTGAAAATTAAACCACACTGAACTGAACTGAACTTAAACTCTAAAAACTGAACTGACACCATTTCAATTCACTATAATCTTCTATGTGAAGCTGCTTTGACACAATCTACATTGTAAAAGCGCTATAGAAATAAAGATGAATTGAATTGAATTGAATTGAATTGAATTTTAAATTGTCATATTGACATAATCATCCTCATTACATCATTACAACATTCATTGATTTAAAAAATGTGACTTTTTAAGTGATTTTATATAACATCTCCGCTTGTTGTCTATAGTTAATACCAGCCTGATCTCACAAAGAAATGTAACTATTTTAGTTTTGTGAGTTCAGTCTAGGAAAATGTACAATTTTTAAAAGGAGGCATGACACCAAACTCCACCCCTAAACTCAATTGGGGGATAAGCGAATCGAACTAAATTGTTAAAATGAAAGTGTATTAATTAGCCATTAAATTAAAAAGTTACGAATTGCAGTGAGATAGCGTTGTTAATACAGAATTACCAGGTTTTGTTGTAATAGTGCTAATAAACTGCAGTATCGCCAGCAGCACAAACACAGCTTTGTAATCCAACATTGTTGTTGTTACCAGTTGTTACACATGGGGTTCTTCTCTCTTCTTCTGGTCACGTGGTACTCTGATGTCAGCATTTCCAAAAAGTGACTGTCTATATGGTAACGTTTTACCTGCTATCTAAAAAGTTCTTTTCAGGGCACAGACAATCCTGGTGCTGTGTGGACAAAAGACCAAAATGTTATTAAACTTTTTGCTGATTGGCCTAAATCCATTGCCATGTGTATGGGGCCTGAAGGCCAGGACACATCAAGCAGGCAGTCGGCCTTTGGGCAGTTTTGGGCAGTTGGTTAGCGTTGGTCCGGCTGGTTTGTTTAGTGTTTTCTATGCTTTGTCTCTCCTCGAGTCATTGTCGGAGAAAGTTTGCCCAATTCAGCAAGTTGAATTGGTGTTGGCTGTCGGTGAAAGAGAGCGCTCTGATTGGTTGTTCAGCAACAAATCAGAGCGTGAGAAGAGAAACTTAAGTGACAAAACTAAATTCAAGTCAAGAAGGAACACAAAGCAGCCAGCTGTAATTTTGCTGCATTTCTCTAATAATTGCAAACATTCATTCGTTTTCCTTCGGCTTAGTCCCTTTATTCATCAGGGGTTGCCACAGCGGAATGAACCACCAACTTATCCAGCATATGTTTTACACAGCGGATACCCTTCCAGCTGCAACCTATCACTGGAAAACATCCATACACACTCCTTCACACACATATACACTACGCCCAATGTAGTTTATTCAGTTCACCTATACCGCATGTCTTTGGACTGTGGGGAAAACCGGAGTACCCGGAGGAAACCCACGCGAACACGGGGAGAACATGCAAACTCCACACAGAAATGCCAACTGACCCAGCCGGGACTTGAACCAGCGACCTTCTAATTGCAAACAGTATGGATTATTAGATTATCAGACATATTTGCACAAGTAAATCCCTGCATGGTGACTGAGAAGTACTGTGATAATGGTACTAAACCTTGCATTTTTTAGACTTTGTATGTGCACACTTCATGTTCCGGTTTCCCTTTGTGGAATGAGAAAACAGAAACCCTTGTTTGTTTTGTTGGATTTATCTAATAAAGTTTTTCAAACATTCACTGGTTTCCTGTCTCCTTCTTCCCTTAAACAATAAGTTTGAACTGTATAACACATCTGTCTTCAAGCCAACAGCTCACAAATTCAAATGATTCGTTCACTCTTAAACTATCATACACGCATTCATGAGAGACTTTCTTTCTGGTGGATGATGTAGGATAAATATGTGTACAGTAGTGATGTTCACCTCAACGTGTTTCTCTCAATGCTACGTGATACATCAACCTCTGGAAATGCAGTCTTTCGTGAATGTGCGGACAGTACAACAGCTAGCAAAAATTTCACAAAACTGTTTATAAAGTTTTAAATGTGGATATTTTGCTTTCAAAAACAAATTGGTTTGCTGCAGGGGAACTTTTTTTTTTACTATGAATGGATGAACTTTATCATACTTGATTTGGGACGTTGAAGAGAAAGACCCACCTGTTACCATTGTAGAGCCTAAAAGAGCCAGGACATTTTTCTAATGACTTCAATTTCACTAAAAGAAGAAAGCCACCCAGTCGTACACCTATGTCTTGAAGATGGGTCATTTTTGGGTGAAGTAACTATTTTAAACATTTAACTTCATTCATTTTCCTTCGGCTTAGTTCCTGGTTTATCAGGGGTCACCACAGCGAAATGAACCGCAAACTACTCTGGCATATGTTTTACGTAGATGATGCCCTTCCAGCTACAGCCCAGTACTGGGAAATACATTCAACTTACCAATTCAAATGATCTGGTTAATCAGAGCAACTCTCAAGTAAATGATTAATTTAATTTACAACTTGATTCATGGGCAGCACGGTGGCGCAGTGGGTAGCACAATCGCCTCACAGCAAGAAGGTCGCTGGTTTGAGCCCCGGCAGGATCAGTTGGCATTTCTGTGTGGAGTTTGCATGTTCTCCCCGTGCTCGCGTGGGTTTCTTCTGAGTGCTCCGGTTTCCCCCACAAGTCCAAAGACATGCACTATAGGTGAATTGTGTAAGCTAAATTGTTCGTAGTGTATGTGTGTGAATGAGTGTGCATGGATGTTTCCCAGTGATGGGTTGCAGCTGGAAGGGCATCCGCTGCATAAAACATATGCTGGATAAGTTGGCGGTTCATTCCGCTGTGGCGACCCCAGATTAATAAAGGGACTAAGCCGAAAAGAAAATGAATGAATGAATAAATGAACTTGATTCATGAATGGAAAAATGTATTCAAAAATGGAAGATCCTCTTAGCTTAATTGGCAGCGATGTAAGTAACTAATGCCAGTTTATCTTTACTAAGTAACATTTCCCACTAGCCTGGAATGCATAGAAAACGAAAGAAAGTTCACTTAATATTTTTCCTTGTAAAAAACCCTAAGAAGTGTCAGCTAACGTAGACCAACAGAACACAGGAAAACGAAATTACACAACTGTTAAATAACAGAACAAAATAATTACATAAGTTCAATTTGAAAGAAAGATTATATTTGGCATTGCAATTGGCTCACGGTCACTTTCAAATATGTCAAAAAAAAGTTCAGGAACAGCGAACAATGTCAGGAACAGTTGCTCAATGTCTGTCAGGGTCATCAGAAATGATAGTTTATCATGAAATAGGCTTTGTAATTCACACACACTTAGTGACTATAGGCGTTCTGGTTTCCCGGTGCTGAAAAAAAGAACCTGTATAATATCCACTGCTCGTATTCATACCAAAATTCATTCATTCATTTTCTTTTCAGCTTAGTCCCTTTATTAATCAGGGGTCACCACAGCGGAATGAACCGCCAACTTATCCAGGATATGTTTTACGCAGCAGATGCCCTTCAAGCTGCAACACAGTACTGGGAAACATCCATACACACTCATTCACACACATACATACGGCCAATTTAGCTTGCCCAATTCACCTTTAGTGCATGTCTTTGGACATGCGGGGGAAACCAGAGCACCCGGAGGAAACCCACGCGAACACGGGGAGAACATGCAAACTCCACACAGAAACTTAGATGATGTTTAGCATAATGCTGTCTGAAAGCATGAATATGACAGCAGTTAGGTCTATAAAATCTTTTTCATTGCATGATTTCCCTGTCTGGCCTACACCATACAATCAGTTTGTGTCAAAAAGACAACAAGTTTCTTATGAAGCAAAAATGACAGCATTGTGATTTTAAATAAAGCAAATGTGACAGAGGTGGTAGTAAAATGTACATCTTGAAAACATCTGTGTGTTCAGAAAGGTGGCCAAAAAATGATCGCTAGGTCTGCTTGACAAAAACTAGGCTCAAGACAAAATAAAATACAAAACCTTGCTCTATTATCACACATTCAAAAGACATTCCCTTCAGATAAATAAAAGTAAAAGATTCTGAAGTAAAACAAATCAAATGCTAACTAACAAGCAACTAAATGCACTCATGGCGATGATGTCACATTAGTTTCACAGCACTTTGAGAATTTTCCAGAAGGATGTTGCTTCGAAACCAAATGCAATTGCATATTGAAATCAATTTGTGAGTGATGTTGATTGGAAAAAATTCTGGCTTCTGCCCAATCGCTTAACAAACAAGGTGAAAGATATATTTTTAAAACTTCTTCATAGATACATGTCGTGCTAAAGTTTGTTCTTCATAGGATACATGTCCTGCTAAAGTTTGTTTATCTAAATAAAAAAATAAAAAAAGATATAGATGTAAGATGTAGCTTTTGCAAGCAGAATCCAGAGACTGCTATTCATTTATTTTGGCATTGCACTTACAGTATGTATCTTTTTTTTTTGTCTTTTTTTTTTGGTGAAATATTTACAGATTGTTTTACTTTACATTGGAAAGAGGTTCTTTTAGGATTTTTTGAAAATTCCAAAGATAAACAAAACATTTTTCATATATATATATATATATATATATATATATATATATATTATTTTTTTATTTTAATGGCTAAATTTCACATCCATAAATGTAAATTTACAGAAAAAAAACTCATGTGTTATAGCATTGAAAAGGAAATTAATTATTATATTGAATTTATATTGCCCTAAAAGAAACACAAAGCCACTCAAGTTTATACGTTCTTTAATGTATTTCTGTGAAATTATGTCTCTCCCCCTAGCATTTGAAATAGTTTGTATGTTATAATTCTGTATTGAATGTGTTGACATTGTTCAATTAAAGAATTGAACAAGCAAAAAAAGAATTGCAAGCAAACGCCTTCCGTCAGTACTGTAAGCGAGTCAAGAGCCACTAGAGGGCAAAGTCTGTCTATGTAATTGTCAAGAAAGCAGAAAATCCAACCTTCTTGATCACATGACCACAACATCATTTCACACAGGTTTTGCAATAGCATCCAAACATACTACTACTGCTGCAGTAGGCTAAAGCATATGCATACTGCATACAAACTTTCTAAATACATTTGCCAAAATATGCTATATTCAGCAGTTCACACTGCACAGCATAATATATAAAATATATTTGAGTTCAGTAAGCTTGTCTTTATCTTTCATTTAACATATCTACTGTAGCATATTTGTATAAGCACCTTTTTAATTATTAACATTCAAAACACTTTTGAACTTAATGTAATGCATGCTTTCTGTCCTCTAACTAATACTTATAAATACTATTTATTATAATTCTAAACGCGTCCCTCTTTTGCTGTAAAATCTTTAATGATATTTAAATGAGAGAGAGAGAGAGAATCATTGAATAATTGAATCATGAATCATTGTAAATATACTGATTATTTTTGTTTTTTATTACTGTTTTATCCTAAAATGTTGATTGTTAAATGTATAGTATTCTGATCTACTATTATAATTTTTTATTGATATATATGAATAATATGATATATTGAATAATAATGTGATATATTATTTATATTTTTATTTAATTATTATATGTATATATCTTTTTTTAAATACTACTACTACTATTTACAGTGTTTTCTGTGTTTTTTTATTATTATATATGTATGTTCTTTTATTTTTAATGTAAACTTCATAAATGCTTTGGCAATATATTTGTAACATTTGTCATGCCAATAAAGCAATTATTTAATTGAGAGAGAGGCACTGGGGCACTTCCAACAGCAACCTAGTTTTCCCATGTGATCCCCCATCCAGTTACTGACCAGGCTCGGCCCTGCTTAGCTTCAGTGAGTAACCGGTTTTGGGCTGCAGGGTGACATGGCTGTGTGATGTATCAAGAGCCACAGTATTCAGGTACCCATGTCAGCATACCACCAAGAAGGACGAACCACATCCAACAGGAGTAACTGTGGATGCAAGAGGAAGCTGTCTGAAAGAGATGTCTGGGTACTAACCTGGGTTAGCTGCCCAACATGGCTGCCTCACTGTAGAATTAAATGTGCACCTCAACTCTCCAGTTTCTACCAAAACTGTTTGTCAGGAACTCCACGGGGTCAATATACATGGCCAGGCTGCTATAGCCAAATCGTTGGTCACTCGTGCCAATGCCAAACGTCAGTTTCAATGGTGCCAGCAGCAAAAATCTTGGGCTGTGGACAATGGGAAACATGTATTGTTCTCTGATGAGTCCACCTTCACTGTCTTTCCCACATCCGAGAGAGTTATGGTGTGGAGAAGCCCCAAAGAAGCGTACCACCGAGACTGTTGCATGCCCTGAGTGAAGCGGATGTTTTGGATGCAATATCATGACATTCCCTAGGCCCAATACTTGTGCTAGATGGGCGTGTCACTGCCAAGGACTACCGAACCATTCTGGAGGATCATGTGCACCAATGGTTCAAACATTGTATCCTGAAGGCGGAGCTGTGTATCAGGATTATAATGCTCCAATACACCACTGAAGACTGGTGACAGAGTGGTTTGATGAACATAAAAGTGAAGTTGAACATAGCCTGCACAATCACCAGTTCTAAATATTATTGAACTAATGTGGGGTGTTTTGGAGGCGGGAGTTAGAAACGTTTTCTTCCACCAGCATCACGTATTGACCTGACACCTATTCTGTAAGAAGAATGGCTCAAAATCCCTCTGACCACGGTGCAGGACTTGTATCTATCATTCCCAGGACAAATTGATGCTATATTGGCTGCAAAAGGAGGCCCCACACCATTCTAATGAATTATTGTGGTTTAAAACCAGGTGTTTCAGTTTCATTGTCCAACCCCTGTACATTCAAAGCACATCCAGAGATTTAGTAATCTGTTTTAATGTAAGAGCAGACAAGAGTTTCTTTCATGCTGGAAATTAGGTGTTTTTTTCTGGATGAAACTTAAAGAGAAGAACAGATGACAGCAGAAGGAGCATGTGCAAAATGAAAGACTAATAAATCACAACCACCAATTGTCAGTAATAATATTCCAGCTGCCACCCTTGAATTCAGTTCACAGAAGAAATGAAAAGGCTCGTCCAAAAGAGTATCTTGAAGTTTTAATATAGCACAATGTAAGAACTAATGACAAAATAAGACAAAAAAAAAAAACATTCAATTTTGTCATTTAATTGGATCCGGCAGAAACCATATCAAAGGAAAATCATACAAACTTTTAACAATGAACTTTCAAATTAAACAGAATCACTGTTGGCTGTGCAGGTCTGTTCTGGGGCAGATATTGCTTTTGTTAAAAATACCATACTTTTGATCCGTGGGTGGCCAGGTCCTATCATCACATCTATTTCGGTTTCTTAGTAGGCAAGGAAAGGAGACTCCTGTCACCACTGTCAAAACCGGAAGAGTTCCTGCTTTTATTAGCACCTGTAGCAACACACCTACTCAAACAATGTCGTTCTCAAACCAAACATCTTACAAATCTTTCACTCTATTCGTCTACATATGTCACATTTTCTTGCTCTCTCTTTCAATCGCTCTTCCTCTTTGTCTCTTTACGCCCTTGCTGGGTCATTGCACCTCTATTGGAATCAGTTACATGAGAGCTCTGGTATTTGCTGACTATTGTCTGGCGGGATATTGGAGTCACTGACCCTGCAGATTTGCCAGAGGTCATCAGGAAAACCCAATGCTTTTTGTTTAAAAGAGCCAAAATACAATGAAGCTATGTGTGTAATGAAGGGATATGAATAATTGTGTAGAGCAAAACCAGCAACTGGAAGCTCATCCATCACTAATAACCTGAGGGTTGCAAATATTTTTTTTGTATGCTGTAATTATCTGTAATTTATCATTAGTGGACTTTGACGGAGACCTGCTTTCCTTGCTGGCTGCTGTTATTTTGATATTTCTTTATACAGTACGCAGCATAGTGTTGAAATAGATAATAGGTCTACTGGTTAATTCAGTTGGGGATTCATGACCATATTCCAGGGTTGATGTTAATGAGTCCAGGTGAGTTTGACAGATCCCAGCTGTCTCCAGCATACTTAAAGCAGGAATAATAATATGTACATAAAATAATTCATCGCCCATTCAGGCCAGATGGTGGACCTATTCACAGCATCTTCAAAAATGGTACGAGAAGCAGAATAAACTTAGTGTGTTTGGTATACACTTGACACAAAACTGTCTGTGACTTCCCTAATAAAACAACATTTTTCCCCAGTGTAAACTCTAAAATCTAAAATAATTTTTTTAACTTGCATAAAACATACACAAAATGCTTCTCATAACTGTGTTCCAGTTAAATGCATCTCATCAAATGCATCCTTTCAAATTACCATAAATATCTCTTGTTTCAAATAATATGAACAGCAACTACACTAATTCTCTTTCTTTTGCTCTATTTCTACCTAGTGACCCATCCTGTTGCCTCTAGAGACTGTGCAGAGATGATACCAACCCTCCGAGGACTTTGAGGACAGCACAAAGTCTGAGGCAATCCACAATACACAAATTGTTCGTAATTATTTTGTAGATCAGATCCCTTCATTTAAAATGTATTATATATTCATTAATTCATTCATTTTCCTTCGGCTTAGTCCCTTTATTCATCGGGGGTCGCCACAGCGGAATGAACCGCCAACTTATCGAGCATATGTTTTACACAGCGGATGCCCTTCCAGCTGCAACCCAGTACTGGGAAACATCCATATTCACTCATTCACACACATACACTATAGCGCATGGATTGTGGAGGAAACTGAAGCACCCAGAGGAAACCCACGCCAACACGGTGAGAACATGCAAACTCCACACAGAAATGCCAACTGACCCAGCCGGGACTCGAACCAGCGACCTTTTTGCTGTGAGGCGACAGTGCTAACCACTGAGCCACCGTGTCGCCCCTGTATTATATACTGTACATACATATTACTTTTTTTTTATGTACACTATATATTGTATAATGGCAGGTTAAGTATGTATATGCTTGACTGCTGTACTGTCCACCATATACCCAACACCTTAACTCTTTCTGATTTTGACTGTAATGCAATAATGTGCATCTTTTGTAAGGCTGCACATTATGACAATGGCAATTATTGTGAGAAGTGCTATACAAATGCACTTGAATTAAATTCAATTTAATTGAATGTATAATTGAGTGCACATGAATCATGAGCTTTGGCTTTACATCGCATGCGATCTTGCCGTATACTGTGAATTGGGCCTGTCAAGACAATATCAGAGAGAATTGCTGATGCCTGTCAAATATATGGCATGCTAAATACCTCTACCTGTTGCCAAAATCCTATTGTGTAAAAAGTGTTCTTACTGAAAAACCTACACCTACAGTTAATGAGAAAGCAATATGCAGGCAGCAGGGAGTTCAAGTAGGAGTTATAGACCACAATATCAGGATTACCATGGATTTGGTCTTTTTGATCCAAAAACTGAGGAAAAACACAGCAGCAGCCGAATGCTACCCCAGAGGTCATGTAGTGTGAAAACAACTGTAATCCGACGACTTTGAAAATCAGGCATCATTGTGAACTCAGCATTAGCTGTTATTCTTTCTTGGATAAAGTTTATAGGCTTGGCTCAAAGATGCTTTGGTACCTGTTCAAGTGCTCATTCATGCAACTTATGCAAATATACAACCAAAAATTCACAAAAAAAGCAACTCTTTCATGCATGTATTTGCTCATGAAGACATGATCAAACATTCGGCTGGAATTCAAACTAGGGCAAGCATCACAATGGGCAAGAAAAGTCAGGTCACTTTTATTTTTTGTAGTGTTTTATACAGTTGTGTCAAAGCAGCTTTGCAATGAAAAACCAAAAACTAACTGAAAATCAAATATGAAGTTTCATCAGTTTGAAATGTTTAGTTCATTAGGCACATTCAGCTCCACAGAATGCTGTTTTTTCTACTTTGTTTAATGACGTTTCGGTTAAGTTTAGTACTAATTTAATTCCTGAAACCTGTGATTCACTATATAGGGCAGCTGTAGGAACCAAAACTTCACCAACTGACAGAAATGGAGAAAAAAAACCTCTGACCAAACAAACGAAGAGGCAGAGCAGTAGTCCTTTTTAGAAGTGGACGATTGGCTTATCACTGACCTTGAGTGCAATGAATGCCCTTTTTTAAGTTCAAACTGCTAATAATAAATAAGTCAAGTCACTTATTTTTTATAGCACTTTATGCACTAAATGTTGATTCTGTCAAAGCCACTTTATCAAGCTCAATCAAGGACCAGTTCTTCTCTGGCCAAATGGTCGTAGTGATGGTGCAGGTCCAAGTAGGCCACCAGCCAGGTGTTCAGAATAGTCAAAACAGATCTGTCTGGTCTTTGCTGGGAATCATTATTGTGTTCTTATATCATCGATGTCCTCTCTGACTGTGCAGGGTTTTGTTCAGGTCGTCCATTGTACATGATAACCATCTGGTCTGGACAAAATGGGCAAGACATGTGATTGAAGTGACTCTGCCCTCTTTTGGACTTTTGGGCATTCTGTGTGTTTTGTTGACAAATGGAAGAATAATAAAAAAGACTCTGTAATATCAATCATTTAATTAAATAATCTCAGTCTTTCCTTATTTGGAATTTGGTTTGGTGATGCTAGTAATGCTAGTAATTTAATATTTAAATAAAATTTTGTTTTATGTTATGTAATAATTATTCTTGTGGCAATGTGTGGAACTGCTTTCATGTTTTTGTGTTATTTACCTAGGGATTTTGTTATAATGTTTGTACATAATATTATTTTCATATTCTTGTGATTACGTGATATTACTTTCACATTTCTGTACTATTTACCACAGGATTTTGTTCCTGTAATGGTTTTACCAAACAAACACAACAGAAATACCACATACATCATCTAATTGTAAATACTTTAGTACGGACACTGTATAACAGAAGATGCTTTGGCAATCCTGCCATATTTTGCTTGGCTCATTTTTTCTGTGGTAAATTTATTACTGATGCATTTTTTGAGGGTTATAACACCTGAAGCAGGATTTGACAAAATGTAACCATCAGTATTTAGTCTATATATCTGTTGGTTCTCATCTGTGGTGTTTGATCCAGAACTGTTTGCCTTGACTCTGCAGTTTGTGGAGACCTAGCTGTGGAAATCTGTTTTAGTAGCAGCAACACGAAAAAGCCCAGCCTCTCTGGAGAACTAAAACAAATATAAATTGCCATTATCAAAAGTGACCATCTGAATGAGAATTCTAAAGCCCATAATTTTGTTTGTCTGCACAGTCAGAACAGACCATGACGGTAATGACGTTTGTCAAGGTCTGGAAAACATCCAAACTCTGCATAGTCTGACCATCTGCAACAGCTTCAGAAAGAGCAACCGCGTTTGATATTTGGGTTTGCGGCTAATGCTTTAAGCTAAAGGTCTTAAGTCATGTATTCCGGCAATTATCACAGATGTATTTTCATAAAAGTCCCGCTGGAACCTTAACCAACAACCTCATCAATATTGCAGCAGGTGGCCATTCATACCATCTCATTACATGGAAAGAGAAGAAAAGAAAGGCATTTGTGACGCTGATGCAAATAATACAATCTGCTGAAACTGACTTGAAGGTATTAAACATTTATCAGTGTGTAAATCAAATCTAATATGTCTACTGAACCTAAAAAAGCATCATTCTGTGTAATGTTTTATTCAACAGTTAGATGAAATAACAGCAAAAATAAGAACCGATCAAACAATGCAGGTAGCTTCTAAATAATGGAATGCTAATGAAATTCAACAATGTGTCAAATGTATTGTATGAACTATTTATTAGAATCAAAGCATCCAAATGTAATTATCCCATTGTATATTGAATGTTCAGATTGTATCCTAAGGGAAGCCGGTTTCTATAAAGGAACTCATTCATTATTTAAAACAAAAGTCCCCGTAGCGTTTGATTGACAGCTCGGTTATCATATAGATTTACTGATATCTTCACCACGGTCTTTGTGTGTGGTTAAACTACAGGGAAAGCTGTGTTTAAAAATCAATTTGTTTGGTGTTAATCCCCACAAGGCAAGAGAAAAGATGAAAAGCAAAGAGGCGAGATGGTGTTTCAAGAGCGTAAAAACTCATTTCCATCTTAGCGAGAACAGAGCGACTGTTTTAACATAAAATCAATTTAGACTGGAAGGATTTATATAGTAGAAATAACCTTTCACTCCCAAGTATTACAAGTCTAGTTGGGTGTATTAATCTATTTTAAACCATTACAGTCAGATTTTTGTACAATGTGGTCAATGACAAATGTCTCTGTTATTTGAATAATTATTTTCCTTTAAAAAATTGTTTGAAATTGTTATATTCATAGCTAATAAATCTCCATAAATGAAAAGCAATTACTTGAAAAATTGAGTAAACCCAGTGCCTTAAAAATGACAAGTTGATTTTACTTAAAAAAATTAAGTATTTTCGTTTTACCTTAATTTTTATAATTATGCACATAGTTTATTTACTTAATAATTTAAGGCAATGAGTTTACTCACTTATTTAAAGTAAAGTCAACTAATTGCTTTTAGGGAGTCATTAGTTGTTTAAAAGATTAATATATGTTGGTGACATGACATTGATTTGCCATTTGTTTATTATTATTATAGATGATTATTGAGTTATATATATTATATATTATTGATATATATATATTCATTCATTCATTTTCTTTTCGGCTTAGTCCCTTTATTAATCTGGGGTCGCCACAGCGGGATGAACCGCCAACTTATCCAGCATATGTTTTACGCAGCGGATGCCCTTCCAGCTGCAACCCATCACTGGGAAACATTCATACACACT